>JAPHNG010000654.1:687500-867909 GCA_027405835.1 Asclepias syriaca
TGGATAAAAAGTGGCTCAAAACATAGTCCTAGTCTGCCATGAGCTTCTCCCTAATGCTATCACTTCCCAAAAAAAATTTTTTTCAGTGAATAAAAATGCTGCAACAACACCAATGCTGCAGCAATTCTACAACATTTCTAATTTAATTTTTTTTTCAACTCAAGGAGCATAAACATTTACACCCTGTTTCAGAAATACGTGCAACATTTAACCACAATCAACATATAACATTTGACCTCAAAGAAGCATAACACGTATTTCCTTTTTGCTCTTCTCTTTGTTCTTCTTTTTCTTTTTAAAGTAACGAGGGTGCTTTCATTTTTTCACACATGTTTTCATATAAATACCCTCAATACGTAGAGCATTTATATCAGAAGTTCAAATTTTCCTTAAATACCACTAACCCCATAAAAATGATAATGCTGTAGCATTGAGCTGCGGCATTCCTATGTTCCTCCTCATAGCATTCTTAGTATACCCCCAAACTTATGTTTAACAGTGTTCATTGCAGACTAAGATCAAGTTTAGGGAAAACATGGAATGGATACATGCAAAACATTTAGGATAAGTGGCTATTTAATAAGGGTGTCAAGAAATTAGGCTTAGGCTCAACTTGGGTTAACTAAGGAAGCAAAATATATTAGGGTAAGCTATAAAGGCTCAAACGGTTCAAGAACATGCCTCAATCATTTCTTTAGTACCAAATCTACTAGGATTTCGCCTCAAGGACTATAACAGATGAGTCTAAAAATTCTGAACCTTCATACCAAAGTGACTCTTTTTATAAACATGAAATTTCCAAGTAAGACTATGTGCAAAAGATAGGGAGTTGAAATAATTCTCACTTAGAGTCTACTAATACCTAATTATTCTGAAAGAAGGTACAAAGTCTACGAGAATGTACTTTTGTTTTGAAAATATCATCATAAATCGGGTCCCAAAAGTCTACGCTAATCCTGCTAAAACTAAGGTTCTAATGGGTCATATGAAAAATGCTGCCACATTCATGCAAATAGGTCTTCTATGCCAGATCAATCAATTTATAAGGCATCCTAAAACAGTTTTTCAGACAAGGCATCTATGCATTCAAATAGATCACTCAGAATTTCAGCACAGAGGATGTTCATGCATTCAAAAGAGAATAGGAAAATTTTTGAAAATTAGCACCATTTTTTAACTTTTTGCCCTAAAAGGACACCCTCCCCCAAACTTAAAGGGAAGCAATGTCCTCATTGCTTTAATTTAGATGGCAGGCAGAGCAATGTAACCAAACAGAACAAAACAAGACAAAAGGAGTCAGAACAAAACAAAATAAAACAAAAGACAGGTAAAAGTGTTCAAGACCTGCACAGCAGGCAATTGAAGTACAATCCCGTCTCGATGGGAGTGCATCAAGGGGTGATGATGACATCGTCATCCATTCTGTTGGGATCCTCCTCAAGTAGGAGTTCGGTCGGGAAACAGGGCCAAGGATTTCCAGCACGTTGTCGTTGCCGCGGCATCTATAGAGGTCGATGCTGGAGCATCCCCCAAACTGAAATAAAAACAAAGAAAACAACAAAACAGAGAAAAAAAATTAATAGTGGTCGGGTACAGGGGTACCCGACACCTAATAAAACAAAAAGAACAGAAATAAAAAGTAATCAGAAAGAAAGAAAAACAGGAAATAATAAATAAACATAAAGAAAGGAAAAACATAAAATAAAGCAAAAATAAAAAGTGTTCACTTGAATTTGTCACTTATTTTGGGTCCATTTTAATTCTTCAGCATTGACCAAAGATAGAGATGCAACGGTTTGCTCTTGGTCTCCATCTTTGTAGAGTTTGAGTCTATGCCCATTGACTTTAAATTTGATCCCCTTTTTATCCACAACCGAGACACTCCATAAGGATAAATTTGTTCAATTGTGTATGGTCCGGTCCATCTCGATTTCAATTTGCCTGGAAATAGTCTCAATCTTGAATTAAAAATCAAAACTTGTTGTCCAACTTCAAAATTTCTTGGCTGGATGTGTTTATCATGCCACCTCTTCATTTTTTCCTTGTATAACTTGGCATTTTCATAAGAAAATAATCTCAGCTCATCCAGTTCAGAAAGCTGCAGCATTCTCTTGTTTCCAGCAGCATTCATGTTCATGTTGAGATGCTGCAGCGCCCAGTATGCTTTGTGCTCTAGCTCAACGGGTAAGTGACAAGCTTTCCCAAAAACTAGTCTATAAGGAGACATACCTATTGAAGTCTTGAAAGCTGTCCTGTAGGCCCATAGAGCGTCATCTAACCTTCTTGACCAATCTTTTCGGTTTGGGTTAACCACCTTCTCAAGGATACCTTTGATGATTCGGTTGGACAATTCAACTTGCCCATTTGTTTGAGGATGGTATGGCAAGGCAACCCGGTGATGAACATGGTACTTGGCTAGTAAGGCTCCTAGCCATTTGTTGATAAAATGAGAACCCTCATCACTGATGATTGCTCTAGGTGTTCCAAAACGTGAGAAAATATTCTTTCGAAGGAAATTGATCACCACTTTGGAATCATTAGTGGGGAATGCTGCAGCTTCCACCCACTTAGACACATAATCTACTGCCATTAAAATGTATGAATTCCCAAAAGAAGGTGGGAAAGGTCCCATAAAATCAATACCCCATACATCAAAAAGTTCCACTTCCAAAATGTTTGTGAGAGGCATTTCGTTTCTTCTTGAGATGTTACCCACTCGTTGGCAGCGATCACACCTTGCCACAAACTCATAACAATCTTTAAATAATGAAGGCCAAAAGAAACCAGATTGTAGTACCTTTGCTGCAGTTCTTGACCCTCCAAAATGTCCTCCACATGGTGAGTTGTGACATTGAAAAATGATGTCCTCAATTTCATCATCGTTTACACATCTCCGAATCACTTGGTCTTTGCATTGCTTGAACAAAAAGGGTTCCTCCCAAAAATAACTTTTGACATCATGGAGAAACTTCTTCCTTTCATGGTATGAAAAATCTGGCGGCATTGCACCACTGGCCAGAAAGTTGGCATAATCTGCATACCACGGCAGTTTCATGTCTTCTGAAATTTCCAGCAGCTGTTCATCCGGAAAATGTTCATTAATTGGGATTTGACATCCCCCTTGTTGCTCCAATCGAGACAAATGATCAGCCACTTGGTTTTCCACTCCCTTTTTGTCCTTGATTTCCACATCGAATTCTTGTAGGAGTAGAATCCATCTAATAAGCCTTGGTTTTGAGTCCTTCTTTGCAAGTAGGTATTTGATGGCAGAATGATCGGTGTAGACTATGACTTTTGTGCCCACCAAATAGGACCTGAATTTATCAAAGGCAAACACAACAGCAAGTAACTCTTTTTCAGTAACAGTGTAATTTACCTGAGCCTCCGTGAGTGTCTTGCTGGCATAATAGATGGAATGAAAAAAATTTTATGCCGCTGCCCCAAAACAGCACCTACTGCATAGTCACTTGCATCACACATTAGCTCAAATGGTAAATTCCAGTCAGGTGCTATGATAACGGGGGCTGAAATAAGCTTTTGTTTGATTTCCTCAAATGCTGCGGCACAGGCTGCATCAAAAGAAACACATTATCTTTTTCTAATAATTGACATAAAGGCTTAGATACCTTAGAAAAGTCCTTGATGAATCTCCGGTAGAAGCCCGCATGTCCCAAGAAGCTTCGAATGTGTTTCACGGTTGTTGGGGTTGGTAGCTTTTCAATCACTTCTATCTTTGCTCGGTCTACTTCAAGACCTTTCTTTGAAATCCTGTGACCCAACACAATTCCTTCTCTAACCATAAAGTGACACTTCTCCCAATTGAGGACTAAATTGGTTTCCTCACAACGTTTAAGTACTTGGCCAAATTTTCTAACAATTATCAAAAGAATCCCCAAATATGGAAAAGTCATCCATAAACACTTCTAAATACTGCTCTATCATATCAGTGAAAATGGCCATCATGCAGCGCTGGAATGTTGCTGGAGCATTGCAAAGTCCGAATGGCATTCTTCTGAATGCAAATGTGCCGTAGGGACAAGTGAAGGTTGTTTTGTCTTGGTCTCCCGGTGACACAGCAATTTGGTTGTACCCTGAATAACCATCCAGAAAACAATAATACTCATGTCCAGCTAACCTGTCCAACATTTGGTCAATGAAAGGCAATGGAAAGTGGTCCTTCCTCGTGGCTTTGTTGAGTCTCCTATAATCAATGCATATGCGCCATCCCGTGACTGTTCTTGTAGGAATCAATTCGTTGTCTTCATTTGTTACCACAGTGATTCCTCCTTTCTTGGGCACACATTGAATAGGACTTACCCAAGAACTGTCAGAGATGGGGTAGATGATTCCAAAATCCAGCCACTTGATGATTTGTTCCTTCACCACTTCCTTCATAATTGGATTCAATCTTCGCTGCCCTTCTATGGAATTTTTGGAAGCTTCTTCCAAACTGATTTTGTGCATGCATAAGGTTGGACTTATGCCTTTAATGTCAGCTAAGGTCCAGCCCATAGCTCTCTTGTGTTGCCTTAGTACTCCAAGCAATTTCTCCTCTTGTGCAGCATCAAGGAAGGCTGAAATGATCACGGGCAGTGTTGAATCTGCCCCTAAGAACCCATACTTCAAATGCTGCGGCAATTGCTTCAATTCCAGCTGTGGTGGTTCTTCAACTGAAGGTTTTGTTATCTTTAAATCTCTAGAAGACAGCTCCAAGGATTCATATTGAGCTCGAAATCTGAACCTTTGGGGGCTTCCTTCTACCCAAGCTGAATGTGCTTTGGTCTCCATATTGCCATCCTCATGCAAACTTTCCTCCATTAATGCATCCGTTACATCCTCACCTTGCTCTTCATCTTTTTCTTCCCAAGAATCACGGGTGGAAATCTGAAAACACTCCTCACCTTCATCATGGAATTTCATGGCTTTGAATACGTTGAATGTGACTTTTTCGTTCTGAAATCTCATGGTTAGCTCCCCTTTCTGCACATCAATAAGAGTCCTTCCTGTAGCTAGGAAAGGTCTTCCTAAAATAATGGGAACTTCCCTGTCTGCTTCATAATCAAGAACAATAAAGTCAGCTGGAAAAATAAACTTATCCACTCTTACCAGGACATCCTCAATTTTCCCATCGGGGTGAGCTAGAGACCTAACCGCCAATTGCAAAGTTACCGTCGTAGGTCTTACCTTTCCTATGCCCAATTGTTTGAAAACTGACATAGGCATCAAGTTGATGCTAGCACCAAGATCACACAAGGCCATACCACAATAGGATTCTCCAATAGAACAAGGAATATTGAAACTCCCCGAATCTTTCATTTTAGGGGGCAATTTATCCTGCAAAAAGAAACTACATTCTTTGGTTAGTGCAACAATTTCATATTCTCCCAACTTTCTCTTCTTTGTAAGGATATCCTTCATAAATTTGGCGTAGTTGGGCATTTGTTCGATTGCTTCTACCAATGGAATGTTGATGTGCAGCTGCTTTAAATGTCCAAGAACTTCTTGAACTGCTCATCTTGTTTCGTTTTGGCAAACCTCTGTGGAAAAGGCATGTGTGGTTGTACTGGTTTGCTCTCTGGAATTTTGCATTGCTGCAGCATTGGAGATGCTGCAGCATTCGGCTGTTCTAGAATGCTATTTTGCTGCAGCATTTGGCTCCACTTCTTCTTTTTCAGCTACTGGAATTTCTGTACTATGGCTGGACTCACTGGTATTCTCAGCTACTCCAGACTTCATTTTTGGCTCGTCCAGTATTCTGCCACTCCGCAATGTAACTGCCTTGCAATATTCCTTTCCTTCTCTTCTTGGATTCTCCGTATCGCTTGGAAGTGATCCTTGTGGTCTGCTCCTCATCTCTTGAGCTAACTGCCCCATTTGGCTTTCCAAGTTACGAACAGTAGATGATAGTCCTTGCATGGTTGTTTCTATTCTTGCCATAAAATCTCTCATCATGTTCTCTAAATAATTTGAAGGTGGTTGTTATTGTAGAGGTCTTTGTTGTTGTTGGAGTTGTTGTTGCTGCTGTTGGGGGTACTGGTACTGCTGGGGGTACTGCTGCTGCTGCTGCTGCTGGAGTAGTGGTCTTGGGTTCATACCTTAATCTCTCCAAGAAAAATTTGGGTGCTGCCTCCAAGTAGGGTTGTAAGTGTTCGATTGAAGACTATTACCCCTGTTTTGATTCCCCATGTAGCAGATTGAGGCGGGATTGTGAACACAATCCTCAAATAGATGCCCCTCTCCACAATAAACACAACACACGTCCTGTACTTGGCTTACATTGGGCTGGTTTGAAGGTTCTGCCCCCTGCCCGCCATGTTGTTGCATACTTAGTGATTTTTGGAGCATGTTGGTCATTGTTGACATTTGGGCTGAGAGTGAAGTGAATGGATCCAACTCCAATACTCCAGCCACCTTTTTTCCACTATGTAGTCTTGTTGTAGGCCACTGGTAGTTGTTGTTGGCAATCCTCTCGATTAGTTCATATGCCTCGTTATACGTCTTTGCCAAAAGTGCTCCATTTGCTGAAGCATCAACCACCATGCGTGTGTGTGCATTTAACCCATTATAAAATGTCTCCATTTGAATACAATGTGGGATTCCATGATGTGGACATCTCCTTAACAACGTTTTGAATCTTTCCCATGCCTCATACAATGATTCATCTTCTAATGGTTGAAAAGAGGTGATTTCATTTCTCAACTTAGCATTTTTCGTTGGGGGAAAATATTTCATCAAAAATTTCCCGGTAAGCTGCTGCCATGAAGTCACACTACCAGAGGGTAGAGAATTAAGCCATTCTCTAGCTTTGTCTCTCAGAGAATATGGAAACAATTTCAGCCTCAAAGCTTCGTCCGTCACCCCTGTTAGCTTAAAACCATCGCTTACCTCCAAGAATAACCGTAGGTGCATGTGTGGATCTTCAGTAGGTAATCCACTGAACTGCCCTACTGTTTGCAACATTTGAAACATCACTGGTTTCAGCTCAAACTGTGCTGCAGCAATCTCTGGCTGCACAATACTTGGTTTCAATGCATTAAACATAGGGACTGCATACTGCCGAATGGCATGATCCCTATCGTCCGCCATCACCACTGGATTATGGGCAGGCTCATGTTGAATTTCCCTCTGTTGTTCCGCCATGACTGCCTTATCCGTGGTTTGTTTCTTCTTCTTTAATGCCTTGGCTGTTTTCTAAATTTCTGGATCAAGTGGCAGCAATGAAGCTTGAGAGCCCTTAAAACAGCACACGTTAAGGAAGGAATGAGACACAAGCTGAAATTTAGCAAATAATTCAAGTCAATAAATCCACAAAATAGTTCAGCTCATGCATGTTTTATTTGTACCTCATACAATCATCTAAATAATCTCATAAGCTCAAGAATGAGTATAAAAACAAACTAAAAAATAAAAGTAACCAAATGCAAACAATCAATATTTACAATCAAATTGACTCCAAAGTCCCCGGCAACGGCGCCAAAAACTTGTTGCGTTGTGTGCGTGTGTCACAATTTGTAAAGATAAAGAAAATAGAATAAATCAACGCAATCTTAACAAGTGCAAGTATACACCGGTCAACAAGTAATATATGTACCTAAGTACAAGATTATCGATCCCACAGGGACTATGTATGCCAATTACAAATGCAAATACGATTGTACAAATGGTTAAAAGAATAAAAGAATAAAGAATGATAAATCATGAATGGAGAGTGGTCTAATGCTACGGAATTCTTACTCCTAACTACAGTTAACAGTTAGAAGTCTACTGCTAAGCTACTGCTGCAGCAACTAAAATGCTGCAGCAATAGAAATGCTGCAACAACCGAAATGCTGCAGCAACCGAAATGCTGCAGCAACAGAAATGCTGCAGCAATTCTACCTAACTAAAATTACAGTTAAAAGTCAGCCTACTGGAAATTACCACAAGAGTACTGCAGGTAATACAATGCTGCGGCATTTACGCAAAAAATGTAAGTACAAGCCAAAGATGAATCTAAGTATACAAAGCATGCTTTCAGTTCCATATCAATGCTATAGCATGTCTGGTTTCACCCAAACTACTTGATCTACTAGTCTAGATCCCTGATAGCATACCGTGGACCTAGCGCAACGCTAGGCAGTGAATGTACCGCTGTTCACGCAGTTTTCAATCCACTGCCATATGATTACCGCTGTTCACACAGTTCTCAATTATAACGCCACATAATTCTAATGCAATTACATGAATAAACCAAGCATTGCCCCATACAAGCATTAAACATAAAAACAGCAAGTAATGCTGCAGCATACTTATCATCATAGTCAAAACAGTGTATTTAACATGCTCATACTTAACTACACCACAACATCGTCAGGTTAAAGATATATATTATGCTGAAACGAATCATGGAAAACAAGAATCAACGTAATAGGAAAGATAGTCCCTAGGTCCGTAGTGACACCAATCAACGGAGTCAAGCCTAAGACGGAAAACAAATCACTCCCAAAACATTTTTAATTAACCCTTGAACCAAGAATCATGAAAGACAAGGACTAAAGTAATAGGAAAAACAGTCCCTAGGTCCTTAGTGACACCAATCAACGGAGTCAAGCCTAAGACGGAAAACATATTACTCCCAAAACATTTTTAATCAATCCTTGAATACATGTAAACATTCTCATATTACAAAGAACATTTGATTACAAAACAGTAGTAACTTGAAGAAATGGAGAGAGGGATTACTCTGGATCGGAGATCACCCTACTGCCCAAATCGGTTTAATCAACGTACTGCTGCCCTTCGTTTCCTCTGCTTGATGCTGCTGCCTTTCTACTGCTCAGCTGATGAATGTTGCAGCAAGTCACCCTGCTCACTCTTAGGTTCTTCCCTCTCAAAAGTTAGTCTAAAAAACTAAGAAAAAACTATCCTATTCTCAAATGGCCAAAAGCCAAAACTGGACTACTCTCTCCCGTGCCCACTGTCCATAATTCCCTTCTTTTTCTTTCCAAAAATTCCAGCCAATAAAAAAATAATTTGCAGCTGTCTTCTGGAATTTTCTTGTCATCTCCCACTGAATGCTGCAGCATTTGCAGCCGAATTTCTGTCTTTTTTTTCCTATGATTGCTGCAGGATTTCAGCAGCATATTCCAGCTGCTTTCCTGAAATTTTTCCACCGAATGCTGCCCCTTTTCCCCACGTACTCTCACAAAACCAGCCAGCAATGAGAGTTGTCATCATGTGAATATATACATACATATATATATATACCCACTAGGAAAGGTGCTTCTTCTTTTTGTATAATGCAGCTGCCACTGCACCTTTTTTTCCTTAAAATCTGCTAGAAAATTGAGAGGAATCTCATCATATGTATGTATATATATGTATATATATATATATATATATATATTGTTGGACAACAACTATCTTCTATCTTTTTGTCTACCTTGCCAACTTGTACTCCCACAAATATATATATATATATATATAAATATAACAAAGATTTCAACATGTGTACCTTATATATATATGTATGTATATATGTGTATAATGGATGGGACCAAAGAAATGAATACATAGGACCGAAAGTGTGCATCTTTAAATGCCCAGCTGGATTTTTAAATGACAAATGGTGTGTGGGTGTGTAATATATATATATATATATATATACATATAGATACGTATAGATACATATATGTAGAGATGCAAATTTTCCACACATTCTTCACTTTCCTCTCGGTCACTTTTATCCAACAATGTCAACCATCCACATTCCCTTTTTACCCTTGTCACAATAAGTCAATTCAAATAAATTCTCAAATAACAAATAATACAACTTATCCACATGTTGAGAAATTTATTCAATTAAATTGACTTTTAACCATAAATCCACATTTTTAGGTAAAAAGAGAGAAAATATCAAATCAACACATTTTTATTCCATTTTCCAAATAAAGTCAATTAATTCCCGAATAAAATGTGGTAAATTAGATGTGAATAACTCTATTATTCTAGAGTTATCAGGCGGCGTTGCCAAGGGCGTGGACATGGTACTCGGAGCATGGAAGGGACCGATGGACTTCTCCGTTGCACCCATGGATGATTTCCAAATTGTGCTGGGCATGGACTTCATGAGGAAGGTGAGTGCCGTTGTGATGCCTTCCTTTAATTTGGTGTGCATATTCAATCAAGATAGTCCATGCATGATCACGGGCACGAGTGAACTGAAGGCCGAGGCCAAGCAGCTGTCAACAATGCAAGTTGCTAAGGAGCCAAGAGGGGCGAGCCGACGTTCTTGGCCACACTTAAGGCGTGCGACGAGCCATTGGGACCCCAAGGAAACCCCATCCCACCTACCATCTAGAAGGTCCTCGAGGAGAATAGGGACGTGATGCCGCCCGAGTTAGCCAAGGAGTTACCACCAAGACGGGAGGTGGACCACAAGATCGAGTTGGAGCCGGGTGCTAAGCCACCATTCATGGCACCATACTGCTTAGCACCGCCCGAGCTAGAGGAGCTAAAGAAGCAGTTGATGGAGTTGTTGGACACGGGATGCATCCGACCGTCAAAGGCACCTTATGGCGCACCGGTACTTTTCCAGAAGAAGCATGATGGGTCATTGCAAATGTGCATGGACTACCGTGCCCTCAACAAGGTAACGATCAAAAATAAATATCCTATTCCATTAATTGCCGACCTGTTTGATCGCCTAGGTGAGGCGAAGGTGTACACCAAGATGGACTTGCAGAAGGGATACTACCAAGTCTGCATTGTCGAAGGGGACGAGCCAAAGACCACGTGCATCACTCGATATGGATCGTTCGAGTGGCTTGTGATGTTGTTCGGTCGTACCAACACAATGGCGACATTTTGCATGCTTATGAACCGGATCTTCCAGCCGTACCTCGACAAGTTTGTCGTGGTATACTTGGACGACATAGTTATCTAAAGTCAGTCCATGGAGGAACACGCCGAGCACTTGAAAACTATGTTCAAGGTGCTTCGAGACAATGAGTTGTACGTGAAGGAGTCCAAGTGTGAGTTTGACAAGGAAGAAGTACCATTCCTTGGGCATATCATTGGGCGTGGACGAGTACGGATGGACATTGCCAAGGTAACCGAGTTGTGATCATTCCTTGGTTTAATTAACTATTACTGCAGGTTTATCTCGGGTTACTTGGCATGAGCCGCACCACTAACGGACTTACTCAAGAAGAAGATAGAGTTGGTGTGGTCCGACCGATGCCAAGCAGCCTTCGATGGGTTGAAGACGGCTGTGAGCCAAAAGCCAGTCCTTGCCCTACCCGACTTTGCCAAGGCATTCAAGCTGCACAAGGATGCCTCGGACTTTGCCATTGGAGGAGTGCTCATGCAAGATGGTCACCCCATTGCATACGAGAGTTGAAAGTTGAATGATATCGAGCGCCGCTACACCGTCCAGGAGAAGGAGATGACGACAATCATTCATTGTTTACGAGTATGGAGGCAATACTTGCTAGGGGCTAAGTTCGTGGTCAAGACTGATAATGTAGCCACAAGCTACTTCCAAACCCAGAAGAAGCTGACCCCAAAGCAGGCGCGATGGCAGGATTTCTTAGCGAAGTTCGACTACATGTTGGAGTACAAGCCGGGCAAAGCCAACGTGGTAGCCGATGCACTAAGCTGGAAAGAAGAGTTTGCTGCCATCACTACTATCCGAGGTGACCTTCCAACGTGAATCAGAGAAGGGCTAGAGCATGATCGAACCGCGCGGGTGCTCGTCCAACTTGCCTAGCAAGGGAAGACGAGACAATTTTGGGTAGATGACGCCTACTCTACACCAAGGGACATCTTTTGTATGTGCCCAAGCACGGAGACTTGAGACGTGATATTATCCGAGAGCGGCATGATACCAAGTGGGCGGGACATCCAGGCCAACATCGCACGATTGCACTACTCGAGGAGAGGTACTTTTGGCCACAGTTGCGGGACCAAGTCCAGCTATATGTCAAGACTTATCTTGTGTGCCAGCAAGATAAGATGGAGAACAGGCAACCGGCGGGACTACTTGAGCCATTACCTATCCCCAGGCGACCGTGGGAGTCAATCTCCCTTGATTTCATCAGTGCCTTGCCGAAGTCAGAGACATTCGGGTCGATCATGGTCGTGGTGGATAGGTTTTCCAAGTATGGGACGTTCATCCCATGTGCGAGGAATTGCACTGTCGAGGATGAGGCAAGGACCTTTTTCAAGAATGTGGTCAAGTATTGGGGTTGCCAAAGAACATTGTGAGCGACCGAGACCCCCACTTTACAGGTAAGTTATGGACGGAGCTGTTCAAACTCTTTGATACCAAGTTGAACTTTTCCACGAGCTTCCACCCCCAGACCGATGGGCAGACCGAGAGGGTGAATGCGTTGTTGGAGTGCTACTTACGGCACTTCGTGAGTGCCAACCAGCGAGATTGGGCCAAGCTCATGGACGTCGCACAATTCTCATACAATTTGCAGCGGAGCGAGTCCACAGGCCGAAGCCCTTTTGAGATAGTGACCGGGCAACAACCTTTGACCCCAAATGCCTTAGCGATCATGCCGAACAGTGGACGGAGTCCAGGGGCAACCAAGTTGGCGTAAAATTTCAAAGAGCACACCGACCTAGCACGCTCTTACTTGGAGAAGGCGTGAAGGAAGATGAAGAAGTGGGTCGATGGTAAGAGACGGGACCCTGACTACTTGGTGGGCGACCAAGTGATGATAAAGTTACTGCCGCAATAGTTCAAAGCCCTTAGGAGCATGCATAAGGGACTGATCCGGCTATATGAGGGGCCATTTCCAATCCTTTCTAAGGTAGGCAATGTTGCGTACAAAGTTGACCTACCCAGCACACTCAAGATCCATCCAGTCTTCCATGTGAACATGCTCAAGCAGTATCACGGGGACAAGGAAGACTCAAGCCGAGGGCAATCACATCAAGCACCGCCCGTGGTTACCAAGTCGTTCGACAAGGAGGTTGAAGCGGTGATCTAGAAAAGAGTTGTACGACGAAGAGGAGCCCTTGCGAGTACCCAATATTTGATCAAGTGGAAGGGGCTACCCGAGTGTGAGTTGACATGGGAAGCTGTCGAAGATCTTTGGTAGTTTGAGGATGCATTTCGAGACTTTGAGACGATGACGAGGGTGATATGCAAAAATCATATCACTTTTTTAGCATGTTTTTAGACACAATTTAGGGCGAAATTCATGTTAAATCGTTCTCAATTGACTGTTATTAACACAATTTCGTAGTTTTTGTTATTTTGGAAGTGTCATGTGAAATATGCAAGAAAATGGCAAATTTCGGGGTAAAAATGTGATTTTTAGAAGTTCAGAAGTCGGGACGGGCGTCCTGACCTGGTCAACAGACCGGGACAGGCGTCCCAAATGCCTGGTCAAAGCCCCACATCGATTTTTGAAGAGAATTTCACCCAATTCCCCTGCTATAAATACCCTAGGCCTTCCTCAGTTGAAATCATTCCTCTCCACTTGATCTGAGTCATTTAGTGACTTCAAGTATATAATTTTCTACAGTATACAAGTCACTTAGTGATTTCAGGTGTCTTTAGTTTAGGTAGATTTATAGTTTTCGAGAGTGTCTCGTGTTCTTCGTTTTTGAGAGTTTGTCTTAGATCTTAGAATACGACTAGATAGGTTCGTTTTTGGTATTCATAGAATACCCAGGATTTCGTTAGGAGATCCTAAGAGGGCACTAGACGTTCGAAGAGTCAGTCAATAGGGCTGTGCTTAGGTCGGGTTATAAGGTAAAACATAGCTACTAGGCTGAGGAAGCGTCCTCCGAAGGTTCTATCAAGCAAAGTTCGGTCAAGCAGTCCAGCATATACAAGCAGTTGCTCCATCAGCGGACCTAATAAAGGGTGAACACTTTATGGCGGTGGTCCCCTTGTCCCTCTCTTTATATGTCTGTACTGTGTTTGTCCAAATACTTATTTTGAATATTAAATTATGATTTTATGAATATGTGTTATGCATGTTGAAGTTATTTACATTTTTCCAGAAAGGTCACCATCTTAACTATCATTATGACTGCATGTCTACTTGCTCTTTTAAACTAGATGAATGGTTATAGACAACTCCTAACCACTGTCTAATCATAACCTGTTTAGTTTATCAAGCCTTGATTTAGGACTTCTCGTTGGAAGCATTAAGGTCTGCCATATTAGATGAAATAACCTATAGATCACCATATTTGTTAAAGTAGTCTAAGTAGGTTGAGTTTGTGTGTTTATGCTGGCGTTAGGGCGAGCGACATGATCTCCTGGGTGACACAGGACTTTCATGGATACCTTTAGCTCGAACCGTGAGTAGGGCTGTCAATGGCGATGGGGAGGTTTATTAGGTAACTCAGATGTGGTACACAAGTAGAATCAGTACATAATTGCAATCTAGACCAAGATATATCTAAAATACTCGAAGATAGGTCAATCAACATGTAGGAACAATATAACATGAATCAGAACACTATTTGTAAAACACTCTTGTAAGCTTAAATAGACTTGAACCTAGTGGAGAATGAATCAACCTCTCATCAAAGAATTTGATGAACGATTGCATAACTGGATCATAAGATAAGAGTTAGGGTAAAAGGATAGTTACTACTAAGCCGTTACCACTTCCCTGGGAGTACGATAAATTATTAAATTAAAATCTTAGATACTTTCCAACAGACTAGCTACACGATAGGTACTCTGCCTTAGGTTCTGATTGATTAAGTGACAACATAGAGACTAAATGTGACAATTAGTCATTATAAGTCCTTAAGTTATTCATAATCGATATAGGGTAAATAACACCTATTTTAGCATATCAGTCGGAAACACATCAGAGGGCGTCGCCGAATTAGGTGGGGGAGAATGTAACGGGCCGCACTTATTTGGATCTTTTGAGCTAGCCAAGTTCAAGAGAATGTTCAGGCCAAGCCCAAGCCCATCTCCCATGCTCCCTTGTGTGGAGGCTTTTGTAGATCTTTCTAGATCTTTCTTGTATATTCTTGTTTATTCTCTTTTGTGTAGGAGTTGTAGGAGTTCTCTTGAATGTTTCTAGAATACTCCATTGGAATTCTCTAGAGTAGGAATTCTCTAGATGATCATTTGCATCCTTTAGATCGAGTAGATTTTGGCCGTAGATTTGTAGAGGCACTTGTATATAAAGGGGGCCTCACCCTCATTTGTAAATCATCAAGCAAGTTTTCAAGCAATATACTCCCAAAGCTTTAAGCATTCTTAAGCCTTTCGCTACTTTTCTTATTCTTGTGTTTGCTTTTCAAGCCAGGCTGACTTAGCTAATTCCGTACGGGGCGGAGTCGAGCATCGCTAGGGTGGGCGAATCGAAGCTAAGTGTCGCACGACTTTGAAGGAAATTTCAAGTCCGTGACAAGGTGCTCGGGACGCCCATCCCGAGTCTGTTGACCAGGTCAAGGCACTCGTCCCGGTTGTTTGACCGGGTCGGGACGCCCGTCCTGAGCTGGAAACTTCTGAAAATTGCATTTTTGCCCCAATATTTGATTTTTTCTTACACATTTCACATGAAACTTCCAAACTCATAAAAACTACAAAATTGTGTTAATATTAATCATTTAAGAATGATTTATTCTCAATTTTGCTCTAATATGTGTCTAAAAACATGCTAAAAATGTGATATGATTTATGCATATTAGTGATCCAATTCTTGAGAGATATTCTTTTACTTAATATATCAATGTTAACACACACACACTTGCATAAAAGTAAAGAGACAATCAATTTACGTGGTTCACTGTTGCGTTGTGTGCGTGTGTCACAAATTGAGAAGATAATAAAATAGAATAAATCAACGCAATCTTAACAAGTGCAAGTATACACCGGTCAACAAGTAATATATGTACCTAAGTACAAGATTATCGATCCCACAAAGATTTTGTATGCCAATTATACGTGCAAACATGACTTACATTTGGTTAAAAGAATAAAGAATGATGAATAAATGGGCGGAGATTCGGAGGTTAATCTACTGCTAAGCTACTAATGTAGCAACAAAAATGCTGCAGCAATTCTACCTAACTAAAATTACAGGACAGCCTACTGGAATTTTACCAACAGAACACAACAGGTAATACAATGCTGTAAAAATCAAGCCAAAAATGCAAACATAAACCAGTAATGAATCCAAGAATGCTAAGCATGCTTTTCGGTTTCCAAATTAACACTACAACGGTTTGGTTCTACCCAAACTACTTAGCCTACTAGTCTAAACCCCCGATAACATCGTCTCATGGAGTACGAAGTACCGTGAACCTAGAACAACACAAGGCAGTGAAATTGGTCGTGTCCCCTGCAATATTGACCGCACGGTCATGCGTCCCAAGCAAGTGCCATGCAATTAACGTGTCAGCTAGACCCCTTCCGGTTAGAAAGCCAGATACTAGTTCGATACATAACTTGGACAGTCGTAACCGCAAGTTATTCCTAATCCGTTTATGTAATTGCATGAATAAACTAAGCATGCCCCATACAAGCATCAACAAGGAAAACGATACACAAAACTTATGCATTCTATTCATCTTATGCAACATTACGTTTTTCTACATGTTTATAATTTGCTAGACTACAGCACCATTCAGGTTATGAATATAAATTTTGCTGAAACGAATCATGAAAGACAAGGATTAAAGTAATAGGAAAAACAGTCCCTAGGTCCATAGTGACACAAGTCAATCCCAAGACGGAAAACATATCAATCCCAAAACACTTTTAATTAATCCTCGAAAACATGTAAACATTCTCATTTCATCAAGAATATTCGATTACAAAACAGTGGCAATTGAAGAACATTAGATTACAAAACAGGAAGCAAATTGAAGAAATGGAGAGAAGGTTACTCGGGTCGGAGATCTCCCTACTGCCCCAAATTGGATTTAATCAAGCTGCTGCTGTCCTTCGTTTCCTCCGCATGGTGCTGCTGCCCTCGATCATGAGCAGCCTGGAAATTCCAGCAATGTAGCCCAGCCTTCTTAGGTATCTTTCCTCTCTAACAAAAGCTCAAAAACAACTCAAAACAAACTACCTACTGCCTAAGTCCTAAGCTGCCCGAATACTCAACACAAACATAGAAAAGCTACGGTATTATTCTACTCCTCCTCTTCTCCTCTCCAACCTCTTCTCTACTGTTTTTCTTCTTCTTTTAACCATCGAATTTCTCTTCAAAATTTTCCTTTAACCCACAGCTGTCCTTCAACATGATGAGTCATCATACCAGCTGAAATAAAATCCAGAAATTGTTGCAAGGCTCCACCCGAAATTTCAGCTACAATATGTATTTTTTTGTTTTATCTCCAGCTGGAATTAATTTGGATATATAACAATTGCAGCTGCTTCTTTTCTCTTTCCTGCAAACCCGCCAGAATTTGGGTGCCTATATATATATATGTGTGTGTGTGTGTGTGTGTATATATATATATAACAATTTTTCCTTCCTGAAAACCCGCCAGAATTTGGGTGCTGCCATTCCATCCTTCATTCTTTTGTCCTTTTTCTTTTGTCCTTTGTGTGCCCACTTGTCAACTTGTGCCTACATAGATATATATATTAATATATATATATATTATACATTAGTAACGGAAAATTAGAGAAATCAATCATCCACCAATTCCTAATTCCTTCCAATTTGGTCAATATTGTGTCCAATTCCTTTTGACCCATTTTAATCAAAAATTCCCTTTTTTACCCTTTTGCAATTGGATCCAAAAATTCCATCACCTTTTATGTGAAATCCTGCACAAATTTAAATGTTAGTAATGGAATTTTATTATAATGAAATTTAGGAATTTAAATAATTAAAATGGCCATTTTTACAATTAATCCACAAAATTAAAATGGAGAAAGGAATTATGCAATTTAGTGCATTTTAACTCAAAAACCTCTGCACAAATCATGAAATTGGATTCAAATTAAGGGCAAAACATATGTGAATAACTCTATTATTTTAGAGTTATCACACCCCCAAACTTAGCTCATTGCTCGTCCCGAGCAATGTTGCAACAGATAAGATAGATCAATAAAACTCAATCAAAAATACAACAACTCATGTCCAGAATTATCCAGCAATCATAGGCAAATTTGGGTTCATATTTTCAGATCAAAGATGTGAAAGAAAACTCTAATATGTTCATGACCCAAGTTCCTCAAATATCAGAACATTAACTAAATCAAGCTCAAAGATCTCCTCCCGTGTGTGTGTGAATAGTCTTTCCTTTTCAATCTCTCATTCATAAGTCAGCATATGGTAATCCTAAGATTCATTTTGCATCTTCAGACTCAATCTATTACACCAATTTTCAGTAATGTAGCAAATTTAGCAATAAAGATCAAAGAGGTCTTAATTTGGTTGTAATGTAGGCTAAGGCTAAGGTGGGAAAAATATAGATAAAAAGTAAGCTCAAAACTTAGTCCTAGTCTGCCATAAACTTCAACCCAATGCCATCATTTTTTCTCATCATTTTTTTTCTTTTTCGCAACTCAAGGAGCATAAATATTTACACCCTGCTTCAGTAATAAGTGCAGCATTTAACCACAATCAATATATATCATTTGACCCCAAAGAAGCATAATATGTATTAATTTTTTATTTTTTTTTTTGAGTTAAAATGCTGCAGCAACAGAAATGCTGCAACATTCCTTCACACCTTTTTTTTGTTTGCATAAAGAGGATTCTTCCATTTTTCACACATATTTTTTTTTCAAAAACACATATCCTCAATACTTAAAACATTCATAACATAATTTCATAAAACAAATAACTGCCACCAATCCAGTAAAAATGATACTGCTGCAACAATGACAATGCTGCAGCAATTCTACAACATTTCTATGCTCTGTAATGCAGCATTCTCCGCATACCCCCAAACTTATATTCAGCAGTGTTCATAGCATACTAAGGTCAAGTTTAGGGACAACAAAGAATGGATATATTCAAAACATTTAGGATAAGTGGCTATTAAATAAGGGTGTCAAGAAATTAGGCTTAGGCTCAACTTGGTTTAACTAAGGAAATAAAATGCATTAGGGTAAGCTAGAAAGGCTCAAACGGTTCAAGAACATGCCTTAATCATTTCTATATTACCAAATCTACTAGGATTTTGCCTCAAGAGATATAACAAACGAGTCTAAAGATTCTGAACCTTCATACCAAAGCTAACTCTTGTTATAAATATGAAATTTCCAAGTAAGACTATGTGCAAAAATTTAGGTGGGAGCAGATATTTTCACTTAAAATCTAGTTAATATCAACATATTCTAAGTACTAAAGGCTCACTACCATAAAAGAGTTATGAAATCATATCAACATGAATTATCATCACAAATAATGTTACCAAATTTACATAATCCTGCTAAAATGATTCACTCTTCATTCAACTCAAAAAAAAACTTTCATTCATCACTCATCTTCATTCATTCATAATTCATCAAGGAAATACACAGCATTCATCATTCCTCATCCAGCAACAACAAAAATACACATCATTTAGCAAGAGGGCACCCTCCCCCAAACTTAAAAGGGAGCAATGTCCTCATTGCATTAGGCAAAAGAAGAATGCAGCAATCATCATTCATATATAAAGTGAAATACAAAACTCAAGAATATAAAGAGAGTGAAGGGAAGCGAAATAGAACCACTCCCGGAGTGCAGGGAGGGTCGCTCTATATGTCATCGTCGATGCCCAAAGTGCGCTCATCTAGCAGCAGTGTGTCGGGGAAAGTGGGCCAATGTCCTCCAGTTTGTGGCTGTTGTGCTTGCAGGGCACTGAAGATGGCTGCATCTCGATCATGTGCATACCGCCAGTATACTTGAAGCTGAGAGTGTAGCTGCTGCAGATCAATGGCTGGAGCATCAGAGGCTGTAAGAGACTGAGGAGTAGCTGGTGTACGTGCTGACTGTGTCCGAATGGTTGGCCTGGACGATCGTGCTGGAATCACGGGCACAATCCGGCTCAAGTCACGAGCGGAGATCGTGCCCTGGGGATAGAAGTCCCCATCCTCGATGGGGACCATCACACCAGAAGCTCTACATAGCAGGCAAATAAGTGTTGGGAAGTACATCTCCCCAGTCTTCCTGTTGGCACACGCTCGGATCTGCTCGCATATGATCTTGCCAACGTTGATTGTCTTACCCTTGATAATACAGGACAGTAGCAATATCCGGTCCACATTGATGGTGGACGCGTGTGCAGTGGGCATGATAGAATGTCGGACGAAGTAAAACCATACCTTAGCCTCATCAGTAAGAAACTCTCTCCTGCATGTCTTTTTCCCGTGCTGGGAACACGTCCATTGGGTCCCTAGCACAGTGACGTCCTTGAGTGCCTGATCCCGGACCTCATCAGTGAGGTTTAAGGATAGCGTATGATAGTCGTCCGTATCATTGATGAAGTCCTGCAGGTCAAACAATTGATTTATGAACTTCGGGTTCAATGGAACCCGGCATTCCCTGACAAAAACATAATAGACATTGTTAGGCCATAAATTAGAATAAAACTCCCGGACAATGGAGATGTCTGGGGCGACTCTTTGATCAATGAATTTGCTCCAGCCCATGGTTTCAATTTGTGGTCTGAACTCTATCGGGAGAGTCATTTCATTGTGTGTCCCAGTCAAGACAAAACCCAAGTCAGCTAGCATCTTCTTGTCGTGATAGATCTCCTGGAATCTGGTCTCAGTGTCCAGAGATGCGAATCTGGCCTTGGTGTATTTTCTGGGTACCTGTTTCGTCCTAGGCATCTATAACAGATGCAAATGTTAGAGCTAAGTGTTTCAGCATTTTCAAACATATAAGGATTTGTCATCAAGAGTGCATGCATTAGCTCACACATAGATCCACCAATTAAGCACAGAACATCAAAGAGTCATGCCTAGGTCAGTGTGCTTTGGACAGTTAAACAGTAAGCATTATGCTGTCAATAGGCTTTCATGGATAAAACAGAATAAATGGAATCAATCTAATGCACCCTGTCATCAATAGAATTGCTGCAGCATTTCGAGTGCTGCAAGAGAACAGCATGCTGTGCAAAGAGATTTGGCAGAAAGCCTACTGTCATCTATAAGAAAGCATGATGTGTTCAACAAATGCACATAAGACCCTAACTGGCAGTAAGTAGATATAGCGAAAACCATACAGTTTCAACATTGAAACACAAACTGAAGCTAGTAGTAATCATATATATATAGATAACAATGTGTGTTCAACAGTTTAAATTTAGAATTTGAAACTGGCAGTATGCATATCGTATGAGCATAGTAGGCTGTTGATGCGATTCCGGTTGATGTGCTAAATAGGTGTTATTTTACCCTATGTTGATTATGAATAATTAAGGAATGTGATTGACTAATTGTCACATTTAGTCTCTATGGTGTCACTTAATCAGGCAGAACCTAAGGCAGAGTACCTATCGTGTAGCTAGTCTATTGGAAAGTATCTACGATTTTATTAAGTTAAATATCGTACTCCCAGGGAAGTGGCAACGGCTTAGTAGTAACTAGCCTTTCATCCTAATTCCTATCTTATAATTCAGTTATGCAATCTTCATCAATAACTTTGATGAGAGGGTGATCCGTTCTCCACTAGGTTTAAGTCTAATTAATCCTAGAAGTGTTTTATAGATGAGTTCTGATTCTATGTTATACTGTTCATATATGTTGAATGACCTAAATTCGAATATTTTAGACATATCTTAGCATGGATTGCAACTATGTTCTGTGTCTAAAGGCGTACCATATCCGAGGTTTCTAATAAACCGCCCTACCTTAATGACGGCCCTACTCATGGTTTGGGACGAAGGCATCCATGAAAGCCCTATGTCACTTCGGGGATCATACCGCTTGCCCTAGCCGCCGGCATAATCGGACTCGGCTCGGCTTCCCCTAGACTACTCTAACAAACAGGGTGTTCAGTATGTTATTTTATCTAGCATGGCAGACACCAATACTAATTGATGCCTGTTAAACTAAACAGGTTATGATTAGACCGTGGTTAGGAATTGTCTATAACCCTAACTTTAGTTTAAAAGAGCACATTAGACATGCAGACATAGTGAATGTTAAGCAGGTGGCTATTTCCAGAAAAACATAACAACGTCAACATATAAAACAACTATTCATAAAAATCGTAATCTCGCATTCATAATAAATATTTAGAATAATACAATAACAACATATAAGAGAGGGACATGGGGACTGATGCCATAAAGAAATCACCCTTTACGTAGTATCGCCGACGGAGCGTACTGCTGTATATGTCGTATTGCTCGCCCTGACTCTGCTCGCTAGAACCTTCGGAGGACGCTTCCTCAGCCTAGTAACTAGGCTTTACCTTAATACCCAGCTTAAGCCCAGCCCTGTGGACTGACTCTTCGAACGCCTAGAGTCCTCTTAGGATCTCCTAACGAAATCCAGGGTATTCTATGAATACCAGAAACGAACCTATCTATAGAAACCTAAGATCTGAGACTATTTCTCAGAAACTAAAACAAAACACTAATAAGAAAGAAAACTGAGATCCGAGTCTCTAAGTGAGTTGTGTACTAGAGAAGAGTACACTGGAAACCACTAAATGACTCAGATCGAGTGGAGAGGAATGAATTCAACTGCTAGAGGCCTGGGGTATTTATAGCAGCTTCCCGGGGTGATTTTTCAGCAAAAATTCGATGTGGGACTGGATTTGGGGGTTCGGGACGCCCGTCCCGGATTGGGACGCCCGTCCTGATCTGTTGACCAGGTCGGGATGCCCGTCCCGAATCCTGGACGCCCGTCCCGAGTCCTGGACGCCCGTCCCGGCGGGTTGACTGGGTCGGGACGCCCGTCCCGGGTTCGGGACGCCCGTCCTGACCCGTTGACTAAGTCAATATTTCCAAAAATTGCGTTTTTGCCCCAAAATTTGCTGTTTTCGTCTACTTTTCACCTGACACTTCCAAAATCATAAAAACTGTGAAATTAAGTAAATAATGAACAATCAAGATCAAATTACCTTCAATTTCACCCAAATTCATACATAAAAACATGCTAAAAAGGTGATACGATTTTCGCGTATCAGATAACCCAACACTTAGCTTTTTGCTTGTCCTCAAGCAAAGTCTACCTGAAGTTACTTAAATTCCTAGTCATGTTTTTATTCCAAAAATTCTTTAGACAAGTCTTAACACAGGTCTGACTGGTTAGGTTGCTATGACAAGGTCTCAGATGTTTTTAGTAGCTTGTTATGATTAGGCAGAAAACAAATCAACAACTAGGTTGAACTTTTTTTTTCTTAGTCACAGGGTCTTCCTGATGTGTAGTGTGTGTACTAGTCCTGACCAGATAGTCAACACAATGTACTCTAGTCTTAACTACTACCAGATAACACTTCGACCCATCGCTAGACATATTAACAACAGACAACTTTTTGAGTTCTGAGCTTCGGTGATCAGATTTTTAATGTTTTAGCATTTAGTTATTTTCTTTATAGATTCAGGGTATTTTGAGTCTGCTTAGAACACGTCAACTTCAACTACCCATGTAGCGAGTCCCATTCTGATGAGTGGTGCTCGAATAGCGAAGGCCGCTGGCAAACTACCCTTATTTGATTAACTTCCTTTAATTTCTTTTCACTTCTAGCTCAGAGTCTCATCTAGTCATTCTAACTGCCAATATATCCACAACTGATCTAATTTTATCTGGTTAAGTCTCGAACAGGCAATTGGTTGAGGTCTCTAATCCAGACAAAGTTGTGCTCAGTTATCAGGAATTCCCCTATTCCTAATCAATTAGTCCAAGATAGCTATCAATTATCTCCTACTAACCATAACATACTACCTACATATCATAGACATAAGCAATTGTTTAACCAAGCATACTGCATTTAGACGTCTGAAAGACGGAAAAATTTTGAAAAATTTTGGAATGGTGTGAAAAGACGGGGAAAACAAGCAAAAGTATGCAAAAAATTTTGCAAACTGCTACAGTGCACCATGCACTGCTACCCCACACTTAAGTCTGGCACTGTCCTCAGTGTTCATGCATATCTAGCTACCCCACACTTATTTGAAAATAAGAAATAAAACAGAAAAGAGTCTTATCCCACACTTATTCAACTAACTACGGGTAGGATGGAATCTAGAAATAACAAAATAAAATGAAAGAGATACTCCCTTAGTCTGTGAAGTCCACAGTCTGCTCGGAAGAGTCAAACGGCTCTTTGTAAATCTTCAGGCGTTGTCCGTTTACTTTTTGAATAATGCCGTCAGAATCCATGATGTCACATGCTCCGAAAGGTGATACTTCCGTGATCGTGAACGGTCCTGACCAACAGCTACGTAGCTTTCCTGGGAAGGATTTGAAACGTGAGTTGTACAACAATACCTTATCGCCTGGTTCGAAATTTTTCTGGGCTCTGAGTCGTCTGTCATGCCGGAGTTTACTCATCATTTTGAACTGATGTGAGTTCTCATAGGCTTTGAGCCTCCACTCATCCAATTCGTTGAGTTGTAGAATCCGGTGTTCCTTAGCCAAATTATCGTCGAGATTGCATTTTTGCACTGCCCAGTAAGCTCTATGTTCAAGTTCAACCGGAAGGTGGCATGCTTTTCCGTAGACTAGTCGATAGGGTGAGAACCCCGTAGTGGTCTTGTATGCTGTACGGAAGGCCCATAATGCATCCTCCAGTTTATTGGCCCAATCCTTACGGTTAACACCCACGGTCTTTTCTAGGATTCTCTTTATTCCCCTATTGGTTACCTCAGCCTGCCCGTTGGTTTGAGGATGGTAGGCTGTGGAAATGCGATGCTGAATTCCGTATTGCTGGAGTACTTCTGCAATTGAGAGTTGCAGAAGTGCGTACCTCGATCACTGATTAGGGCTTTTGGACATCCAAACCTGGCGAAAATCTGCTTAAGGAATTTACATACGGCTCTAGCATCATTAGTAGGTAGGGCCTGTGCCTCAGGCCATTTTGAAAATATTCTACAGCTACTAAGATGTACTTCATACCAAAAGAGGAAGGAAACGGACCCATGAAATCTATACCCCATATGTCAAATATTTCTACACTTTGAATTGCCTGTTGGGGTAGACTATCTCGAGAAGATATGGTTCCCGCTTTCTGACAGGCATCGCACGATCCTGTAAATGCTGCGGCGTCTTTGAATATGGTAGGCCAGTAAAAGCCTGCTTCTAATACTTTTCGGGCGGTATTAGCTGCAGCTAAGTGACCGCCTGTTGGTCCGCAGTGACAATGTTCCAGAATTTGGAAACCTTCTTCTTGAGATACACATCTTCTGATCATCTGATCTGCACATATTCGAAATAGAAAAGGATCTTCCCAATAGTAATATTTCAGGTCAGCAAAGAATTTTCTTCTTTGTTGAGCAGTGATATCACTAGGGAGAGTCCGGGCTGCCAAGTAATTTGCTATATCTGCAAACCAAGGGGGTGAGAAAATAGCAATAATGCACATAGATTCTCATCCGGAATTTATCAGATATGATTGTCTCATCAATGGCTTCTAGGGTCGGATTTTCTAACCTAGACAAATGGTCTGCGGCTAAGTTTTCTGCCCCTTTCTTATCCCGAATTTCTATGTCAAATTCTTGAAGCAATAAAACCCATCTAATCAATCTTGGTTTTGCGTCGGTTTTATTGAACAAGTATTTTAGTGCCGAATGATCAGTATAAACAATAGTTTTAGACAGGACTAGATAAGATCGAAACTTATCAAATGCATATACTACTGCTAATAATTCCTTTTCTGTCGTAGTGTAATTTTCCTGAGCATCAGTTAAGGTTTTACTAGCATAATATATTACATGAATTTCTTATCATGTCTTTGTCCTAAAACTACTCCTACTGCATAGTCACTAGCATCACACATAAGCTCAAAAGGTAGACTCCAGTCTGGTGACGTCATGATAGGTGCAGTAGTTAAGAGTTCCTTAAGTCTATTAAAAGCTTTTAGACATTTCTCATCAAAGACAAATGGAACATCTTTTCCGAGTAAATTGGTCAACGGCCTGGCTATTAATGAAAAATCTTTTAAACCTACGATAAAAGCCAGCGTGTCCCAAAAAACTCCTAACGGCTCTCACATTTTTGGGAGGAGGTAGTTTTGAAATAACTTCAATTTTTGCCTTATCTACTTCCATACCTAGGTGTGAGATCTTATGTCCTAAAACGATTCCCTCTTTTACCATGAAGTGGCATTTTTCCCAATTTAAAACCAGGTTAGATTTTATACAACGTTATTAAACTCCAAGTTCTTTAGACAAACCTCAAATGAATTACCAAAAAGAAAAGTCATCCATAAATACTTCCATAGATTTTCCTAACATGTCCTCAAAGATAGCAGTCATACAACGTTGAAATGTAGCAGGTGCATTACATAAACCAAAAGGCATCCTTCTATATGCAAATATTCCAAAAGGGCATGTGAATGTAGTTTTATGCTGGTCCTCAGGGGAAATAGGAATTTGAAAATAACCAGAAAACCCATCAAGAAAGCAATAAAATATGTGTCCAGATAATCTTTCTAACATTTGGTCAATAAAAGGAAGGGGAAAGTGATCTTTTCGTGTGGCCGTATTTAATTTTCTATAGTCTATGCATACACGATGACCAGTTACAGTTCTTGTAGGGATTAGTTCATTATGCTCATTCCTAACAACTGTTATACCGCCTTTCTTAGGTACTACCTGCACCGGGCTTACCCACTCACTATCTGAGATAGGGTAGATAAGTCCTGCATCTAACAGTTTAATGACTTCTTTCTTAACAACATCACACACATTAGGATTCAACCTCCTTTGAGGTTGCACACATGGCTTATACTCATTTTCTAGAAGAATCTTATGCGAACAAAAGCTTGGATTAATACCTGGGATATCTGGAATTTTGTAGGCAAAGGCTCATCTATGCTTTCTGCACATGTCCACAGTCAACTTCCTTTGTTCTGCGGTCAGATCAGCTGCAAGAATAATGGGAAGTTTCTTGTGGTCATCTAGGAATTCGTAGCACAGATGAGTGGGTAGTTCCTTCAGTTCCAAGTCTGGTGGATCTTCAAACGAGGTTCGTTCTTTCTTCATCTCATCATCACCTATCTCAGTGAAACTATCAGAAGTAATTTCATATTCAGAAGAGCTAAGTTCAAACTCCTCTAATTCTAGGGAGTCCTCACTTAGAACTTGATAGTTTGAGCATAGGTCTGTCACGTTAATTGCAATCAAGTGTTCCATGGCATCCACACAAAAACAAGTATCATCTAAATGCATGGGATACCTAAGGGTCTCATTTAGATCAAAAGTGATGTCATCATTTCCTACCCTTAACTTGATTTGACCATTACTGACGTCTATTAATGCTTTTGAGGTAGCTAGAAATGGTCGACCTAGGATCAGGGGCACTCCTCATTCCCCATTCCCCATTCATGTCCATGACAACGAAATCCACATGAAATACAAATTTTCCGACCTTTACTAAGAGATCTTCAATTATTCCCTTGGGGATTTTGACTGTCCTATCTGCATGTTGTATGCACATCCTAGTCGTTTTCAAATCATGCAATCCTAATTTATCAAATAAACTAGATGGCATAAGATTAATACTAGCTCCTAAGTCTGCTAATGCATGCATGTTAGTAATATTTCCAATTGTACATGGCAAGGTAAAACAACCAGGATCTTTCTGTTTAGACAATAGTTTATTCAACAGGACCACCGAACATTCTTCATTAAGAACCACCTTGTCCATGTCAAATTTTCTTTTATTACTAACAACTTCTTTTAAAAACTTAGCATACTTTGGCATTTCAGAAATAACATCAAGTAAAGGTAAATTAACATGAATCTGACTAAAATTCCTAAGAAACTTTTCAAATTGCTCCTTATCTTTATTGTGCATAAGTCTGGCAGGGTAAGGTACTTTTGGCCGGTACTCAGGAATAAACTCCGTCTTCCCTTTCCTTGCTACTTCGATTTCGACATCCGTCGGTGTTGGGTCCTTGGAGCCTTCTTCTGGTTCCTGCACAAGAATAGGAGGGTCAGATGGTTTGGGTGGAGATGGAGATAGAATTTTACCAGATCTTAGAGTGATGGTCTTGCATTCAGTTTGAGGGTTGGTCTCAGTGTTGTTTGGTAGCGTTCCCTGGGACCTGTGAGAGAAATGGGTGGATAGCTGACCCATTTGCCTCTCTAAAGTTTGTATAGCAGCTTGTGTGTTTCTGATTGTTTGCTCGGTCTGCTTCTGTCTATTCTCGTTCTGCTGGATTCTTTCTGCGTGAGCTTCCTGAATCTTTCTGTTGGACTCTATCATTTCCTTATTGGAGTCAGAAATGCTCTTCAGCATGTCTCTGAATTCTTGCATGGGGTCAGCTGGAACGATGTAGTTCCTTGGTGCAGGCAGAGCGACTTGCTGGTTCTGCGGATATGGCAGTTGCTGAGGTACTCTTTTCTGAAAGTTAGTAGTCCCGGGATTGTTTCTCCAGCTAAATCCCGGATGGTTCTTCCAAGTGGGATTGTAGGTATTTCCTATAGGAGCAGAATTCACTGCGTCCACTTGTTCCATATCTTCTGGGATAGTTAATATCCCATTACCATAACAATCCCCACTGAAATGTGGTCCTTGGCAAAATTCGTAGACTTGGTATACTGACTGAATGCTTTTCCCTTGTTGGACTTATACCCTTAATGTCAGCTATGGTCCAGCCCATAGCTCTCTTATGCTGCCTTAGTACTCCAAGCAATTTCTCTTCCTGTTCATCATCAAGGAAGGCTGAAATGATCACTGGCAGCGTTGAGTCTGCCCCTAGGAATCCATACTTCAAATGTTGTGGCAATTGCTTCAATTCCAGCTGTGGTGGTTCTTCAACTGAAGGTTTTGTTAACTTGAAATCTCTAGAAGACAACTCCAAGGATTCATATTGAGCTCGAAATCTGAACCTTTGGGGGTTTTCTTCTACCCAAGCTGAATGTGCTTTGGTCTCCATATTGCCATCATCATGTAAACTTTCCTCCATCAATGCATTCGTGGCATCCTCATCTTGCTCTTCATCATTTTCTTCCCAAGAATCACTGGTGGTGATCTGAAAGCACTCCTCACCTTCATCATGGAATTTCATGGCTTTGAAGACGTTGAATGTGACTTTATCATCCTGGAATCTCATGGTTAGCTCCCCTTTCTGTACATCAATAAGAGTCCTTCCCGTAGCTAGGAAAGGTCTTCCTAAAATAATGGGAACTTCCCTGTCTGCCTCATAATCAAGAAGAATAAAATCAGCTGGAAAAATAAACTTATCAACTCTTACCAGGACGTCCTCAATTTTTCCATCGGGGTGAGCTATAGACCTATCCGCTAATTGCAATGTTACCATCGTAGGTCTTACCTTACATATGCCCAACTGTTTGAAAACTGACATAGGCATCAAGTTGATGCTAGCACCAAGGTCACACAAGGCCATACCACAATATGAATTTCCAATAGAGCAAGGAATATTAAAACTCCCCGGATCTTTCATCTTAGGGGGCAACTTGTCCTGCAAAAAGAAACTACATTCTTTGGTTAATGAAACAATTTCATATTCCCCCAACTTTCTTTTCTTTGTAAGGATATCCTTCATAAATTTGGCGTAGTTGGGCATTTGTTCGATTGCTTCTACGAAAGGAATGTTGATGTGCAGCTGCTTTAAAATGTCCAAGAACTTCTTAAACTGATCATCTTGTTTCTTTTTGGCAAACCTCTGTGGAAAAGGCATGTGTGGCTGTACTGGTTCGCTCGCTGGAATTTTGCATTGCTGCAGCATTGGAGATGCTGCAGCATTCAGCTGTTCTGGAACACTGTTTTGCTGCAGCATTCGGCTGTTCTGGAATACTGTTTTGCTGCAGCATTTGGCTCCACTTCTTCTTTTTCAGCTACTAGAATTTCTGCACTATGGCTGGACTCACTGGTATTCACAGCTGCTCCAGACTTCATTTTCAGCTCGTCCAGTATTCCGCCACTCCGCAATGGAACTGCCTTGCAATGTTCCTTTCCTTCTCTTCTTGGATTCTCCGTATCGCTTGGAAGTGATCCTTGTGGTCTGCTCCTCATCTCCTGAGCTAGCTGCCCCATTTGGCTTTCCAAGTTCCGCACAGTAGAGGATAACCCTTGTATGGTTGTTTCCGTCCTTGCCACGAAGTCTCTCATCATGCTTTCGAAAGAATTTGAAGGTGGTTGTTGTTGTAGAGGTCTTTGTTGTTGTTGGAGTTGTTGTTGCTGCTGTTGGGGGTACTAGTACTGCTGGGGGTACTGCTGCTGCTGGAGCATTAGTCTTGGGTTCATACCTTGATTGGGGGTGCATCCCTTGATCTCTCCAAGAAAAATTTGGGTGCTGCCTCCAAGTAGGGTTGTAAGTGTTTGATTGAACACAATCCTCAAATAGATGCCCCTCTCCACAATAAACACAGCACACGTCCTGTACCTGGCTTACATTGGGCTGGTTTGATGGTTCTGCCCCCTGCCCGCCATGTTGTTGCAGACTTAGTGATTTTTGGAGCATGTTGGTCATTGTTGACATTTGGGCTGAGAGTGAAGTGAATGGATCCAACTCCAATACTCCAGCCACCTTTTTTCCACTAGGTAGTCTTGTTGTAGGCCACTGGTAGTTGTTGTTGGCAATCCTCTCGATTAGTTCATAGGCCTCGTTATACGTCTTTTCCAAAAGTGCTCCATTTGTTGAAGCATCAACCACCATGCGTGTGTGTGCATTCAACTCATTATAAAATGTCTCCATTTGAATACAATGTGGGATTCCATGATGTGGAAATCTCCTTAACAACCCTTTGAATCTTTCCCATGCCTCATACAATGATTCATCTTCTAATTGTTGAAAAGATGTGATTTCATTTCTCAACCTAGCATTTTTCGTTGGAGGAAAATATTTCGTCAAAAATTTATCGGTAAGCTGCTGCCATGAAGTCACACTACCAGAGGGTAGAGAATTAAGCCATTCTCTAGCTTTGTCTCTCAAAGAATATGGAAACAATTTCAGCCTCAAAGCCTCGTCCGTCACCCCCGTTATCTTAAAACCATCGCTTACCTCCAAGAATAACCGTAGGTGCATGTGTGGATCTTCAGCAGGTAATCCACTAAACTGCCCTACTGTTTGCAACATTTGAAACATCATCGGTTTCAACTCGAACTGGGCTGTTGTAATCTCTGGTCTTACAATGCTTGGATTCCATTCGTTAAACATAGGGACTGCATACTGTCGGATGGCACGGTCCCTATCATCCGCCAACACCACAGGACTATAGACAGGTTCAGCTTCTACAATGCGTTGCTCAGCCATGTCTTCCTTATCCTTGGTTTGTTTCTTTTTCCTCAACGCCTTGGCGGTTTTCTCAGTCTCTGGATCAAGTGGAAGCACTGTACCTTGAGAGCTCTTACGCGTTTTACTCATGCAAAACAGCACACGTTAAGGAATGAATGATACACAAGCTGAAATTTGACAAAGAATTCAGATCAATAATTCACAAAAACAGTTCAGCCCATGCATATTTATTCGTCCCTCATACAATCATTTCAATAATCTCATAAGCTCAAGAATGAGTATAACATAAAACAACAAAAGTAACCAAATGCAAATAATATTTACAAACAATTGACTCCAAAATCCCCGGCAACGGCGCCAAAAACTTGTTGCGTTGTGTGCGTGTGTCACAAATTGAGAAGATAATAAAATAGAATAAATCAACGCAATCTTAACAAGTGCAAGTATACACCGGTCAACAAGTAATATATGTACCTAAGTACAAGATTATCGATCCCACAGAGATTTTGTATGCCAATTATACGTGCAAACATGACTTACATTTGGTTAAAAGAATAAAGAATGATGAATAAATGGGCGGAGATTCGGAGGTTAATATACTGCTAAGCTACTGCTGCAGCAACAGAAATTCTGCAGCAATTCTACCTAATTAAAATTACAGGACAGCCTACTAGAATTTTACCAACAGAACACAACATGTAATACAATGCTGTAAAAATCAAGCCAAAAATGCAAACATAAACCAGTAATGAATCCAAGAATGCTAAGCATGCTTTTCGGTTTCCAAATTAACACTACAGCGGTTTGGTTCTACCCAAACTACTTAGCCTACTAGTCTAAACCCCCGATAACATCGTCTCATGGAGTACGAAGTACCGTGAACCTAGAACAACACAAGGCAGTGAAATTGGTCGTGTCCCCTGCAATATTGACCGCACGGTCATGCGTCCCAAGCAAGTGCCATGCAATTAACGTATCAGCTAGACCCCTTCCGATTAGAAAGCCAGATACTAGTTCGATACATAACTTGGACAGTCGTAACCGCAAGTTATTCCTAATCCATTTAAGTAATTGCATGAATAAACTAAGCATGCCCCATACAAGCATCAACAAGGAAAACGATACACAAAACTTATGCATTCTATTCATCTTATGCCACATTACGTTTTTTCACATGTTTATAATTTGCTAGACTACAGCACCTTCAGGTTATGAATATAAATTTTTCTGAAACGAATCATGAAAGACAAGGATTAAAGTAATAGGAAAAACAGTCCCTAGGTCCATAGTGACACAAGTCAATCCCAAGACGGAAAACATATCAATCCCAAAACACTTTTAATTAATCCTTGAAAACATGTAAACATTCTCATTTCATCAAGAATATTCGATTACAAAACAGTGGCAATTGAAGAACATTAGATTACAAAACAGGAAGCAAATTGAAGAAATGGAGAGAAGGTTACTCGGGTCGGAGATCACCCTACTGCCCCAAATTGGATTTAATCAAGCTGCTGTCCTTCGTTTCCTTCGCGTGGTGCTGCTGCCCTCGATCATGAGCAGCCCAAAAATTCCAGCAATGTAGCCCAGCCTTCTTAGGTATCTTTCCTCTCTAACAAAAGCTCAAAAACAACTCAAAACAAACTACCTACTGCCTAAGTCCTAAGCTGCCCGAGAACTCAACACAAACATAGAAAAGCTACGGTATTATTCTACTCCTCCTCTTCTCCTCTCCAACCTCTTCTCTATTGTTTTTCTTCTTCTTTTAACCTTCGCATTTCTCTTCAAAATTTTCCTTTAACCCACAGCTGTCCTTCAACATGATGAGTCATCGTACCAGCTGAAATAAAATCCAGAAATTGTTGCAAGGCTCCACCCGAAATTTCAGCTACAATATGTATTTTTTTGTTTTATCTCCAGCTGGAATTAATTTGGATATATAACAATTGCAGCTGCTTCTTTTCTCTTTCTTGCAAACCCGCCAGAATTTGGGTGCCTATATATATATATATATATGTGTGTGTGTGTGTGTGTGTGTGTATATATATATATATATGTATATATATATATATATATATATAACAATTTCTCCTTCTTGAAAACCCACCAGAATTTGAGTACTGCCATTCCATCCTTCATTCTTTTGTCCTTTTCCTTTTGTCCTTTGTGTGCCCACTTGTCAACTTGTGCATACACATATATATATATATATATATTATACATTAGTAACGGAAAATTAGAGAAATCAACCATCCACCAATTCCCAATTCCTTCCAATTTGGTCAATATTTTGTCCAATTCCTTTTGACCCATTTTAATCAAAAATTCCCTTTTTTACCCTTTTGCAATTGGATCCAAAAATTTCATCACCTTTTATGTGAAATCCTGCACAAATTTAAATGTTAATAATGGAATTTTATTATAATGAAATTTAGGAATTTAAATAATTAAAATGGCCATTTTTACAATTAATCCACAAAATTAAAATGGAGAAAGGAATTATGCAATTTGGTGCATTTTAACTCAAAAACCTCTGCACAAATCATGAAATTGGATTCAAATTAAGGGCAAAACATATGTGAATAACTCTATTATTTTTGAGTTATCATTCACCACCAACAAGGTAGGCTACATCCACAGTGATCGGGTTCACTAACCTTTCACTTCAACTTCACTAGTTACTTGTTTATCACAATGCTCTTCACTAGAGCTACAAAGAAGGCTCACTCCCTTACTCACTCAATTACAATTCCTTAAGATAAAGAGTAGAATCGCTTCCTACTCTACACAATAGAAACGATGCCTTCCCTATCACTTAGGCTAGGCAACTTCAAAACATACTCCAAAGATATGACCAGTATTTAATGTTGAAAATGATATTTCAAACTATTTCAAAATACCCATAGTTTCCTTACATAATATAATAAATTTAAAGAAAAATGAGGAATGATACGTCACCTCCAAGTTGATGAATAAACTTTCTTTGATGTATCTTCCAAAACTATTCTTCAAAAGCTTCAAGAATGAGTGATAAGAATAGAACTTTTCTCCAAGATTTGAGAGGATTGTTGTGGAGTGTTTTTCTTGAATTTTCTCTCATAAATCTCTACTACCCACCACCAGAACTTTTCTCTTACCTTTTTTTCTTTTTCCCTTTTCTTCTCTAAAAAAAGATCTTTTCTAACGTGAATCTCTATATATTCACATATTTGCATACACCAGAATTTTTCTCTCTTAAAAAATCTTGTTTCTAACTTGAATATCAAGATATATTCACATATTTGTATTCACAAAAATCCTACAATCTTGACCATTTGACCATTGATACTTTTAATAAAAGTTCAATCTCCACCCTTGATCTTGACCCTTGATTCTTTAATGAAAGTGTAATCTTCATACTCGATCTATATATATATATATATATATATATATATATATATATATCTCAAAATGATCACACCATGAATACACCAAAATTACCATCATTAATCATGTATACCATTTCAGCCAAGTATTTTACTTCATCCATTCCATGTCATTAGTTGATGCGTTCCGATTGGTATGCTAGAAGATAGGCTTTATTTACCTATGTCGATTATGAATAATTAAGGACTGAGTCTTACTAACTCTCACTTAGCATTCAATTATTGTCACTTAATCAATCAGAACCTAAGGCAGAGTACCTATCGTGTAGCTAGTCTGTTGGAAAGTATCTACGATTTTATTAAGTTAAATATCGTACTCCTAGGGAAGTGGTAACGGCTTAGTAGTAACTAGCCTTTCATTCTAACTCCTACCTTATGATCCAGTTATGCAATCTTCTTAATAACTTTGATGAGAGGGTGATCCATTCTCCACTAGGTTTAAGTCTAATTAATCCCAAAAGTGTTTGATAGATGAGTCCTGATTCTATGTTATACTGTTCCTATATGTTGATTGACCTATATTCGAGTATTTTAGACATGTCTTGGCCTGAATTGCAACTATGTTCTGTGTCTAAAGGCGTACCACATCCGAGGTCTCTAATAAACCGCCCTACCTTAATGACGGCCCTACTCACGGTTCGGGACGAAGGCATCCATGAAAGCCCTATGTCACTTCGGGGATCATACCGCTTGCCCTAGCCGCCGGCATAATCGGACTTGGCTCAGCCTACCTAGACTACTCTTACAAGCATGGTGTTCAGCATGTTATTTTATCTAGCATGGCAGACACCAATACTAATTGATGCCTGTTAAACAAAATAGGTTATGATTAGACCATGGTTAGGAATTGTCTATAACCCTAACTTTAGTTTAAAAGAGCACATTAGACATGCAGACATAGTGAATATTAAGCAGGTGGCCATTTCTGGAAAAACATAACAACGTCAACATATAAAACAAATATTCATAAAAATCGTAATCTCGTATTCATAATCAATTTTTGGAACAACACAATAACAACATATAAGAGAGGGACATGGGGACTGATGCCATAAAGAAATCACCCTTTACGTAGTCTCATCGATGGAGCGTACTGCTGTATATGTCGTATTGCCCACCCCGACTCTGCTCGCCAGAACCTTCGGAGGACGCTTCCTCAACCTAGTAACTGGGCTTTACCTTAATACCCACCTTAAGCCCAACCCTGTGGAATGACTCTTCGAACGCCTAGAGCCCTCTTAGGATCTCCTAACAAAATCCCGAGTATTCTATGAATACCAGAAACGAACCTATCTATCGAACCCTAGGATCTGAGACTATTTCTCAGAAACTAGAAAAACGAAAATAAAAAGGAAAGAAAGAAAACTTCTACTGAAATCTGAGTCTCCGAGTGAGTTGTGTACTAGAGAATTGTACACTGGAAACCACTGAATGACTCAGATCGAGTGGAGAGGGATGATTCAACTGCTGGAGGCCTCGGGTATTTATAGCAGCTTCTCGTGGTGATTTTTCATCAAATATTCGATGTGGGACTTGATTTGGGGGTTCGGGAAGCCCGTCATGGTCTGTTGACCAAGTCGGGACACCCGTCCCGAGTCCTGGACACCCGTCCCGGTGCATTGACTGGGTCGGGACGCCCATCCCAGATTCGGGACGCCCGTCCTGAGCATTTGACCAAGTCAGCATTTCCAAAAATTGCATTTTTGCCCAAATGTTTGCTGTTTTCGTCTACTTTTCACCTGACACTTCCAAAATTAGAAAAACTGTGAAATTAAGTAAATAATAAACAATTAAGATCAATTTACCCTCAATTTCACCCTAAATCATATATAAAAACATGCTAAAAAGGCGATACGATTTTCGCGTATCAAATAACCCCACACTTAGCTTTTTGCTTGTCTTCAAGCAAAGTCTACCTGAAGTTAGTGATTCTAAACCATATGTGCATTCCTAGTCATGTTATTATTCCAAAAATTCTTCAGACAATTCTTAACACAGGTCTGACTGGTTAGGTTGCTATGACAAGGTCTCAAATGTCTCTAGTAGTTTGTTAGGGTTGAGCAGAAAGTAACTTAACAACTAGGTTGAACTTTTCTCTTAGTCATAAAGTCTTCCTGATGTGTAGTGTGTGTACTAGTCCAGACCAGATAGTCAACACAATAAACTCTTGTCTTAACTGTTACCAGATAACACTTCGACCTATTGCTAGACACACTGACAACAGATAACTTTCTGAGTTATGAGCTTTGGTGATCAGATTCTATTTAGCATTTATTGATTTTTTTCGTTTATAGATTTTCTAGGGTATTTTGAGTCTGCTTAGAACACGTCAACTTCAACTACCCATGTAGCGAGTCCCACTCCGATGACTCCCAGATCTACACGACCTTAGGGCATCAGGCTTTAAGTTCCCCGAAGGAGTGGTGCTCGAGTAGCGAAGGCCGCTGGCAAACTACCCTTATTTAATTAACCTTCTTTAATTTCTTTTCACTTTTAGCTCAGAGTCTCATCTAGTCATTCTAATTGTCAAAACATCCACAACTGGTCTAATTTTATCTAGTTCAGTCTTGTAAAGGTAATTGGCTGAGGTCTCTAATCCAGACAAAGTTGTGCTCAGTTATCAGGAATTCCCTATTCCTAATCAATTAGTCCAAGATAGCTATCACATTGCCTCCCACTAACCATAACATTCTACCTACATATCATAGACATAAGCAATTGTTTAACCAGGCATACTGCATTCAGAAGTTTGAAAGGCGGAAAATTTTGAAAATTTTTGGAAGGGTGTGAAAATATGGGGAAAACAAGCAAAAGCATGCAAAAAATTTTGCAAACTGCTACAGTGCACCGTGCACTGCTACCCCACACTTAATTCTGACACTGTCCTCAGTGTTCATGCATATCTAATTACCCCACACTTATTTGAAAACAAGAAATAAAACACAAAAGATTCTTACCCCACACTTATTCAACTAACTACGGGTAAGAAGGAACCTAGAAATAACAAAACAAGAAATAAAATGAAAGAGATACTCCCTTAGTCTGTGAAGTCCACAGTCTGCTCGGACGAGTCAAACGACTCTCTGTAAATCTTCAGGCGTTGTCCGTTTACTTTTTGAATAATGCCGTCAGAATCCATGATGTCACATGCTCCGAAAGGTGATACTTCCTTGATTGTGAACGGTCCTGACCAACAGCTACGCAGCTTTCCTTGGGAAAATTTGAAACGTGAGTTGTACAACAATACCTTATCGCCTGGTTCAAAATTTTTCTGGGCTCTGAGTCGTCTGTCATGCCGGAGTTTACTTGTCATCTTGAACTGATGTGAGTTCTCATAGGCTTTGAGCCTCCACTCATCCAATTCGTTGAGTTGTAGAATCCGGTGTTCCTTAGTTAAATTATCGTCGAGATTGCATTATTGCACTGCCTAGTAAGCTCTATGTTCAAGTTCAACCGGAAGGTGGCATGCTTTTCCGTAGACTAATCGATAGGGTGAGAACCCCGTAGTGGTTTTGTATGTTGTACGGAAGACCCATAATGCATCCTCCAGTTTATTGGCCCAATCCTTACGGTTAACACCCAGTCTTTTCTAGGATTCTCTTTATTCCCCTATTGGTTACCTCAGCCTGCCCGTTGGTTTGAGGATGGTAGGCTGTGGAAATGCGATGCTGAACTCCATACTACTGGAGTACCTTCTGCAATTGAGAGTTGCAGAAGTGCGTACCTCGATCACTGATTAGGGCTTTTGGACATCCAAACCTGGCGAAAATCTGCTTAAGGAATTGCATACGCTCTAGCATCATTAGTAGGTAGGGCCTGTGCCTCAGGCCATTTTGAAAAATATTCTACGGCTACTAGATGTACTTCATACCAAAAGAGGAAGGAAACGGACCCATGAAATCTATACCCCATATGTCAAATATTTCTACACTTTGAATTGCCTGTTGGGGTAGACTGTCTCGAGAAGATATGGTTCCGCTTTCTGACAGGCATCGCACGATCTGTAATGCTGCGGCATCTTTGAATATGGTAGGCCAGTAAAAGCCTGCTTCTAATACTTTTCGGGCGGTATTGCTGCAGCTAAGTGACCGCCTGTTGGTCCGCAGTGACATGTTCCAGAATTTGGAACCTTCTTCTTGAGACACTTCTGATCATCTGATCTGCACATATTCGAAATAGAAAAGGATCTTCCCAATAGTAATATTTCAGTCAGCAAAGAATTTTTTCTTTGTTGAGCAGTGATATCACTAGGGAGAGTCCGGGCTGCCAAGTAATTTGCTATATCTGCAAACCAAGGGGGTGAGAAAATAGCAAATAATGCACATAGATTCTCATCCGGAAATTTATCAGATATGATTGTTTCATCAATGGCTTCTAGGGTCGGATTTTCTAGCCTAGACAGTGGTCTGCGGCTAAGTTTTCTGCCCCTTTCTTATCCCGAATTTCTATGTCAAATTCTTGAAGCAATAAAACCCATCTAATAATCTTGGTTTTGCGTCGGTTTTATTGAACAGTATTTTATGCAGAATGATCAGTATAAACAATAGTTTTAGACAGGACTAGATAAGATCGAAACTTATCAAATGCATATACTACTGCTAATAATTCCTTTTCTGTCGTAGTGTAATTTTCCTGAGCATCAGTTAAGGTTTTACTAGCATAATATATTACATGAAATTTCTTATCATGTCTTTGTCCTAAAACTACTCCTACTGCATAGTCACTAGCATCACACATAAGCTCAAAAGGTAGACTCCAGTCTGGTGACGTCATGATAGGTGCAGTAGTTAAGAGTTCCTTAAGTCTATTAAAAGCTTTTAGACATTTCTCATCAAAGACAAATGGAACATCTTTTCCGAGTAAATTGGTCAACGGCCTGGCTATTAATGAAAAATCTTTTATAAACCTACGATAAAAGCCAGCGTGTCCCAAAAAACTCTAACGGCTCTCACATTTTTGGGAGGAGGTGTTTGAAATAACTTCAATTTTTGCCTTGTCTACTTCCATACCTAGGTGTGAGATCTTATGTCCTAAAACGATTCCCTCTTTACCATGAAGTGGCATTTTTCCCAATTTAAAACCAGGTTAGATTTTATACAACGTTTCAACATTAACTCCAAGTTCTTTAGACAAACCTCAAATGAATTACCAAAAACAGAAAAGTCATCCATAAATACTTCCATAGATTTTCCTAACATGTCCTCAAAGATAGCAGTCATACAACGTTGAAATGTAGCAGGTGCATTACACAAACCAAAAGGCATCCTTCTATATGCAAATGTTCCAAAAGGGCATGTGAATGTAGTTTTATGCTGGTCCTCAGGGAAATAGGAATTTGAAAATAACCAGAAAACCCATCAAGAAAGCAATAAAACATGTGTCCAGATAATCTTTCTAACATTTGGTCAATAAAAGGAAGGGGAAAGTGATCTTTTCGTGTGGCCGTATTTAATTTTCTATAGTCTATGCATACACGATGACCAGTTACAGTTCTTGTAGGGATTAGTTCATTATGCTCATTCCTAACAACTGTTATACCGCCTTTCTTAGGTACTACCTGCACCGGGCTTACCCACTCACTATCTGAGATAGGGTAGATAAGTCCTGCATCTAACAGTTTAATGACTTCTTTCTTAACAACATCACACACATTAGGATTCAACCTCCTTTGAGGTTGCACACATGGCTTATACTCATTTTCTAGAAGAATCTTATGCGAACAAAAGCTTGGATTAATACCTGGGATGTCTGCAATTTTGTAGGCAAAGGCTCTTCTATACTTTCTGCACATGTCCACAGTCATCCTTCCTTTGTTCTGCAGTCAGATCAGCTGCAAGAATAATGGGAAGTTTCTTGTTGTCATCTAGGAATTCGTAGCACAGATGAGTGGGTAGTTCCTTCAGTTCCAAGTCTGGTGGATCTTCAAACGAGGTTCGTTCTTTCTTCATCTCATCATCACCTATCTCAGTGAAACTATCAGAAGTAATTTCATTTTCAGAAGAGCTAAGTTCAGCTCCTCTAATTCTAGGGAGTCCTCACTTAGAACTTGATAGTTTGAGCATAGGTCTGTCACGTTAATTGCAATCAAGTGTTCCATGGCATCCACACAAAAACAAGTGTCATCTAAATGCATGGGATACCTAAGGGTTCATTTAGATCAAAAGTGATGTCGTCATTTCCTACCCTTAACTTGATTTGACCATTACTGACGTCTATTAATGCTTTTGAGGTAGCTAGAAATGGTCGACCTAGGATCAGGGGCACTCCTCCTTCCCCATTCATATCCATGACAAAAATCCACAGGAAATACAAATTTTCCGACCTTTACTAAGAGATCTTCAATTATTCCCTTGGGGATTTTGACTGTCCTATCTGCAAGTTGTATGCACATCCTAGTCGTTTTCAAATCATGCAATCCTAATTTATCAAATAAACTAGATGGCATAAGATTAATACTAGCTCCTAAGTCTGCTAATGCATGCATGTTAGTAATATTTCCAATTGTACATGGCAAGGTAAAACAACCAGGATCTTTCTGTTTAGACGGTAGTTTATTCAACAGGACCGCCGAACATTCTTCATTAAGAACCACCTTGTCCATGTCAAATTTTCTTTTATTACTAACAACTTCTTTTAAAAACTTAGCATACTTTGGCATTTCAGAAATAACATCAAGTAAAGGTAAATTAACATGAATCTGACTAAAATTCTTAAGAAACTTTTCAAATTGCTCCTTATCTTTATTGTGCATGAGTATGGCAGGGTAAGGTACTTTTGGCCGGTACTCAGGAATAAACTCCGTCTTCCCTTTCCTTGCTACTTCGATTTCGACATCCGTCGGCGTTGGGTCCTTGGAGCCTTCTTCTGGTTCCTGCACAAGAATAGGAGGGTCAGATAGTTTAGGTGGAGATGGAGATAGAATTTTACCAGATCTTAGAGTGATAGTCTTGCATTCAGTTTGAGGGCTGGTCTCATTGTTGCTTGGTAGCGTTCCTTGGGACCTGTGAGAGAAATGGGTGGATAGCTGATCCATTTGTCTCTCTAAAGTTTGTATAGCAGCTTGTGTGTTTCTGATTGTTTGCTCGGTCTGCTTCTGTCTATTCTCGTTCTGCTGGATTCTTTCTGCGTGAGCTTCTTGGATCTTCCTGTTAGATTCTATCATTACCTTGTTAGAGTCGGAAATGCTCTTCAGCATGTCTCTGAATTCTTGCATGGGGTCAGCTGGAACGATGTAGTTCCTTGGTGCAGGCAGAGCGACTTGCTGGTTCTGCGGATATGGCAGTTGCTGAGGTACTCTTTTCTGGAAGTTAGTAGTCCCGGAATTGTTTCTCCAGCTAAATCCCGGATGGTTCTTCCAAGTGGGATTGTAGGTATTTCCTATAAGAGCAAAGTTCACTGCGTCCACTTGTTCCATATCTTGTGGAATAGTTAATATCCCATTACCATAACAATCCCCACTGAAATGTGGTCCTTGGCAAAATTAACAGACTTGGTATACTGACTGAATGTTTTTCCTTTGTTGGAAAGCATTCAGCTGATTAGTAATGTGATACGCGAAAATCGTATCACATTTTTAGCATGTTTTTATATATGTTTTAATGTGAAATTGAGAGTAAATTGACATTAATTGTTTACTATTTACTTGATTTCATGGTTTTTATGATTTTGGAAGTGTCAGGTGAAAAGTAGACGAAAACAGCAAATTCTGGGGCGAAAACGCAATTTTTGGAAATGTTGACCCGGTCAAAGGTCCGGGACGGGCATCCCGAACCTGGTCAACGAATCAGGATGGGCGTCCCGAACGGGGACGGGTGTCCCGAGCCGCCAGAAGCTGTCCCACATCGAATTTTTTGGAGATTTTCACTCCAGGAAGCTGCTATAAATACCCCAGGCCTCCAGCAGTTGAAATCATCCCTCTCCACTCGATCTGAGTCATTAAGTGGTTTCCAGTGTACAATTTCCAGTACACAACTCACTTAGAGACTCGGATCTCAGTTTTCTTTCTTATTAGTGTTTGTTTTAGTTTATGAGAAATAGTCTCAGATCTTAGGTTTCTATAGATAGGTTCGTTTCCGGTATTCATAGAATACCCGGGGTTTCGTTAGGAGACCCTAAGAGAGCTCTAGGCGTTCGAAGAGTCAGTCCACAGGGCTGGGCTTAAGCTGGGTATTAAGGTAAAGCCCAGTTACTAGGCTGAGGAAGCGTCCTCCGAAGGTTCTAACGAGCAGAGTCAGGGCGAGCAATACGACGTATACAGCAGTACGCTCTGTCGGCGAGACTACGTAAAGGGTGATTTCTTTATGGCATCAGTCCCCATACCCCTCTCTTATATGTTTTATTGCTTTGTCCTAAATATCAATTATGAATATCAGATTACGGTTTTTATGAATAGTTGTTTTGTATGTTGAAGTTATTATGTTTTTCCGGAAATAGCCACCTGCTAAATATTCACTATGTCTGCATGTTTAATGTGTTCTTTTAAACTAACGTTAGGGTTATAGACAATTCCTAACCACGGTCTAATCATAACCTGTTTAGTTTAACAGGCATCAATTAGTATTGGTGTCTGCCATGCTAGATAAAATAACGTGCTGAACACCCTGCTTATTAAAGTAGTCTAGGTAGGAGTCGAGCTGAGTCCGATTATGCCGGTGGCTAGGGCAAGCGGTATGATCCCCGAAGTGACATCGGGCTTTCATGGATGCCTTCGTCCCGAACCGTGAGTAGGGCCGTCATTAAGGTAGGGCGGTTTATTAGAGACCTCGGATGTGGTACGCCTTTAGACACAGAACATAGTTGCAATCCAGGCTAAGATGCATCTAAAATACTCGAAGACAGGTCAATCAACATATAGGAACAGTATAGCATAGAATCAGAACTCATCTTTAAAACACTTTTAGGATTAATTAGACTTGAACCTAGTGGAGAATGGATCACCCTCTCATCAAAGATATTGATGAAGATTGCATAACTGGATCATAAGATAAGAGTTAGGATAAGAGGCTAGTTACTACTAAGCCATTGCCACTTCCCTGGGAGTACGATATTTATTTAATAAAATCGTAGATACTTTCCAATAGACTAGCTACACGATAGGTACTCTTCCTTAGGTTCTGGCTGATTAAGTGACACCATAGAGACTAAATGTGACAATTAGTCAATCACAGTCCTTAATTATTCATAATCAACATAGGGTAAAATAACACCTATTTAGCATGTCAACCGGAATCGCATCAGATTTTTGGCGCCGTTGCCGGGGAAATATCATAATGAATTTAGGATTATTGGCCACAATTCTAGAGACTTATGATAGGTAACGGTAGTAACCTAGACTTTTGATTAACACTTATGTTATACCAGTTAGGCAATCACTTTCCTGAATATAGGATTATCATAACTAATTAATTTTAGATGTTATCTGAAATTAAGAGACTTAGGATAATCAAATTTTAGAAAATTATTCTAGAACCATATTGAGGAAATTTACCTGCTTTCTAAATAAATTTCAAAATCCATAAAAAAAAATTTTCTCATTTTTTTTTCTTCACTTTCCTATGTTTGTTATTTGTTATTTCTAACCAGACTTTGCACTCAGAGATGAAGAGAACAAGAGCAGCTACAAACCAGGCAAAGAAAACAGAAAACCCTGACACTCCAGGACCAAAGAAGACGAAACCAGAAGGCCCCTCTAGACCCGCACCAGAAGTACCACGAGGGACTCTTCCCTCACAACCAGTGGAAGTAACCTCAAGCCCTGATGCCAGTGAACTAGTGAGACGATTCCTGAACACCCGTGAGCATAGTCCCACGGAAGAAGATCCTTCTGAGGATACCTTCCCTCCTAGAGAAGAACCCCAGAGATCTCCAATTCACCCTCCTGCCCAGAGAGTTCCTATAAATCCACCACCCACTGACCAAACCCAAAATTCACCAACCTCTCCTACATACACCCCAACACCTAACGAGCGCACCCCTTCATCCGCGGGGAGTACTAACGGTTATTATTCAATGTTGTCCGCACAGATAGATACGTTGAATCACAGGGTGTATGAAATGGACCAAGGCATTGCCAGTAGATTGTGTCATTTAGACCAACTCAGTCTGAATATCACAGCTAACGTAGACCGTCTCAGAGCCACGGTCAATTCCCAGGAGAACCAAGGTGCACAACTACTCCGGGAGATGGCTGATTTACGCAGTGAGCAAGGCAGGCAGCGGGAGGAGATGAGAGCAATACGCATAGAAATGCGAAGCATTCGAACAGAACTACAGGAGATCAGAGACAGGAGTCGTTAAAAAGTGAAGATTCTTTTACTTTTATTTTCAGCAAATAATAAGTTTGAACTGAAACTTGAATAATTGACCCATATTTTTCTATTTTTCAAACATTTTTAAAGGGTCCTTTATTTTCAACAATTTTCTTCAGACATTTTATTTCTATGAAAAACGAAAATTTTGCAATTGCAGTTTATTTTTCATTAACTAAATTGTATAAACTCAAATTTTTGTTTTTCTTGCTGAATTTAAATAGGAATAAAATTAGGGTAGTATGATTTTCGAAAAAGTGAGACTGAGGAATTTTTGCATAGAGTTTTTTTTAACAACTTCTGAATTTCATTGGATAAACATGAAGCCTTGTTAAAAATTATGATTATTTTTGGTATACTGAGATTTGCAGGAATTAGGGAAAAAATATATATATATATTTTCGGAATTGGCACGCGTCCCGAGGCAACCCGGGACAGGCGTCCCGGTTCTGGACGGGCGTCCCGAAGGCAGCCCCTTCTATAAAATCTCAATTTTTTTCATTTTTCCCTCAAAATTCACTTCCAAAAATCCCCTCTCTCAAATAACTCTCTCCCTTTACCTTTGGCAAACTTTTCAAATTTAAAATTTCAAATTTCCCTCCAAAATTTAAATTTTAAATTTCCTTCCAAATTCGAATTTCCCTCCAAAATTCGAATTTCCTGCCAAAAATTTCGAAATCTTTCCCTAGCCTAATTTCACCCTTTTGAATTCAAATTCACCTCCAGAATTCGAATTCGAACCTTCCTTCCTACCTAAAACTCCCACAATCTCTCAAACACTTTCAACCCAAATGGCTGCCAAACGTGCTCGTACCACATCCACTATGGCAGTTACCTCAGTGGCACATCCTTTTATGCTCTTTCCCTCCAGCACAGCATATCAGGAGAGATGTCACGGATACATCGTACGCACGATACTGACGGGCAGAACATTGGATTGGGCAGCAGTACAGACACTAGGAGTAGAGGCTGAGGTCAGACGCATACTCGACGTACCACCTTACAGTCGAGTATTCATCGTCACAGAGCCCACATACCTGGAGCTGGTATGTGAGTTCCATGCGTCCTTTGCATGCCACCAGGAGCAGATCACATTCCGCTTAGGCAGAATAGATCGGTCGATGAGCATGGCCGAGTTCGGCGTCGCCATGAGTATCTGGCAGAGAGATGAGCTGGATACGCCCGCATACACCACAGCAGTGCGAGACTTCACGACTGCGGACGTCCCCGCTGCTTGGGCTCAGATTTGTATGACGGGTGCCCCATACCAGCACGGCTCCTCGAAAGCCACAGGTATCTATCCCGCTCTTCGCTACTTATATGCTATTATCGCACACACTTTGTCAGGACGACGGACGGCTCCCGGGAATGTCACCCAAATGGAGACATTCCTCTTGGCCAACATGCATATGGGATCCACAGTAGAGATGGCTCGACTTATCACAGTCATCATGCGGGGTTTTGCTACGGACACTCGGAAATAGTGTCTGGGGCTCGGGCCATTCATCACCAGGATAGCTCACTACCTGGAGTTGGACATAGAGAGCTCGGAGCTTACTCTGGTCGCCCCGACCACCGTTCCCACTGATTTTACATCCTACGGAACATGGGAATGGTTGTCCGGGATGCGAGCGGCCGCTACACCATCCACACAGAGCAGCCAGGACAGGCCTCGGCATCAGAAGCAGCTCCACCGCATATCCCTCCATCCGAGTCGTTCGTGCCATGTACTGCCTTCGAACGACACATGTTGCACGGATTGGTAGAACTATCGACACGATACAGTCGAGACATGGACCGGATTGACAGACGGCTGGCAATGATGGATGACAGGGTTGACAGACGACTGGCGGTGATGGATGACAGGATCGCCATGATCACCAGTAGGATTGAGGAGATACATCAGCAGACTGCCCGAGTAGCGGAGAACTTCGAGTTTGACTTAGCAGACCTCGGTCCACTGGATGGCGACCCGCCGGGTTCTTAGTCTCTCTCTCCCCTTCTTTCCTTTCTTTTGTCTTTTGTTTATCTTGTTCTTTGTGTATGTCTGGGCTGTATGACTATGAATCTTTGTACAAAATTGATTTATATGACATACAGAATTGTTGCATTATTTTGTTTTTTCTTGTTTTTTTTATGTTTTATTTCTTGTTTTCAAATAAGTGTGGGGTAATTAGCTATGCATGAACACTGAGGACAGTGCCAAACTTAAGTGTGGGGTAGCAGTGCATGGTGCACTGTAGCAGTTTGAAGCAGTTTGAAAATTTTTTCGCATGCTTTTGCTTGTTTTCCCCGTATTTTCACACCCTTCCAAAATTTTTCCGTCTTTCAGACTTCTAAATGCAGTATGCTTGGTTAAACAATTGCTTATGTCTATGATATGTAGGTAGTATGTTATGGTTAGTAGGAGATAGTCGATAGCTATCTTGGACTAATTGATTAGGAATAGGGAATTCCTGATAATTGAGCACAACCTTGTCTGGATTAGAGACCTCAACCAATTGCCTATTCGAGACTTAACTAGATAAAATCAGACCAATTGTGGATATATTGGCAGTTAGAATAACTAGATGAGACTCTGAGCTAAAAGTGAAAGGAACATTAAGGAAGTTAATTACAATAGGGTAGTTTGCCAGCGGCCTTCGCTACTCGAGCACCACTCCTTCGGGGAATTTAAAGCCTGATGCCCTAAGGTCGTGTAGATCTGGGAGTCATCGGAGTGGGACTCGCTACATGGGTAGTTGAAGTTGACGTGTTCTAAGCAGACTCGAAATACCCTGAATCTATAAAGAAAATAACTAAGTGCTAAAACATTAAAAATCTTATCACCAAAGCTCAGAACTCAGAAAGTTATCTGTTGTCAGTGTGTCTAGCGATAGGTCGAAGTATTATTTGGTAGCAGTTAAGATAAGAGTTCATTGTGTTGACTATCTGGTCTAGACTAGTACACACACTACACATCAGGAAGACCCTGTGACTAAGAAAAAAGTCCAACCTAGTTGTTGATTTGTTTTCTGCCTGATCATAACAAGCTACTAGAAACATTTGAGACCTGGTCATAGCAACCTAACCAGTCAGACCTGTGTTAAGAATTGTCTGAAGAATTTTTGGAATAAAAACATGATTAGGAATTTAAGTGACTGCACTACGGTTTAAAATCACTAACTCCATGTAGACTTTGCTTGAGGACAAGCAAAAAGCTAAGTGTGGGGTTATCTGATACGCGAAAATCGTATCACATTTTTAGCATGTTTTTATATATGTTTTAATGTGAAATTGAGAGTAAATTGACATTAATTGTTTACTATTTACTTTATTTCACGGTTTTTATGATTTTGGAAGTGTCAGGTGAAAAGTAGACGAAAACAGCAAATTCTGGGGCGAAAATGCAATTTTTGGAAATGTTGACCCTGTCAAAGGTCCGGGATGGGCGTCCCAAACCCGGGACGGGCGTCCCGACCCAGTCAAACTGCCAGGACGGGCGTCCCGAACCTGGTCAACGAATCAGGACGGGCGTCCCGAACCGGGACGGGCTTCCCGAGCCGCCAGAAGTTGTCCCACATCGAATGTTTTGGAGATTTTCACTCCAGGAAGCTGCTATAAATACCCCAAGCCTCCAGCAGTTGAAATCATCCCTCTCCACTCGATCTGAGTCATTATGTGGTTTCCAGTGTACAATTTTCCAGTACACAACTCACTTAGAGACTCAGATCTCAGTTTTCTTTCTTATTAGTGTTTGTTTTAGTTTCTGAGAAATAGTCTCAAATCTTAGGTTTCTATAGATAGGTTCGTTTCCGGTATTCATAGAATACCTGGGGTTTCGTTAGGAGACCCTAAGAGAGCTCTAGGCGTTCGAAGAGTCAGTCCACAGGGCTGGGCTTAAGCTGGGTATTAAGGTAAAGCCCAGTTACTAGGCTGAGGAATCGTCCTCCGAAGATTCTAGCGAGCAGAGTAAGGGCGAGCAATACGACGTATACAGCAGTACGCTCTGTCGGCGAGACTACGTAAAGGGTGATTTCTTTATGGCATCAGTCCCCATACCCCTCTCTTATATGTTTTATTGCTTTGTCCTAAACATCAATTATGAATATCAGATTACGGTTTTTATGAATAGTTGTTTTGTATGTTGAAGTTATTATGTTTTTCCGGAAATAGCCACCTGCTAAATATTCACTATGTCTGCATGTTTAATGTGTTCTTTTAAACTAACGTTAGGGTTATAGACAATTCCTAACCACGGTCTAATCATAACCTGTTTAGTTTAACAAGCATCAATTAGTATTGGTGTCTGCCATGCTAGATAAAATAACGTGCTGAACACCCTGCTTATTAAAGTAGTCTAGGTAGGAGTCGAGCTGAGTCCGATTATGCCGGTGGCTAGGGCAAGCGGTATGATCCCCGAAGTGACATCGGGCTTTCATGGATGCCTTCGTCCCGAACCGTGAGTAGGGCCGTCATTAAGGTAGGGCGGTTTATTAGAGACCTCGGATGTGGTACGCCTTTAGACACAGAACATAGTTGCAATCCAGGCTAAGATGCATCTAAAATACTCGAAGACAGGTCAATCAACATATAGGAACAGTATAGCATAGAATCAGAACTCATCTTTAAAACACTTTTAGGATTAATTAGACTTGAACCTAGTGGAGAATGGATCACCCTCTCATCAAAGATATTGATGAAGATTGCATAACTGGATCATAAGATAAGAGTTAGGATAAGAGGCTAGTTACTACTAAGCCGTTGCCACTTCCCTGGGAGTACGATATTTATTTAATAAAATCGTAGATACTTTCCAATAGACTAGCTACACGATATGTACTCTGCCTTAGGTTCTGGTTGATTAAGTGACACCATAGAGACTAAATGTGACAATTAGTCAATCACAGTCCTTAATTATTCATAATCAACATAGGGTAAAATAACACCTATTTAGCATGTCAACCGGAATCGCATCATAATGCTGGCCTTCAGTACCTCAAATTGATCATCAGTGGAGGCAATGGCCGCATTTACTGGTTACTTTTTAGCTCGGCCACTTGTGCGCCAATTCTTGCTATTCCGGTAGAGTCTCTCCAGTGCTTTTCTAGCATCTACATCACTCATTCCATTGAAACCGCTCTGGGGATTGAGCCCATCAAGAATTTGCTTACCCATGTCTAACATACCCCCGTAAAATTGCTGAATCAGCAATGCCTCGGTAAGTCCATGTTGGGGGCAGAGCCTGAGTAGCTCCTTGAATCTGTCCCAAGCTTCGATCAATGTCTCATCAGCAGCTTGAGTGAAACTAGACAGAGCCCTTCGGTATTCTAGGACTCTTGCTGCAGAGTAGTACTCTTCTAGGAAGGCTTTACTTAACTCGTCCCAAGAGGTGTTGGAGTTAGTAGGTAGCTGGGCCAACCATCTCTTTGCTCTATCCCTCAGTGAGTAGGGAAAAAGGTTGAGTTTAGTTACTTCTGCAGTATGATCTCCCTTGAGGCCTTCGCAGAGAGAAGAGAAATCAGATAGGTGTTCCAGTGGATTCTCGGCTGCAGTTCCTCCAAACTGAACCCGATTTATAATCAGCTGGATCACATTCGGTTTGAGATCATAGCGAGGGTTCCCAGGGATTCGGATGGCAGATGAGACTGGGATAGTCTGTGGCTGGATGTAGGATTCAAGGGTAGGTCTTTCAGCATCCATTTATGTTCTTCGCCTATTAGTTGTATGAATGAGACGTTCAGGAATCTCAACTGGTGTTTCAAGGTTAGCTTCTGAAGTTCGAGTCATGCAACTACAGAGAAGAATACATTTTAGCCTGAGCAAACTGGTTAGTGGGGTTACAGGGAAAGTGAAAAAATTAAAAATTTGGAAGAAAGAAAAAAACAACAACTATTCAATTATGAAAAGGAGATAACACAAAAGATAGGGAAAAGAGAACAACTTACCATTGAACAAGAAAAAGTACAATTTTTTTCGGAATTTTTTAAATTTTAACATTTTTTTTCTTTTTAATATTTCGAAAGCAATTAAATTCCCTCAATATGGTTTTAGAATGATTTTCTAAAATTTGATTATCCTAAGTATCTTAATTCCAGATAACATGTAAAATTAATTAGTTATGATAACCCTATATTTTGGAAACTGATTGTCTAACTAGTGTAAGATAGGTGTAGGTCTAAAGTATAGGTTACTACCGTTACCTATCATAAGTCTCTAGAATTTTGATCAGGAATCCTAAATTCATTATGATATGTCCCCGGCATCGGTGCCAAAAATCTGATGCGTTCCGATTGGTATGCTAAAAGATAGGCTTTATTTACCTATGTCGATTATGAGTAATTAAGGATTGAGTCTTACTAACTGTCACTTAGCATTCAATTATTGTCACTTAATCAATCATTACCTAAGGCAGAGTACCTATCGTGTAGCTAGTCTGTTGAAAAGTATCTACGATTTTATTAAGCTAAATATCGTACTCCCAGGGAAGTGGTAATGGCTTAGTAGTAACTAGCCTTTCATTCTAACTCCTATCTTATGATCCAGTTATGTAATCTTCATCAATAACTTTGATGAGAGGGTGATCCATTCTCCACTAGGTTTAAGTCTAATTAATCCCAAAAGTGTTTTATAGATGAGTCCTGATTCTATGTTATACTGTTCCTATATGTTGATGGACCTATATTCGAGTATTTTAGACATGTCTTGGCCTAGATTACAACTATGTTCTGTGTCTAAAGGCGTACCACATCCGAGGTCTCTAATAAAGCGCCCTACCTTAATGACGGCCCTACTCACGGTTCGGGACGAAGGCATCCATGAAAGCCCTATGTCACTTCGGGGATCATACCGCTTGCCCTAGCCGCCGGCATAATCGAACTCGGCTCGGCGTACCTAAACTACTCTAACAAGCAGGGTGTCCAGCAGGTTATTTTATCTAGCATGGCAGACACCAATACTAATTGATGCCTATTAAACTAAACAGGTTATGATTAGACCGTGGTTAGGAATTGTCTATAACCCTAACTTTAGTTTAAAAGAGCACATTAGACATGCAGATATAGTGAATATTAAGCAGGTGGCCATTTCCGGAAAAATATAACAACGTCAACATATAAAACAAATATTCATAAAAATCGTAATCTCGTATTCATAATAAATTTTTGGAACAACACAATAACAACATATAAGAGAGGGACATGGGGACTGATGCCATAAAGAAATCACCATTTACGTAGTCTCGCCGATGGAGCGTACTGCTGTATATGTCGTATTGCTCGCCCCGACTCTGCTCGCCAGAACCTTCAGAGGACGCTTCCTCAGCCTAGTAACTGGGCTTTACCTTAATACCCAGCTTAAGCCCAGCCCTGTGGACTGACTCTTCAAACGCCTAGAGCCCTCTTAGGATCTCCTAACAAAATCCTGAGTATTCTATGATTACCAGAAATGAACCTATCTATCGAACCCTAGGATCTGAGACTATTTCTCATAAACTAGAAAAAAGAAAACAAAAAGGAAAGAAAGAAAACTTCTACTGAAATCTGAGTCTCCGAGTGAGTTGTGTACTAGAGAATTGTACACTGGAAACCACTGAATGACTCAGATCGAGTGGAGAGGGATGATTCAACTGCTGGAGGCCTGTGACCAAGTCAGCATTTCCAAAAATTGCGTTTTTGCCCCAAAATTTGCTGTTTTCGTCTACTTTTCACCTGACACTTCCAAAATCAGAAAAACTGTGAAATTAAGTAAATAATAAACAATTAAGATCAATTTACCCTCAATTTCACCCTAAATCATATATAAAAACAAGCTAAAAAGGTGATACAATTTTCGCGTATCATTAGTAAGAATGCCAATATATCACAAATGCATTAGGTTCCAACAATTACAACATAAGCATTAACCAAAAGGACTCAACAATTTTACAAATTGAGATACTGCTCATTTTCCCGGGAAGATCATAGAGCTAGAATTATCATTATGAATGTTGAACTATTGTGTCCTTTTAAATTAAACTAAGGTTATAGACTACTCCTAACCAAGGTCTGAATCATAACTTGTTTAGTTTAACAGACTGTAAAAGGTCTGCCAGATTAGGAAGAAATAACAAAACAAATCACCATATTTGTTAGAGTACCCTAATAAAGTTGAATTTGGGTTAAGTGGTATGATACCGAAGTGACATAGGGGACCGTTCATGGATACTTGATACGCGAAAATCGTATCACCTTTTTAGCATGTTTTTACGTATGAATTTGGGTGAAATCAAGGGCAATTTGATCTTGATTGTGCATTATTCACTTAATTTCACAGTTTTTATGATTTTGGAAGTGTCAGGTGCAAATAGACGAAAACAGCAAATTTTGGGGCAAAAAATCAATTTTTGGAAATGTTGACTTGGTCAACGGTCCGGGACGGGCGTCCCGAGCCGCCAGAAGCTGTCCCACATCGAATTTTTCAGAAATTTTCACTCCGGGAAGCTGCTATAAATACCCCAGGCCTCCAACAGTTGAAATAATTCCTCTCCACTCGATCTGAGTCATTTAGTGGTGTCTAGTGTACAATTCTCTAGTACACAACTCACTCAGAGACTCGGATCTCAGTTTTCTTTCTTGTTAGTGTTTTGTTTTAGTTTCTGAGAAATAGTCTCAGATCTTAGGTTTCTATAGATAGGTTCGTTTCTAGTGTTCATAGAACACCCGAGATTTCGTTAGGAGATCCTAAGAGGGCTCTAGGCGTTCGAAGAGTCAGTCCACAGGGCTAGGCTTAAGCCCAGGATGTAAGGTAAAGTCTAGCTACTAGGCTGAGGAAGCGTCCTCCGACGGTTCTGGCGAGCAGAGTCGGGTCAAGCAATACGGCATATATAGCAGTACGCTCCATCGGCGAGACTTCGTGAAGGGTGAATTCTTTATGGCATCGGTCCCCCTGTCGCTCTCTTATATGTTGTTATTGTGTTTGTCCAAATAACTATTTGAATACCAGATTATGTTTTTATGAATATTTGTTATTTATGTTGAAGTATTATGTTTTTCTAGAAATGGCCACTTGCTTAAATATCCATTATGTCTGCATGTTTATTGCCGTTCTTTTAAACTGAAATTAGGGTTATAGACAATTCCTAACCACGGTCTATTCATAACCTGTTTAGTTTAACAGACATCAATTAGTATTAGTGTCTGCCATACTAGATAAAATAATCTGCGGAACACCCCGTTGGTTGAAAGTAGTCTAGGTAGGCTGAGTAGAGTTTTATGCCGGCGGTTATGCGACGAGCAGTATGATCCCCAACGTGACATAGGGCGGTCATTGCTGACTTTAGTCCGAGCTGTGAGTAGGGCCGTTACCCTTAACGGTGGGGCGGTAGCGTAGAAACTCAGATGTGGTAGCCTTTAGACACAGAGCATAATTGCAATCCAGGCCAAGACATGTCTAAAACACTCGAATATAGGTCAATCAACGTATAGTAACAGTATAACATAAAATCAGGATCTAATCTTTAAAACACTTTCAGGTTTAGCTAGACTTAAACCTAGTGGAGAATGAATCACCCTCTCATCAAAAGTATTTGATGAAGATTGCATAACTGGATTATAAGATAGGAGTTAGGATAAAAGGCTAGTTACTACTAAGCCGTTGCCACTTCCCTGGGAGTACGATAATTAAATTAATAAAATCGTAGATACTTTCCAATAGACTAGCTACACGATAGGTACTCTGACTTAGGTTCTGGCTGATTAAGTGACACCATAGAGACTAAATGTGACAATTAGTCAATCACAGTCCTTAATTATTCATAATCAACATAGGGTAAAATAACACCTATTTAGCACATCGGTCGGAAACCGCATCAGATTTTTGGCGCCGTTGCCGGGGAAATATCATAATGAATTTAGGATTATTGGCCACAATTCTAGACACTTATGATAGGTAATGGTAGTAACCTAGACTTTTGAATTACACTTATCTTATACTAGTTAGACAATCACTTTCCTAAATATAGGATTATCATAACTAATTAATTTTAGATAATATCTGAAATTAAGACACTTAGGATAATCAAATTTTAGAAAATTATTCTAAAACCATATTAAGGAAATTTACCTGCTTTCTAAATTAAACATAAAAAGAAAAAAAATGTTAAAAATTTAAAATCCCAAAAAGAATGTATCTTTCTTGCTCAACGGTGAGTTGTTCCGTTTCCCTATCTCTTGTTTTTTTTTTAGTTGTTTTCTTAGTTGCTATTTTTCGTGTTTTTCTTCCTTTATTTAATTTCGAAGAAATAAAAATGGAAATGAGGATAAAATATATTTTCTTCTGAGTTGTAAAATGTTGGCTTAGATTTTTATCGGGAAGAAACTCTATTTTAGAATTTTCTTAGAGTCATGCCGGCCTTATTAGGATGAGTTATGAAATAGTTTTTCCTTAATAGCCAGACCTTTGAATGTTCTGTTGAAAAAAGGATGTTCCTTTTGTTTTGCTGATAATTGCATGAGATTTTTTTTTAAAACCAAAAGGAATTATTGCACCCATTATGACATCACCTGATTGAAATCTGCCTTTTGAATGAATATGTGATGTAATGATGTAGTAAGAATTGTTTTAGGACAGAAACATGATAAGAAAGTTCATGTATGACAAATCCTGATCTTATCTAGTCTTGTCTAAAAACAATAGGCTACACTGATCACTTTGAGATGTCTGTGTTCAATAAAACTGATACTGAACCATAATTGATTAAGTTAGGTTTTATTGTTACCTGAGTTTGATATAGAAAGAAGGGGTAAGAAAAAGGGTTGAAAATCTAGAAAGCAAACCATTGGTCTAGATTAGAAAACCCCGAGTTAGAAGCTAGTGTAATACTGATAAATTTTTGGATGAAAACCTATTTGCATTGTTTGCTATGTATAATAATTCTCATATGTGGTTTATTTCAAATTATCTAGTCACTGAATAAGTTCTAAGTGATATGACTTATCAGCAAAAGAAGAAATTCTTTGCTGATTTGAAATATTACTACTGGGCAGTTTCTCTTCTATTTCAAATTTTTACAGATCAATTGATCAGAAGATGTGTCTCAGAAGATGAAGGACACAAGATTTTGGAGCATTGCCCTAAAGAATCTACGGGAGACCAATTGATGGCTATCAACACTATCCGGAAAATGTTGAAAGCAGGATCTTGTTGACCCACTATATTCAAGGATTTTGTATCTCTGATACAATCTCGCAATGCTTGCCAAATAGCAGGCAACACATCCTTCAGAGATCATCTACCCCAACAAGATTCTAGTTGTTTTCCAGATTCAGAGTGCCAATGTTTTAGGAAGAAATGTTCAGCATGTGTATCAAATCTGTGAAGTCTGCTAAGTACCACACTTTAGCAGGGATTGCTATGGGAATGACTGACCATTCCAAAAGAGGTAGGAGTAGGTTACTGCAGAATGCTGCTCCAATGGGAAACACATACAATCCCAACTAGAGGAATCGTACGGGATTTAGCTGAGGAGTAATTCGGAAGCTGGAAACTTTCAGAAGACACCACCACAGCAAAACCCACACTCGCAGAATCAATAGATGAGATACTGGCAACAATTAAAGCCAGATCAGTGCAAGCAAGTGATCTACCAAGAGGTAACGAATGGTCGGCATATATAGAGGAATTTGGCATTGTGTCGGAAGCATAGCAATGGAGGAGCTTGCATTCCCTGCATACCAATCAGCTGTGAGAAACTTCCTCGAGGAAGTCTCAAATACTTGGGCCCAGATCTACACAACTGGAGCCCCCCTACCACCACAGCTTCGCCAAAACTTCAGGTATCTTTTCTTCCATTCGAGACTTGCATGCAATACCTTTACTAACATTGGCAGGAGGGCACACAAATCCCAAGAAATCTCATTCCTAGACACGTTCCTCCTGGACACGTTGCTATGATTGTGAGAAATCTTACAAATGATTCAAGGAAGCAGTCCGTAGGGCTCGAGCCATTCATCAAATGAATAGGCCACTACCTGGAGCTCGACAATGAAGGATCGAAGCTGACATCATCCGTTACAGTATCTAGTGCTTACAGAGTCAAGAATGCCTCATCAATAGCACATGGCTAAGGTGAAGAGCCAATTGACAGATCAGAGAAGACCCTTCTGCTCGCGACATGAAGGGAGTTTTTCTAATCCTCATGTTCCTTTACTTTGTTTGGTGTCCTGTTTTGTTATTTCTTTGGTTGTTTTATTTTCTCTCTTACCCTTAGTTAGTCAAATAAGTGTGGGGTAAGAGTTTTCTATTTTGTTTTTGTTTCTTGTTTTCAAATAAGTGTGGGGTAGTCTAGATATGCATGAACACTGAGGACAGTGTCAGAAATAAGTGTGGGGTAGCAGTGCACGGTGCACTGTAGCAGTTGACAAAATTTTTGCATGATTTTTCTTGTTTTCACCGTATTTTCACACCCTTCCAAAAAAATTTCAAAATTTTTCCGTCTTTCAGACTTCTAAATGCAGTATGCTTGGTTAAACAATTGCTTATGTCTATGATATGTAGGTAGAATGTTATGGTTAGTAGGAGATAATTGATAACTATTGCTGAACCCATTGATTAGAAGTAGGGAATTCCTGATAATTGAGCACAACTTAGTCTGGATTAGAGACCTCAACCAATTACCTTTTCAAAACTTAACTAGATAAAATTAGACCAGTTGCAGGATGCATTGACAATTGGAATGACTAGATGAGACTCTGAGCCAAAAGTGAAAAAGAAAAAAATGAGCTAATTAAATTAGGGTAGTTTGCCAGCGGCCTTCGCTACTCGAGCACCACTCCTTCGGGGAACTTAAAGCCTGATGCCCTAAGGTCGTGTAGATCTGGGAGTCATCGGAGTGGGACTCGCTACATGGGTAGTTGAAGTTGACGTGTTCTAAGCAGACTCAAAATACCCTAGAAAATCTATAAACGAAAGGAATCAATAAATGCTAAATGATAGAATCTGATCACCAAAGCTCAGAACTCAGAAAGTTATCTGTTGTCAGTATGTCTAGCGATAGGTCGAAGTGTTATCTAGTAATAGTTAAGACAAGAGTTTATTGTGTTGACTATCTGGTCTGGACTAGTACACACACTACACATCAGGAAGACCTTATGACTAAGAGAAGAGTTCAACCTAGTTGTTAAATTGTTTTCTGCTCAATCCTAACAATCTACTAGAGATATTTGAGACCTTGTCACAGCAACCTAACCAGTCAGACCTGTGTTAAGAATTATCTGAATAATTTTTGGAATAAAAACATGACTAGAAATTTAAGTGACTGCACATATGATTTAGAATCACTAACTTCAGGTAGACTTTGCTTGAGGACAAGCAAAAAGCTAAGTGTGGGATTATCTGATACGTGAAAATCGTATCACCTTTTTAGCATGTTTTTACGTATGAATTTGGGTGAAATCAAGGGCAATTTGATCTTGATTGTGCATTATTCACTTAATTTCACAGTTTTTATGATTTTGGAAGTGTCAGGTGCAAAGTAGACGAAAACAGCAAATTTTGGGGCAAAAACGTAATTTTTGGAAATGTTGACTTGGTCAACGGTCCGGGACGGGCGTCCCGACCCAGTCAGACCACCAGGACGGGCGTCCCAATCCTGGACGGGCATCCCGAGCTGCCAGAAGCTGTCCCACATCGAATTTTTCAGAAATTTTCACTCCGGGAAGCTGCTATAAATACACCAGGCCTCCAACAGTTGAAATCATTCCTCTCCACTCGATCTGAGTCATTTAGTGGTGTCCAGTGTACAATTCTCTAGTACACAACTCACTCAGAGACTCGGATCTCAGTTTTCTTTCTTGTTAGTGTTTTGTTTTAGTTTCTGAGAAATAGTCTCAGATCTTAGGTTTCTATAGATAGGTTCGTTTCTAGTGTTCATAGAACACCCGGGATTTCGTTAGGAGATCCTAAGAGGGCTCTAGGCGTTCGAAGAGTCAGTCCACAAGGCTAGGCTCAAGCCCAGGATATAAGGTAAAGTCTAGCTACTAGGTTGAGGAAGCGTCCTCTGACGGTTCTAGCGAGCAGAGTCGGGTCAAGCAATACGGCATATACAGCAGTACGCTCCATCGGCGAGACTTCGTGAAGGGTGAATTCTTTATGGCATCGGTCCCCCTGTCCCTCTCTTATATGTTGTTATTGTGTTTGTCCAAATAACTGTTTGAATACCAGATTATGTTTTTATGAATATTTGTTATTTATGTTGAAGTATTATGTTTTTCTAGAAATGGCCACCTGCTTAAATATCCAGTATGTCTGCATGTTTATTGCCGTTCTTTTAAACTGAAATTAGGGTTATAGACAATTCCTAACCACGGTCTATTCATAACCTGTTTAGTTTAACAGACATCAATTAGTATTGGTGTCTGCCATACTAGATAAAATAATCTGCGGAACACCCCGTTGGTTGAAAGTAGTCTAGGTAGGCTGAGTAGAGTTTTATGCCGGCGGTTATGCGACGAGCAGTATGATCCCCAAAGTGACATAGGGCGGTCATTGCTGACTTTAGTCCGAGCCATGAGTAGGGTCGTTACCCTTAACGGTGGGGCGGTAGCGTAGAAACTCAGATGTGGTAGCCTTTAGACACAGAGCATAATTGCAATCCAGGCCAAGACATGTCTAAAACACTCGAATATAGGTCAATCAACGTATAGTAACAGTATAACATAAAATCAGGATCTAATCTTTAAAACACTTTCAGGTTTAGCTAGACTTAAACCTAGTGGAGAATGAATCACCCTCTCATCAAAAGTATTTGATGAAGATTGCATAACTGGATTATAAGATAGGAGTTATGATAAAAGGCTAGTTACTACTAAGCCGTTGCCACTTCCCTGGGAGTACGATAATTAAATTAATAAAATCGTAGATACTTTCCAATAGACTAGCTACACGATAGGAACTCTGCCTTAGGTTCTGGCTGATTAAGTGACACCATAGAGACTAAATGTGACAATTAGTCAATCACAGTCCTTAATTATTCATAATCAACATAGGGTAAAATAACACCTATTTAGCACATCGGTCGGAAACGCATCAATACTTTAATCCAACAGATGAGAAGGATCATCCTACAGTAGGTGTGAATACACCAGGTAACTTAGATATGGTAAACAGATGGTTACATTTCATAATTGTCTTAGAGATCAAGATATATCTAAAATGTTCGAAGATAAGGTCAAACAAGTTGTAATAACTGAGCTTAAATTGATGAATGCATGTCTACTCTTGAATGCTTATTGCTGGTTATGTGTTGTTCTGATACAAAACCACTCTCAAACTATTGATAATCGATTGATTCATTTATAAATAAGATGATTGTTAGGATTAAGGGATAGTTGCTACTAAGCCGTTATACGTGAAAATCGTATCACTTTTTTAGCATGTTTTTATGTATGAATTTGGGTGAAATCGAGGGTAATTTGATCTTGATTGTTCATTATTCACTTAATTTCACAGTTTTTATGATTTTGGAAGTGTCAGGTGAAAAGTAGACGAAAACAGCAAATTTTGGGGCAAAAACGCAATTTTTGGAAATGTTGACTCGGTCAAAGGTTCAGGACGGGCATCCCGACCAAGTCAAGGCACCGGGACGGGCGTCCCGAGCCGCCAGAAGCTGTCCCACATCGAATTTTTCAGAGATTTTCACTCCGGGAAGCTGCTATAAATACCCCAGGCCTCCAGCAGTTGAATTCATTCCTCTCCACTCGATCTGAGTCATTAAGTGGTGTCTAGTGTACAATTCTCTAGTGCACAACTCACTTAGAGACTCGGATCTCAGTTTTCTTTCTTGTTAGTGTTTTGTTTTAGTTTCTGAGAAATAGTCTCAGATCTTAGGTTTCTATAGATAGGTTCGTTTCTGGTATTCATAGAATACCCGGGATTTCGTTAGGAGATCCTAAGAGGGCTCTAGGCGTTTGAAGAGTCAGTCCACAGGGCTGGGCTTAAGCTGGGTATTAAGGTAAAGCCCAGTTACTAGGCTGAGGAAGCGTCCTCCGACGGTTCTGGTGAGCAGAGTCGGGTCAAGCAATACGGCATATACAGCAATACGCTCCATCGGCGAGACTTCGTGAAGGGTGAATTCTTTATGGCATCGGTCCCCCTGTCCCTCTCTTATATGTTGTTATTGTGTTTGTCCAAATAACTGTTTGAATACCAGATTATGTTTTTATAAATATTTGTTATTTATGTTGAAGTATTATGTTTTTCTAGAAATGGCCACCTGCTTAAATATCCATTATGTCTGCATGTCTATTGCCGTTCTTTTAAACTGAAATTAGGGTTATAGATAATTCCTAACCACGGTCTATTCATAACCTGTTTAGTTTAACAGGCATCAATTAGTATTGGTGTCTGCCATACTAGATAAAATAATCTGCGGAACACCCCGTTGGTTGAAAGTAGTCTAGGTAGGCTGAGTAGAGTTTTATGCCGGCGGTTATGCGACGAGCAGTATGATCCCCAAAGTGACATAGGGCGGTCATTGCTGACTTTAGTCCGAGCCGTGAGTAGGGACGTTACCCTTAACGATGGGGCGGTAGCGTAGAAACTCAGATGTGGTAGCCTTTAGACACAGAACATAATTGCAATCCAGGCCAAGACATGTCTAAAACACTCGAATATAGGTCAATCAACGTATAGTAACAGTATAACATAAAATCAGGATCTAATCTTTAAAACACTTTCAGGTTTAGCTAGACTTAAACCTAGTGGAGAATGAATCACCCTCTCATCAAAATTATTGATGAAGATTGCATAACTGGATTATAAGATAAGAGTTAGGAAGAAAGGCTAGTTACTACTAAGCCGTTGCCACTTCCCTGGAGTACGATATTTATTTAATAAAATCGTAGATACTTTCCAACAGACTAGCTACACGATAGGTACTCTGCCTTAGGTTCTGGCTGATTAAGTGACACCATAGAGACTAAATGTGACAATTAGTCAATCACAGTCCTTAATTATTCATAATCAACATAGGGTAAAATAACACCTATTTAGCACATCGGTCGGAAACCCATCAGATATTTGGCGCCGTTGCCGGGGAAATATCATAATGAATTTAGGATTATTGGCCACAATTCTAGAACTTATGATAGGTACGGTAGTAACCTAGACTTTTGATTTACACTTATCTTATACTAGTTAGACAATCACTTTCCTAAATATAGGATTATCATAACTAATTAATTTTAGATAATATCTGGAATTAAGACACTTAGGATAATCAAATTTTAGAAAATTATTCTAAAACCATATTAAGGAAATTTACATGCTTTCTAAATAAAAATCAAAATCCATAAAAATATCTCTCTTGCTTTATTATTTCACTGTCCTACTTTTTGCTATTTGTTATTTCTAACCAGACTTTGCACTCAAAGATGAAGAGAACAAGAGCAGCTACTAACCAGGCAAAGAAAACCGAAAATCCTGACACTCCAGGACCGAAGAAGACAAAGCCAGAGGGGCCCTCTAGGCTTGCACCAGAAGTACCACGAGGGACTCTTCCTTCACAACCAGTGGAAGTAAACTCAAGCCCTGATGCCAGTGAACTAGTGAGACGATTCCTGAACACCCGTGAGCATAGTCCCACGGAAGAAGATCCTTCTGAGGATACCTTCCCTCCTAGAGAAGAACCCAGAGATCTCCAATTCACCCTCCTGCCCAGAGAGTTCCTATAAATCCGCCCCCTACTGACCAAACCCAAAATTCACCAACCTCTCCTGCATACACCCCAATACCTAACGAGCGCACCCCTTCATCTGCGGGGAGTACTAACGGTTATTATTTAATGTTGTCCGTGCAGATAGACACGTTAACTCAAAGGGTCTATGAGATGGACCAAGGGATTGCCAGCAGACTGTGTCATTTAGACCAACTCAGTCTGAATATCACAACTAACGTAGACCGACTCAGAGCCACGGTCAATCTTCAGGAGAACCAAGGTGCACAACTACTCCGAGAGATGGCTGATTTATGCAGTGAGCAGAACAGGCAGAGGGATGAGATGAGAACCATACGCATAGAAATGCGAAGCATTCGAACAGAACTACAGGAGATCAGAGATAGGATTCGTTAAAAAGGGAAGATTCTTTTACTTTCAACAAATAATTCGTTTGAACTGAAACTTGAATAATTGACCCTTATTTTTTCTATCTTTCAAACATTTTTAAAGGGTCCTTTATATTCAACAAATTTCTTCAGACATTTTATTTCGAATTTCTATGAAAAACAAGAGTTTTGCAAATACAGTTTATTTTCCACTAATTACATTACACAAACTCAGTTTTGTTTTTCTGAAATTCTTGCTGAATTTAAGTTAGGATAAAATTAGGGTAGTCACAATTTTCGAAAAAAGACTGAGGAATTTTTGCATAGAGTTTTTAACATCTTCTGAATTTCATTGAATAAACATGAAGCCTTGTTAAGAATTATGATTATTTTTTTGGTATCTTGAGATTTTCAGGGAATTACGAAAAAAAAAATTTTTTTCCCGGAATTGGCACGCGTCCTGATGCAACCCGGGACGGGCGTCTAGCGGGACGGGAGTCCTTCCTCCGGGACAGGCGTCCCGAGGGCCACCCTTCTATAAAAGTCCAATTGTTTTTCATTTTCTCTCAAATCTACAACCAAAAATTCATCTCTCTAAATATTTCTCTCTACCTTCTCTCTACAAATTTTTGGCAAACTCTTCAAAGTTTAAAAATTCGAATTTCCCTCCAAAATTTGAATTTTCCCAAAAACTCGAATTTCCCTCCAAAATTCGATTTTCCCGCCAAAAATTCCTTCCCTAACCTAATTTCATCCTTCCCACCTAACTTCTCTCGTACGTTTTCAATGGCTCCCAAACGTGCTCGTACCACATCTACCATGACAGTTACCTCAGTGGTACATCCTTTTATGCTGTTTCCCTCCAGCACAGCATACCAAGAGAGATGCACTGGGTACATCGGCCGTACGATACTGACGGGCAGAACGCTGGATTGGGCAGCAGTACAGACACTGGGAGTAGAGCCGGAAGTCAGACACATACTCGACGTGCCACCCAACAGTCGAGTATTCATCGTCACATAGCCCACATACCTGGAGCTGGTATGTGAGTTCTATGCTTCTTTTACTTGCCACCAGGAGCAGATCACATTCCGTTTAGGCGGAATAGATCGATCGATGAGCATGGCCGAGTTCGGCATCGCCCTAGGCATCTGGCAGAGAGATGAGCTGGATACGCCCGCATACACCACAGCAGTTCGAGACTTTACGTCTGCAGACGTCTCCACTGCTTGGGCTCAGATCTGCATGACGGGTGTCCCATACCAGCATGGCTTTGCAAAAGCCACAGGTATTTATCCTACTCTTCGTTACCTGCATGCTATCATTGCACACACATTGTCAGGACGACTGACAGCGCCCAGAACTGTCACCCGGATGGAGACGTTCCTTCTAGCCAACATGCACATGGGATCTACAGTAGAAATAGCTAGACTCATAGCGGTCGTTATGCGAGGATTCGCTACAGACACTAGGAAACAGTGTCTGGGACTCGGACCATACATCACCAGGCTAGCCCGCTACCTGGAGTTGGACATAGAGGGCTCGGAGCTTACTCTAGTCACCCCGACCACCGTTCCCACAGATGTTACCATTCTACGGAACATGGGAATGGTTGTCCGGGATGCGAATGGCCGCGACACCATCCACACGGAGCAGACAGGACAGGCATCGGCATCGGAAGCATTTCCAGCGCATATCCCTCCATCAGAGACGTTCGTGCCACGTACTGCCTTCGAACGACACATGTCGCACAGATTGGCAGAACTATCAGCCCGATACAGTCGAGACATGGACAGGATTGACAGACGGCTGAAGATGATGGAGGACAGGATTGACAGACGGTTGGCGATGATAGATGATAGGATCGCCATGAACACCAGCAGGATTTAGGAGATACATCAGCAGACTTCCCGAGTGGCGAAAAACTTCAAGTTTGACTTAGCAGACTTAGGTCCACTGGACAACGATCCACCGGGTTCTTAGTCTCTCTCTCCTTCTTTCCTTTTCTTTCCTTTCTTCTGTTTTTGTTTTTCTTGTTCTATGTGTATAAACATGTCTGGGCTGTATGACGTATGAATCTATGTACAAATTTGATTTATATGACATACATAATTGTTTGCATTATTTTATTTTATGTCTTACTTACCCATACAGAATCCTTTATTTTCTGTTTTACTTCTTATTTTCAAATAAGTGTGGGGTAAGAATCTTTTCTGTTTTATTTCTTATTTTCAAATAAGTGTGGGGTAATTAGATATGCATGACCACTGAGGACAGTGCCAGACTTAAGTGTGGGGTAGCAGTGCACGGTGCACTGTAGCAGTTTGCAAAATTTTTTGCAAACTTTTTCGCATTATTTTGCTTGTTTTCACGTACTTTCACACCCTTCCAAAAAAAATTTCAAAATTTTTTCCGTCTTTCAGACGTCTAAATGCAGTATGCTTGGTTAAACAATTGCTTATGTCTATGATATGTAGGTAGTATGTTATGGTTGATAGAAGATAATTGATAGCTATCTTGGACTAATTGATTAGGAATAGGAAATTCCTTATAACTGAGCACAACTTTGTCTGGATTAGAGACCTCAACCAATTACCTGTTCGAGACTTAACTAGATAAAATTAGACCAGTTGTGGATATATTGGCAGTTAGGATGACTAGATGAGATTCTGAGCTAGAAGTGAAAAGAAATTAAAAGAAGTTAATCAAATAAGGGTAGTTTGCCAGCGGCCTTCGCTACTCGAGCACCACTCCTTCGGGGAATTTAAAGCCTGATGCCCTAAGGTCATGTAGATCTGGGAGTCATCGGAGTGGGACTCGCTACATGGGTAGTTGAAGTTGACGTGTTCTAAGCAGACTCAAAATACCCTGAATCTATAAAATAACTAAATGCTAAAACATTAAAAATCTGATCACCAAAGCTCAGAACTCAAAAAGTTGTCCGTTGTTAATATGTCTAGCGATAGGTCGAAGTGTTATCTGGTAGTAGTTAAGACAAGAGTACATTGTGTTGACTATCTGGTCTGGACTAGTACACACACTACACATCAGGAAGACCCTGTGACTAAGAAAAAAAGTCAAACCTAATTGTTGATTTATTTTCTGCCTGATCATAACAAGCTACTAGAGACATTTGAGACCTTGTCATAGCAACCTAACCAGACACACCTGTATTAAGACTTGTCTGAAGAATTTTTGGAATAAAAACATGACTAGGAATTTAAGTAACTTCAGGTAGACTTTGCTTGAGGACAAGCAAAAAGCTAAGTGTGGGGTTATCTGATACGCGAAAATCGTATCACTTTTTTAGCATGTTTTTATGTATGAATTTGGGTGAAATCGAGGGTAATTTGATCTTGATTGTTCATTATTCACTTAATTTCATAGTTTTTATGATTTTGGAAGTGTTAGGTGAAAAGTAGACGAAAACAGCAAATTTTGGGGCAAAACGCAATTTTTGGAAATGTTGACTCGGTCAAAGGTTCAGGACGGGCGTCCCGAAGAAGTCAAAGCACCGGGAAGGGCGTCCAGGACCCGGGACGGGCGTCTCGACCTGGTCAACAGATCGGGACGGGCGTCCCAATTCCGGACTGGTGTCCCGAGCTGCCAGAAGCTGTCCCACATCGAATTTTTCAGAGATTTTCACTCCGGGAAGCTGTTATAAATACCCCAGGCCTCCAGCAGTTGAATTCATTCCTCTCTACTCGATCTGAGTCATTAAGTGGTGTCTAGTGTACAATTCTCTAGTGCACAACTCACTTAGAGACTCGGATCTCAGTTTTCTTTCTTGTTAGTGTTTTGTTTTAGTTTCTGAGAAATAGTCTCAGATCTTAGGTTTCTATAGATAGGTTCGTTTCTGGTATTCATAGAATACCCAGGATTTCGATAGGAGATCCTAAGAGGGCTCTAGGCGTTCGAAGAGTCAGTCCACAGGGCTGGGCTTAAGCTGGGTATTAAGGTAAAGCCCAGTTACTAGGCTGAGGAAGCGTCCTCCGACGGTTCTGGCGAGCAGAGTCGGGTCAAGCAATACGGCATATACAGCAGTACGCTCCATCGGCGAGACTTCGTGAAGGGTGAATTCTTTATGGCATCGGTCCCCCTGTCCCTCTCTTATATGTTGTTATTGTGTTTGTCCAAATAACTGTTTGAATACCAGATTATGTTTTTATAAATATTTGTTATTTATGTTGAAGTATTATGTTTTTCTAGAAATGGCCACCTGCTTAAATATCCATTATGTCTGCATGTCTATTGCCGTTCTTTTAAACTGAAATTAGGGTTATAGATAATTCCTAACCACGGTCTATTCATAACCTGTTTAGTTTAACAGGCATCAATTAGTATTGGTGTCTGCCATACTAGATAAAATAATCTGCGGAACACCCCGTTGGTTGAAAGTAGTCTTGGTAGGCTGAATAGAGTTTTATGCCGGCGGTTATGCGACGAGCAGTATGATCCCCAAAGTGACATAGGGCGGTCATTGCTGACTTTAGTCCGAGCCGTGAGTAGGGACGTTACCCTTAACGATGGGGCGGTAGCGTAGAAACTCAGATGTGGTAGCCTTTAGACACAGAACATAATTGCAATCCAGGCCAAGACATGTCTAAAACACTCGAATATAGGTCAATCAACGTATAGTAACAGTATAACATAAAATCAGGATCTAATCTTTAAAACACTTTCAGGTTTAGCTAGACTTAAACCTAGTGGAGAATGAATCACCCTCTCATCAAAATTATTGATGAAGATTGCATAACTGGATTATAAGATAAGAGTTAGGAAGAAAGGCTAGTTACTACTAAGCCGTTGCCACTTCCCTGGGAGTACGATATTTATTTAATAAAATCGTAGATACTTTCCAACATACTAGCTACACGATAGGTACTCTGCCTTAGGTTCTGGCTGATTAAGTGACACCATAGAGACTAAATGTGACAATTAGTCAATCACAGTCCTTAATTATTCATAATCAACATAAGGTAAAATAACACCTATTTAGCACATCGGTCGGAAACCCATCAAGCCGTTACCAGTTCCCTAGGAGTATGATATTTTTAATTTAAAATCGTAGAAACTTTCTAAGAACTAGCTACATGATAGGTACGTTGCCTTAGGTTCTGATTGATTAAGTGACAACAGTTAAATGTTAAAGTGACAGTTAGTAAGACTAAGTCCTTAATTACTCATAATCAATATAGGGTAATAAATCATATCTTTTAGCATACCAATCGGAACACATCTGATTTTTGGCGCTATTGCCGGGGAACATTCATAAAATTTTAGGATTCTTGATCAAAATTCTTGAAGCTTATGATAGTGATATGCATAAATAATATCACATTTTTAGCATGTTTTAGGCACAAATTAGGGCAAAATTGGGAATAAATCATTCTTAATTAAGTAATATTAACACAATTTTGCAGTTTTTGTGATTTTGGAAGTTTCATGTGAAATGTGCAAGAAAACATCAAATATTGGGGCAAAAATGCAATTTTCAAACGTTTCCAGATCAAGACGGGTGTCTTGAAGCCAGGACGGGCGTCCCGACCCGGCCAAGTAACCGGGATGGGTGTCCAAGACTCAGGATGGGCATCTCAACCCAATCAAATAACTGGAACGGGCGTCCCGAGCACCTGCACAGACTCCCACATCAATAACCCAGGCCTTCCTCAGTTGAATTCATTCCACTTCACTCGATCTGAGTCATCTAGTGACAACAAGTATACATTTTTCCTTAGTATACACGTCACTTAGTGATCTCGGGTGTTCACATAAGTTGTTTAGTATTTAGAGAGTGTCTCGTTTTCTCTGCTTTCTGAGGGTCTGTCTCAGAATCTTAGATCACGACTAGATAGGGTTCGGTTTTGGTATTCATAGAATACCCGAGATTTCGTTAGGAGATCCTAAGAGATCCTTATACTGAACCAAGATTGATTAGTCGAGTTTTATTAAATTTTCTATAGAAAGAAGGGATAAGACAAAGGGCTAATATCTAGAAAGCAAACTATTGATCTAGACTAGAAAACCCTGAGTTAGAGGCTATGGATGAGACAGTATATCTGATAAATTGTTTTTGGAAGGGAATTTATTTGCATTGTTTGCTATGTATGATAAATCTCCTCCATGGTTTACCGATATTACAAACTACCTAGTCGCTAAACTTTTCCCAAGTGATATGACTTAGCAGCAAAAGAAGAAATTCTTTGATGATTTAAAATATTACTGGGAAGATTCCTTTTCTATTTCAAATTATCGCATAGTAATTGATCCGAAGATGTGTCTCAAAAGACGAAGCCATAAGATTATGGAGCATTGCCATAAGAATCTACAGGAGACCAATTGACTACTATCAACACTATCCAAAAAGTGTTGGAAGTAGGATCATATTGGCCCACGATAATAAAAAATTCTATATCCTTGATACAGTACTGCGATGCTTGCAAATTAATAGGTAACACATCTTCTAGAGATCATCTACCCCAACAAGGTATACATAGTGTTGAAATCTTCCATATATGGGGTATTAATTTCATGAATCCTTTTTCTTTCTTACTTTTGGCAACAAGTACATCATAGTAGCTGTAGAACACTTTCAAAATGGCATGAACCACAGGCATTACCTACTAATGATGTTAAAGTCATGTGCAGATCCCTTGAGAAACTATTTTCCATATTCATATGTGCAAATTTCTTGATAAGCGACAAAGGGTTGTCAGCCAGCTAACGCTTCTTCTGATGTGTAATTAGAGGTAGTAAAGGCTAATAACAACAGTCAAATTAATGCCTTTCATCAAAAGAAGAAGCGTTCAGTCTGTGTATCAAATATGTGAAGTCTGCCAAGTACCTCACTTTAGCGGGGATTGCTATGGGAATGGAATAGTGACCATTCCAAAAGAGGTAGGAGCAGGTTGCTGCAGTCAATGCTACTCCAATGGCAAACACATACAATCCCAACTGAAGAAATCATCTGGGATTTAGTTTGAGGAATAATTCTGGAGCTAAAAACTTCCAGAAGATACCACCACAACAAAGTCACTATTCGTAGAATCAACACATGAGATACCATTATTTGTAAGGTCCGTTTACTGTACAGAAGTGTCGCTATACGAAGCATGGGTTATAATGGACAAAGACGACACTACTCAAAAGGTAAACGAACAACAATTAAAGCCATACCAGTGCGAGCAAGTGACCTACTGAGCAAGTAGTATCAACCGATTGATGGATATAGAGAAATTTGGCGTTGTAGCTGGAGTATAGCAGTGGAGGGGCTTGTGTCTCCTATACACAGAGCACACTGCAGAGTCAGCAGCTCTGGCATTCAGAGCTTACAAAGTCGAGGACATTTTAGCAATAGCACATGGCTGAGGTGAACATCCAATTGATAGAACAGAGCAAACCCTTCTACTCGATACATGAAGGGAGTTTTTCTAATCCTCATCTTCCTCTACTTTTATTTTGTTTTATTTTTATCCTCATTTTATGTTTTTATTTTTCCCGCTATTGTTTTTTAAACTCTTATTTCTCAAACAAGTGTGGGGTAAGAGTTTTGTTTGTCTTTGTTGCGTTGTGTGTGTGTCACAAATTGAATAGATAATAAAATCAATGCAATATTTAACAAGTGCAAGTATACACCGGTCAACAAGTAATATATGTACCTAAGTACAAGATTATCGATCTACAAGGACTAAGTGAGCCAATTATACATGCAAACATGAATTACATTGGTTAAAAGAATAAAGAATGATGAATAATGGAAGGAGATTCGAAGATTAATCTACTGCTATGGTGATGCTGCAGCAACACTAATGCCGCATCAATGCTAACTAACAACTATAGGTCAGTCTACTGAAAATACCATAAGAATACAATAGGTAATACATTGCTGCGAAAATCAAGCCAAAGATGCAAATATAAACCAGTGATGAATCTAAAAATACTAAGCATGCTTTTGGTTTCCAAATCAATACTACAACGATCTGGTTCTACCCAGATTACTTAGCCTATTAGTCTAGATCCATGATAACATCGTCTCATGGAGTAAGAAGCACCGTGAACCTAGAACAACACTAGTCAGTGAAATTGGTCATGTCCCCTGCAATGTTGAGCGCATGGTCATGCGTCTCAATCTAGTGCCATGTAATTATCTTGTCAACTAGGCCCCTTCCGGTTAGAAAGCCAGCTGGGATAATTCTTGGATATATATATATATATATATATTGTATAACAAACTGCTAATGTCATTTTTGTCTTCTTTTCCTCCTGAAACCAGCGAGGCTCATGCTTCAACCGACTGGGGTATCTTCAGTTTTCAGTCGGTTGCTACGTGTATATATATATATATATATATATATATACATATAACATAAATTCCTTTTCCCTTGAATAGATTTGATTGATTTCCAATTTCTCCCGTACTAATTTCTCAATTGGTCAATTCTTTTCTTTTATCAACTTCAACTTGCCAAATTCCTTTTCTACCTAATTGGCCCATAAAAATCCCACTCCTTTCAAAAGTGCTTCAATTAAAATCAAAGAAAGTCAAAATTCAATTTAAATAAAAGGTGGAATTTTTATCCAATAAATTAAACCGGTAAAATCAACTTTAAAAAGGGAAAATGTACAAATTAGAGTATTTCACCCAAAATCAAGAGACAATTTCTACAAATCATGGTAGAAATAAGGCAAAATATGTGCAAATAACTCTACTATCGTAGAGTTATCACACCCCAAACTTAAACTATTGCTCGTCTCGAGCAATGCTACAATAGTGCAAAGTAGAGAGAAATGTGTTAATCATCCAATAATCAGTTCAGTAGTATATAGCTAACTTGGGACTTGCGATTTCAGATTTAAAAATTATTGAAATTCAAGTGGGTATCAAGTTCCAATTTTTCAAATATCAAAATACTAACCAAATCAAGATCAAACAATCAATTTACTCCAGTGTGTGTGTATAGTCTGTCCCCTGTTTAATTCCTGCTCATGAATAAGCAAATGATAATCCCTAGATTCATTTTGCATAATTAAACTCCAATTTATCATACCTCTCTCCACTAATGTAGTAATCTCAATAGCAAGGATCAAAGAGGTCTTACTCTGGTTGTATTGTTGGGTGGGGTTTAGGCATGATACATTTGGGTACACAGTAGGCTCAAACTCATCCCTAACCTGCCCTGAACACATTGAGCACAAACATTTCTTTTTATGATCTACCATAATTTTCACCTCTTAATATTGAAGAAGTAATCACCCAATAATCAAGTAAATAATGAACTTTGGTATGTTTCTTTCCCTTTTATTATTATAATTGTTTTTTCATACTCTAGAGTACTGAGAGTTCTTTCTTTTTCTTTTGGTACACAAATTCTCAGATCTTTTATATTTTTTTAACACACAACTGCCACAGATTCAGAATGATGCAGCAACATTAATGCTGCCGCAACACCAATGCTGCTGCAATTACAGTGCTGCAACATCTCTATACTTTTTATGTCACCTTCCTTTCACTCCCCCAAACTTAGTGTTCTAGGCAGATTGAGATAGAGTCTATGGGTGTCAAAGAAAAGATATACACAAATATTTTGGGAACAGTGGCTAGTTAACTGATTTAAGATGAAAGAAAATAGTCTTAGGCTCAACTTGGCTAACTAGGGAAATATAATGCAGTAGGGTAAGCTAGAAAGGCTCAATCGTTTTTAGAAAAAAACATGCCTCAATCATTTCATTGCTACTGATTCTACTAGGATTCGCCTCAAGAGATATCACAAATGAATCTAAAAATTCTGTTTCTTCATACCACAGCTAATTCATTTTATGAACAAAAAATATATAGGTTAAGACTATTGTGCAAAAAATTGTTTGGAGTAAAAAGAATTATCTCCCAATGTCAGCTAATATCTATATATCTAAAAAAAGGTACTTGTCCTACAAGAATTTGAGTTTTTAAGTTCAAGAAATCATCATCAATTTCCATCCCAAGGCCGTTACAACCAACTAATTACTAGATGAAAAACCACAACACTTTCCATTGCAGCCATCTAATCATCACAAAAGTAAAGCATTCATTCATTTCAGAAGGTCATTTCAGAAATTCCAGCCTAGTATCATATAAAAAAATGCATCATCCATTCATCATCAGGTAAAAAAAACATCATCCAGCAAGAAGGACACCCTCCCCCAAACTTAAGAGGGAGCAATGTCCTCATTGCAGCATTCAAAAGTAGTAGAAACCACACAGAAAAAGACTAAAAAGAAGTTCAAGCCTGAACTGTAGGTCAATATAAAGAGAGTACAAATACTAGTAAAAGTGCATCAAAGAGAGAAGTGAGGAAGAGATAAAACCACTCCCGAAGTGCAGGGAGTGTTTCTAGATATTATCGTCGCTGTCCATCGTGCGGGGGTCATCTGGCAGAATTTGGTGTGGAAAGTGATATGCATAAATCATATCACTTTTTAGCATGTTTTTAGGCACAATTTAGGGTGAAATTAGTGTTAAATTGTTCTTAATTAATTGTTATTAACTCAATTTCACCATTTTTTGTGATTTTGGAAGTGTCAGGTGAAAAGTACAAGAAAATGGCAAATTTCGGGGCAAAAACGTGATTTTTAGAAGTTCGAAAGTCGGGATGGGCGTCCAGAACCCAGGACGGGAGTTAGAGTACCCTAATAAAGCTAAGTTTGTACGCTAGGCCAATCCTAGGGTTATGTGGCATGATACCGAAGTGACATAGGGGTGAATACACCAGGTAACTCGGATATGGTAAACAGATGGTTACATTGCATAATTGCCTTAGAGATCAAGATATATCTAAAATGTTCGAAGATAAGGTCAAATAAATTATAATAACTGAGCTTAAATTGATGAATGTCTGTCTACTCTTGATTGCTATTTGCTTGTTATGGGTGATTGGGATCACCAATCAATCTCAAAGTATTGATTATCGATTGACTAATTAGATAAATAAGATGAATGTTGGGATTAAGGGATAGTTGCTACTAAGCCGTTACCAGTTCCTTGGGAGTCCGATATTAATAAATTAAAATCGTAGATACTTTCCAAGAACTAGCTACACGATAGGTACTCTGCCTTAGGTTCTGATTGATTAAGTGGCAACAATTAATGCTAAAGTGACAGTTAGTAAGACACGGTCCTTAATTACTCATAATCGACATAGGTAAATAAAGCCTATCTTTTAGCATACCAATCGGAACGCATCAGTAAATGGGTTTGACCAATAACAGTATCTCATCTGTTGATTCCGCGGGTAGGGACTTTGTTGTGGTGGTATCTTCTGGAAGTTTCCAGCTTCAGAATTATTCCTCAGCTAAATCCCATCATAGCATGCGCTGCTTGGCAGATTTCACAGATTTGATACATAGGCTGAACGTTTCTTCTTTGTTGAAAGGCATTAATTTGACTGTTATCATTAGCTATTAATGCCTCCAACTGCCCATCAGAGGAAGCGTTGGCTGCGTTAACTGGCGGACAACCATTTATCACTCATCAAGACATTGACACATCTGAATCTGGAAAACAGTTTTTCAATGAATCTGCACATGTCTTTAACATCATTAGTTGGTAATGCCTGTGCTTCAGGCTATTTTTAAAAAGTGTTCCACGACTACTATGATGTAATTGTTTTCACATGAAGAAAGAGGAAAGGATTCAATCAATACCCCAAATGTCAAAGTTTGCAACACTCTGTATACGTCGCTGGGGTAGACGATCTCTAGAAGACGTGTTACCTTTAATTTGGCAAGCATCGCATGACTGTATCAAGGATACAGAATTCTTGAATATTGTGGACTAAAAAGATCCTGCTTTCAACACTTTCCGGACAGTGTTGATAGCAGTCAATTGGTCTCTCGTAGATTCTTTATGGTAATGCTCCATAAACCACGGATGAGAATCATTATTCATAGCAAACAATGAAAAATAAATTCTCATTTAGAAATTTATCAGATACTACTGTCTCGTCAATAGCCTCTAACTCTGGGTTTTCCAATCTAGACCAATGGTTTACTTTCTAAATTTTCAGCACTTTTTCTTTATTCAGTCTTTCTATATCAAATTCAATAAAACTCAATTAATCAATCTTAGTTCAGCATCAGTTTTATTGAACAGATATCTCAGAGTAGAGTAATCAGGGTATAATATTGTTTAGACTAGGTATGAATAATGTCTAATCATACCTTTATCCTAAACAATTCTTACTGCATAATTAATAACATCAATTCAAAAAGCAATTTCCAATCAGGTGATGTCTGAATGGGTGCAGTAATAAATAGTTCCTTTAGTTTGTTTTAAAAAGATATCATGCATTTATCCGTAAACACAAAAGGAACATCCTTTCTCAATAGAATATTTAGAGGCCTGGCTATTAAAGAAAAACTATTTCATAGTTCGTCTAATAAAGCCAGCATGACCTAAGATTATTCTAGAATGACATTTCTTCCAAATTAAAACCTAAGCCAAAATTGACAGCTCAAAAGAAAAATATTCTTTCCTCATTTCCATTTTTAATTTTTTTTAAATTAAATAATAGAAATAACAAACAAACACGAAACCTGTAAATAGGAAAAATTTATTTCTTTAATTTTCTGGTAAATAATATTTTTTCAGAAAATATAATTTTTAAAAGCAAAATTGTAAACAAGAAAAGAATTTATTTTGTTTTTAACTTTTTATATTTTTATATTTTGTTTTTTTTTTCGAAAGCAATTTAAATTTCCTTAATACGGTTTTAGAATAATTTTCTAAAATTTGATTATCCTAAGTGTCTTAATTTCAGATAATATCTAAAATTAATTAGTTATGATAACCCTATATTTCGGAAACTGATTGTCAAACTAGGATAAAATAAGTGTTGGGTCTAAGGTATAGATTACTACCGTTACCTATCATAAGCTTCTAGAATTTTGATCAGGAATCCTAAATTCATTATGATATTTTCCCCGGCAACGGTGCCAAAAATCTGATGCGTTCCAACTGATATGCTAGAATAGGTGTTATTTTACCCTATGTTTATTATGAATAATTAAGGACTTAGAATGACTAATTGTCACATTTAGTCTCTATGCTGTCACTTAATCAATCAGAACCTAAGGCAGAGTACCTATCGTGTAGCTAGTCTGTTGGAAAGTATCTACGATTTTAATTAAATCAATTATCGTACTCCCAAGGAGGTAGTAACGACTTAGTAGTAACTATCCGCTTACCCTAACTCTTATCTTATGATCCAGTTATGCAATCATTCATCAAGTTCTTTGATGAGAGGGTGATTCATTCTCCACTAGGTTCAAGGCTATTTAAGTCTAAAAGAGTGTTTTACAGATAATATTCTGATTTTATGTTATACTGTTCCTACATGTTGATTGACCTATCTTCGAGTATTTTAGATATATCTTGGTCTAGATTACAATTATGTACTGAGTCTTGATATGCATAAATCATATCACATTTTTAGCATGTTTTTAGGCATGATTTAGGGTGAAATTGAGGGTAAATTGGTTTTAATTGTTCATTATTAACTCAATTTCATAGTTTTTATGATTTTGGAAGTGTCAGGTGAAAAGTGGAAAAAAATGGCAAATTTCGAGGCAAAAACACAATTTTTCAGAAGTTCGGACTTCGGGGAGGGCGTCCCGGTTCAGGACGGGCGTCCAGGACTCGGGACGGCCTTCCTGACATGGTCAACAGACCGGGACGGGCGTCCCGAACCAGAAAGTCAAGTCACACATCAAATTTTTGAGAGAAAATCACTCCAGAAAGCTGCTATAAATATCCCAGGCATTCCTCAGTTGAAATCATCCCTCTCCACTCGATCTGAGTCATTCAGTGGTTTCCAGTGTACAATTCTCTAGTACACAACTCACTCAGAGACTCAGATTTCAGTATAAGTTTTCTTTCTTTCCTTTTTGTGTTTCGTTTTTCTTAGTTTCTGAGAATTAGTCTCAGATCCTAGGGTTCGATAGATAGGTTCGTTTCTGGTATTCATAGAATACCCAGGATTTCGTTAGGAGATCCTAAGAGGGCTCTAGGCGTTCGAAGAGTCAGTCCACAGGGCTGGGCTTAAGCTGGGTATTAAGGTAAAGCCCAATTACTAGGCTGAGGAAGCGTCCTCTGAAGGTTCTGGTGAGCAGAGTCGGGTCAAGCAATATGACATATACAGTAGTACGCTCCATCGGCGAGACTTCGTAAAGGGTGATTTCTTTATGGCATCGGTCCCCCTGTCCCTCTCTTATATGTTGTTATTGTGTTTGTCCAAATAGTAATTGTGGATACTGGATTATGATTGTTATGGATATTTGTTATATATATCGAAGTTATTATTTTTTTTCCGGAAATGGCCACCTGCTTAAATATTCATTATGTCTGCATGTCTAATGCAGTTTCTTTTAAACTAAAATTAGGGTTATAGACAATTCCTAACCACGGTCTATTCATAACCTGTTTAGTTTAACAGGCATCAATTAGTATTGGTGTCTGCCATACTAGATAAAATAACCTGCAGAACACCCTGTTTGTTAAGAGTAGTCTAGGTAGGCTGAGTAGAGCGTTATTCTGGCGGTTATGAGGCCAGCAGCGTGATCCCCAAAGTGACATAGGGCTTTCACTGCTATCTTGAGTCCGAACCGTGAGTAGGGCCGTTTACCTTATCGATTGGGCGGTAGCATAGAGACTCAGATGTGGTACACCTTTAGACTCAGAACATAGTTGCAATCCGGCCAAGACATGTCTAAAACACTCGAATATAGGTCAATCAACATATAGGAACAATATAACATAGAATCAGAACTTTGTCTATAAACACTTTTAGGCCTGATTAGACTTAAACCTAGTGAAGAATGGATCACCCTCTCATCAAGATTATTGATGACGATTGCATAACTGGATCATAAGATGAGAGTTAGGATAAAAGGCTAGCTACTACTAAGTCGTTACCACTTTCCTGGGAGTACGATAATTATTTAATAAAATCGTAGATACCTTCCAATAAGACTAGCTACACGATAGGTACTCTGCCTTAGGTTCTGGCTGATTAAGTGACACCTTAGAGACTAAATGTGACAATTAGTCAATCACAATCCTTAATTACTCATAATCAACATAGGGTAAAACAACACCTATTTAGCATATCGACCGGAACGCATCAGAATTTTGGCGCCGTTGCCGGGGAAATATCATAATGAATTTAGGATTATTGGCCACAATTCTAGAGACTTATGATAGGTAGCGGTAGTAACCTAGACTTTTGATTTACACTTATCTTATACTAGTTAGACAATCACTTTCCGAAATATAGGATTATCATAACTAACTAATTTTAGATAATATCTGAAATTAAGACATTTAGGATAATCAAATTTTAGAAAATCATTCTAAAACCATATTGAGGAAATTTACCTGCTTTCTAAATAAAATTCAAAATCCCTAAAAATATTTTTCTTGCTTTTCTATTTTACTTTTCCTCCTATTCTTGTTATTTGTTTTTTCTAACCAGACTTTGCACTCAGAGATGAAGAGAACAAGAGCAGCTACTAACCGAGCGAAGAAAACAGAAATCCCTGACACTCTAGGACCAAAGAAGATAAAGCCAGAAGGACTATCTAGGCCTGAACCAGAAATACCACGAGGGACTCTTCCTTCGCAACCGGTAGAAGTAAACTCAAGCCTAGATGCCAGTGACCTAGTGAGAAGATTCCTGAACGCCCTTGAGCCTAGTCCCACGGAAGAAGATCCTTCTGAGGATACCTTCCCTCCTAAAGAAGAACCCTAGAGATCTCCAGTTCACACTACTGCCCAGAGAGTTCCTATAAATCCACCACCCATTGACCAAACCCAGAATTCACCAACATCTCCTGCATACACCCCAACACCTAACGAGCACACCCCTTCATCTGGGGGAAGCACTAACGGTTATCATTCAATGTTGTCCGTGCAGATAGATATGTTGGCTCAAAGGGTCTATGAGATGGATCAAGGAATTGCAAGCAGATTGTGTCATTTAGACCAACTCAGTCTGAATATCACAACCAACATGGACCGACTTAGAGCCACGGTCAGTCTTCTGGAGAACCAAGGTGCACAACTACTCCGGGAGATGGCTGACTTACGCAGTGAGTAGGGCAGGCAAAGGGATGAGATGAGAGACATGCGCATAGAGATGCGAAACATTCTAGCAGTGATACGCAAAAATCGTATCACCTTTTTAGCATGTTTTTATATATGATTTAGGGTGAAATTGAGGGTAAATTGATCTTAATTGTTTATTATTTACTTAATTTCATAGTTTTTATGATTTTGGAAGTGTCAGGTGAAAAGTAGACGAAAACAGCAAATTTTGAGGCAAAAGCGCAATTTTTGGAAATGCTGACTTGGTCAAAGGCTCAGGACGGGCGTCCCTAATACTTCCCGTATAATAAACAATTAAGATCAATTTACCCTCAATTTCACCCTAAATCATATATAAAAACATGCTAAAAAGGTGATACGATTTTCGCGTATCAAACTTAGCTTTTTGCTTGTCCTCAAACAAAGTCTACCTGAAGTTAGTGATTCTAAACCATATGTGCATTCCTAGTCATGTTTTTATTCCAAAAATTCTTCAGACAATTCTTAACACAGGTCTGACTGGTTAGGTTGCTATGACAAGGTCTCAAATGTCTCTAGTAGTTTGTTAGGGTTGAGCAGAAAGTAACTTAACAACTAGGTTGAACTTTTCTCTTAGTCATAAGGTCTTCCTGATGTGTAGTGTGTGTACTACTCCAGACCAGATAGTCAACACAATAAACTCTTGTCTTAACTGTTACCAGATAACACTTCGACCTATTGCTAGACACACTGACAACAGATAACTTTCTGAGTTCTGAGCTTTGGTGATCAGATTCTATTTAGTATTTATTGATTTCTTTCGTTTATAGTTTTTCTAGGGTATTTTGAGTCTGCTTAGAACACGTCAACTTCAACTACCCATGTAGCGAGTCCCACTCCGATGACTCCCAAATCTATAGGACCTTAGGGCATCAGGCTTTAAGTTCCCCGAAGGAGTGGTGCTCGAGTAGCGAAGGCCGCTGGCAAACTACCCTTATTTAATTAACTTTCTTTAATTTCTTTTCACTTTTAGCTCAGAGTCTCATCTAGTCATTCTAATTGTCAAAACATCCACAACTGGTCTAATTTTATCTAGTTCAGTCTTGAAAAGGTAATTGGTTGTGGTCTCTAATCCAGACAAAGTTGTGCTCAGTTAGCAGGAATTCCCTATTCCTAATCAATTAGTCCAAGATAGCTATCACATTGCCTCAAACTAACCATAACATTCTACCTACATATCATAGACATAAGCAATTGTTTAACTAGGCATACTGCATTTAGAAGACTGAAAGAAGGAAAATTTTGAAAAATTTTGGAAGGGTGTGAAAATATGGGGAAAACAAGCAAAAAGCATGCAAACAATTTTGCAAACTACTACAGTGCACCGTGCACTACTACCCCACACTTAATTCTGACACTGTCCTCAGTGTTCATGCATATCTAATTACCCCACACTTATTTGAAAACAAGAAATAAAACACAAGGAAAAGATTCTTACCCACACTATGGGTAAGAAAGACATAAAAAAACAAAATAATGCAAACAATTCTGTATGTCATATAAATCAACTTTGTACATAGATTCATACGTCATACGGCCCAGACATGTTTATACACAGAACAAGAAAAACAAAAGCAAAAGAAAGGAAAGGAAAGAAGGAGAGAGAGACTAAGAAACCGGCGGGTCGTTGTCTATTGGACCGAAGTCTGCTGTAAAGTCAAACTCGAAGTTTTCCGCCAGTCGGGAAGTATGCTGATGTATCTCCTCAATCTTTCTAGAATTGTGGCCAATAATCCTAAATTCATTATGATATTTCCACGGCAACGGCGCCAAAAATCTGATGCGTTCAGATTGCTATGCTAAAAGATAGGCTTTATTTACCTATATCGATTACGAGTAATTAAGGAATGAGTCTCACTAACTGTCACTTAGCATTCAATTATTGTCACTTAATCAATAAGAACCTAAGGCAGAGTACCTATCGTGTAGCTAGTCTGTTGGAAAGTATCTACGATTTTATTAAGTTAAATATCATACTCCCAGGGAAGTGGTAACGGCTTAGTAGTAACTAGCCTTTCATCCTAACTCCTATCTTATGATCCAGTTATGCAATCTTCATCAATAACTTTGATGAGAGGGTGATCCATTCTCCACTAGGTTTAAGTCTAATTAATCCCAAAAGTGTTTTATAGATGAGTCCTGATTCTATGTTATACTGTTCCTATATGTTGATTGACCTATATTCGAGTATTTTAGACATGTCTTGGCCTGGATTGCAACTATGTTCTGTGTCTAAAGGTGTACCACATCCGAGGTCTCTAATAAACTGCCCTACCTTAATGACGGCCCTACTCACGGTTCGGGATGAAGGCATCCATGAAAGTCCTATGTCACTTCGGGGATCATACCGCTTGCCCTAGCCGCCGGCATAATCGGACTCGGCTCTGCCTACCTAGACTACTCTAACAAGCAGGATGTTCAGCAGGTTATTTTATCTAGCATGGCAGACACCAATACTAATTGATGCTTGTTAAACTAAACAGGTTATGATTAGACCGTGGTTATGAATTGTCTATAACCCTAACTTTAGTTTGAAAGAGCACATTAGACATGCAGACATAGTGAATAGTAAGCAGGTGGCCATTTTCGGAAAGATATAAACACTTCAACATATAAAACAAATATTCATAAAAATCGTAATCTCGTATTCATAATCAATTTTTGGAACAACACAATAACAACATATAAGAGAGGGACATGGGAACTGATGCCATAAAGAAATCACCCTTTACGTAGTCTCACCGATGGAGCATCCTGGGGTGATGTTTCATCAAAAATTCTATGTGGGACTTGATCTGGGGGTTCGGGACACCTGTCCCGAGTCCTGGACACCCGTCCCGGATTCGGGACGCCCGTCCTGAGCCTTTGACCAAGTCAGTATTTCCAAAAATTGCGTTTTTGCCCCAAAATTTGCTATTTTCGTCTACTTTTCACCTAACACTTCCAAAATCATAAAAACTGTGAAATTAAGTAAATAATAAACAATTAAGATCAATTTACCCTCAATTTCACCCTAAATCATATATAAAAACATGCTAAAAAGGTGATTCGATTTTCGCGTATCAAACAGAGCTACAGGAGATCAAAGATAAGGGTCGTTGAAAAAAGGGAAGATTCTTTTACTTTTATTATCAGCAAATAAATTGTTTGAACTAAACATGAATAATTGACCCCTATTTTCTATTTTTCAAACTTTTTAAAAGGTCCTTTATATTCAACAATTTTCTTTAGTCATTTTATGAAAAACAAAAGTTTTGCAAATGCAGTTTATTTTTCACTAATTAAATTGTACAAACTCAGTTTTTGTTTTTCTGAAATTCTTGCTGAATTTAAGTTGGGATAAAATTAGGGTAGTCATGATTTTCGAAAAAGATTGAGGAATTGTTTTCATAGAGTTTTTAACAGCTTCTGAATTTGATTGGATAAACATGAAGTCTTGTTAAAAAATTATTATTTTTGGTATCCTGAGATTTGCAGGGAATTACGAAAAAACAAAAAATTTAAAATTTTTTTTGAATTGGCACGCGTCCCGAAGCAACCCGGGACGGGCGTCCCGAAGGCCGCCCCTCCTACAAATAATCCATTTTTTTCATTTCCCCTCAAATCAACTTCCAAAAATTCACCTCTCTCAAATAATTCTCTCTATCTTCTCTCTACAAATTTTTGGCAAACTTCCCAAAAGTCAAAAATTCAAATTTCCCTCCAAAATTTGAATTTTAAATTTCCTTCCAAATTCGAATTTCCCTCCAAAATTCGAATTTCCCGCCAAAAATTCAAAATCATTCCCTAACCAAAATCCATCCTCCCGAATTCAAATTCACCTCCAGAATTCGAATTCAAATCTTCCTTCCTTCCTAAATTCTCAAAATCTCTCAAAGGCTCTCAACCCAAATGGCTCCCAAACGCGCCCGTATCACATCCACCATGACCATCACATCAGTGGCACATCCTTTTATGCTGTTTCACTCCAGCCCAGCATACCAGGAGAGATGTCACGGATACATCGGACGCACCATACTGACAGGCAGAACACTTGACTGGGCAGCAGTACAGACGCTAGAGGTGGAGCAGGAAGTCAGACGCATGCTCGACGTACTACCCTACAGTCGAGTATTCATCGTTACTGAGCCGACAAACCTAGAGCTGGTATGTGAGTTCTATGCGTCATTTACGTACCATCAGGAGCAAATCACATTCCGCTTGGGCGGAATAGATCGGTCGATGAGCATGGCCGAGTTCGGCATTACCTTGGGTATCTGGCAGAGAGACGAGCTGGATACGCCCGCCTACACCACGACAGTTCGAGACTTCACGTCTGCAGACGTCTCCACTGCTTGGGCTCAGATCTGTATGATGGGTGTCCCATACCAGCATGGCTTTGCGAAAGCCACAGGTATCTATCCTGCTCTTCGATACTTGCATGCTATTATTACACACACTTTGTCAAGACGACGGACGGCCCCCGGGAATGTCACCCAAATGGAGAAATTCCTCTTGGCCAACATGCACATGGGATCCACAGTAGAGATGGCTCGACTTATCACGGTCATCATGCAGGGTTTCGCTACAGACACTCGGAAACAGTGTTTGGGGCTCGGGCCATTCATCACCAGGATAGCTCACTACCTGGAGTTGGACATCGAGGGCTCGGAGCTGACCCAGATCGCCACGACCACCATTCCTACGGACCTCACTATCCTACGGAACATGGGAATGGTCGTAAGGGAGGCAAATGGATGCTACTCCATCCACACGGAGCAGCCAGGACAGGCCTCGGCACCAGGAGCAGTTCCAGCACACATACCTCCGTCCGAGACGTTTGTTCCACGCACTACCTTCGAACGACACATGTCGCACGGATTGGCAGAACTCTCAGCCCGATACAGCCGAGATATGGATAGGATCGAGAGACGGCTGACGTTGATAGAGGACAGAGTCGCTATGAACACCAGCAGGATCGATGAGATTCATCAGCATACCTCCCACCTGGTGGAAAACTCCGAGGTCCACTTTCCGGTAGACTTTCCGGTAGCCTTCGGTCCACCTAATGAAGGCGAGCCGGGTTCTTAGTTTTTCTTTCCTTTTCTTTTCCTTTTGTTGTTTTCATTCTATGTGTCTGATCATGTCTGGGCTGTATGAAATATGAATCTATGTATAACATTGATTGATATGACATAACATCATTGTTTCTTCTATATCTAGTTATCCCTGTTATTGCTTACCCATAGTTCTTCGAATAAGTATGGGGTAAGAATCTTTTCTCTTTCGCTTCTTGTTTTCAAATAAGTGTGGGGTAGCTTAGAAATGTATGAACACTGAGGACAGTGTCAGATTTAAGTGTGGGGTAGCAAAGCACAGTGCACTGTAGTGAGAAAAGTTTGTGAGAAAATATTTGCATGATTTTACGTGTTTTCTCCATATTTTCACACCATTCCAAAAAAGTTTCAAAAATTTTCATTCTTTCAGACTTCTAAATGCAGTATGATTGGTTAAACTTTGCTTATGTCTATGATATGTAGGTAGAATGTTATGGTTAGTAGGAAGCAATGTGATAGCTATCTTGAACTAATTGATTAGGAATAGGGAATTCCTGATAACTAAGCACAACTTAGTCTGGATTAGAGACCTCAACCAATTACCTTTTCAAGTCTTAACTAGATAAAATTAGACCAGTTGTGGATGTTTTGACAATTAGAATGACTAGATGAGACTTTGAGCTAAAAGTGAAAAGAAATAAAAGAAAGTTAATTAAATAAGGGTAGTTTGCCAATGGCCTTCGCTACTCGAGCACCACTCCTTCGGGGAACTTAAAGCCTGATGCCCTAAGGTCGTGTAGGTCTGGGAGTCATCGGAGTGGGACTCGCTACATGGGTAGTTGAAGTTGACGTGTTCTAAGTAGACTCAAAATACCCTACATCTATAAAGAAAACCAATAAATGCTAAACCATTAAAAATCTGATCGCCAAGGCTCAGAACTCAGAAAGTTGTCTATTGTTATTATGTCTAGGAACATGGTAAAAATATTATCTGGTAGTAGTTAAGACGAGAGTATATTGTGTTGACTATCTGGTCTAGACTAGTACACACACTACACATCAGGAAGACCTTCTGACTAAGAAAGGAGTTCAACCTAGTTGTTAAATTGTTTTCTGCTTGACTATAACAATCTGCTAGAGACATTTGAGACCTTGTCATAGCAACCTGACCAGTCAGACCTGTGTTAAGAATTTTTTGAATAAATTTTTGGAATAAAAACATGACTAGGAATTTAAGTGACTGCACTATGATTTAGAATCACTAACTTCAAGTAGACTTTGCTTGAGGACAAGAATAAAGCTAAGTGTCGGGTTATATGATATGCATAAATCATATCACATTTTTAGCATGTTTTTAGGCATGATTTAGGGTGAAATTGAGGGTAAATTGGTCTTAATTGTTCATTATTAACTCAATTTCACAGTTTTTATGATTTTGGAAGTGTTAGGTGAAAAGTGGAAGAAAATGGCAAATTTCGGGGCAAAAACGCAATTTTTCAGAAGTTTGGACTTCGGGGAGGGCGTCCCCGTTCAGGATGGGCGTCCAGGACTCGGGACGGCCTTCCTAACCTGGTCAACAGACCGGGACGGGCGTCCCGAACCAGAAAGTCAATTCCCACATCGAATTTTTGAGAGAAAATCACTCCAAAAAGCTGCTATAAATACCCCAGGCCTTCCTCAGTTGAAATCATCCCTATCCACTCGATCTGAGTCATACAGTGGTTTCCAGTGTACAATTCTCTAGTACACAACTCACTCATAGACTCAGATTTCAGTATAAGTTTTCTTTCTTTCCTTTTTGTGTTTCGTTTTTCTTAGTTTCTGAGAATTAGTCTCAGATCCTAGGGTTCGATAGATAGGTTCGTTTCTGGTATTCATAGAATACCCGGGATTTCGTTAGGAGATCCTAAGAGGGGCTCTAGGCGTTTGAAGAGTCAGTCCACAAGGCTGGGCTTAAGCTGGGTATTAAGGTAAAGCCCAGTTACTAGGCTGAGGAAGCGTCCTCCGAAGGTTCTGGCGAGCAGAGTTGGGTCAAGCAATACGACATATACAGTAGTATACTCCATCGGCGAGACTTCGTAAAGGGTGATTTCTTTATGGCATCGGTCCCCTTGTCCCTCTCTTATATGTTGTTATTGTGTTTGTCCAAATAGTAATTGTGGATATTGGATTATGATTGTTATGGATATTTGTTATATATATTGAAGTTATTATGTTTTTCCGGAAATGGCCACCTGCTTAAATATTCATTATGTCTGCATGTCTAATGCAGTTTCTTTTAAACTAAAATTAGGGTTATAGACAATTCATAACCACGGTCTATTCATAACCTGTTTAGTTTAACAGGCATCAATTAGTATTGGTGTCTGCCATACTAGATAAAATAACATGCAGAACACCCTGTTTGTTAAGAGTAGTCTAGGTAGGCTGAGTAGAGCGTTATGCCGGCGGTTATGAGGCCAGTAGCGTGATCCCCGAAGTGACATAGGGCTTTCACTGCTGTCTTAAGTCCGAACCTTGAGTAGGGCCATTTACCTTAACGATGGGGCGGTAGCATAGAGACTCAGATGTGGTACACCTTTAGACTCAGAACATAGTTGTAATCCAGGCCAAGACATGTCTAAAACACTTGAATATAGGTCTATCAACATATAGGAACAATATAACATAGAATCAGAACTTTGTCTATAAACACTTTTAGGCCTGATTAGACTTAAACCTAGTGAAGAATGGATCACCCTCTCATCAAGATTATTGATGATGATTGCATAATTGGATCATAAGATAAGAGTTAGGATAAAAGGCTAGCTACTACTAAGTCGTTACCACTTTCCTGGGAGTACGATAATTATTTAATAAAATCGTAGATACTTTCCAACAAGACTAGCTACACGATAGGTACTCTGCCTTAGGTTCTAGCTGATTAAGTGACACCTTAGAGACTAAATGTGACAATTAGTCAATCACAGTCCTTAATTACTCATAATCAACATAGGGTAAAATAACACCTATTTAGCATATCGATCGGAACGCATCAAGTCTAGAGTTACCTGATAAACTGCCCTACCTTAATGACGGCCCTACTCACGGTTCGAGCTAAAGACATCCATGAAAGCCCTATATCACTTCGGGGATCATGCCGCTCGCCCCTAACCGCCGGCATAAACGCTCAACTCAGCCTACTTAGACTACTCTAACAAACAAGGTGTTCTGCAGGTTATTTTATCTAATATGGCAGACACCAATACTAATTGATGCCTGTTAAACTAAACAGGTTATGAATAGACCATGGTTAGGAATTGTCTATAACCCTAATTTTAGTTTAAAAGAACACATTAGACATGCAGACATAGTGAATATTTAAGCAAGTGGCTATTTCCGGAAAATCATAAGAACTTCAACATATAAAACAAATACTCATAAAAATCATAATCTCGTAAACATAATTAGTATTTGGACAATCACAATACAAACGTATAAAGAGAGGGACAGGGGGACTGATGCCATAAAGAAATCACCCTTTACTTAGTCTCTCCGATGGAGCAACTACTTGTATATGTCGTACTGCTCGACCCGACTCTGCTCGACAGAACCTTCGGAGGATGCTTCCTCAGCTTAGTAGCAGCGACTTTACCTTAATACCCTGCTTAAGCCCAGTCCTGTGGACTGACTCTTCGAACGCCTAGAGCCCTCTTAGGATCTCCTAACGAAATCTCGGGTATTTTATGAATACCAGAAACGAACCTATCTATCAAAGCCTAAGTTTTGAGACTAATTCTCAAAAACTAAGAAAACGAAACACTAACTAGAAAGAAAGAAAACTTATACTGAACCCGAGTCTCTCAGTGACTTATGTACTCGAGGAAAGTGTACAATCAAAGTCACTAAATGACTCAGATCGAGTGGAGAGGGATGAATTCAACTGAGGAAGGCCTGGGGTATTTATAGCAGCTTTCTGGAGTGATTGTTCTTCAAATATTCGATGTGGGACTTGGAATTACAGCTCAAGACGCCCGTCCTCGATTGGGACGTCCGTCCTGGCCTATTGACCAGGTCAGGACGCCCTCCCCGACTTCTGAACTTCTGAAAAATTGCGTTTTTGCCCCGAAATTTGCCATTTTCTTCTACTTTTCACCTGACACTTCCAAAATCATAAAAACTGTGAAATTGAGTTAATAACAAACAATTAAGACCAATTTGCCCTTAATTTAACCCTAAATCATGCCTAAAACATGCTAAAAATGTGATATAATTTATGCATATCAGCCCTCTTAGGATCTCCTAACGAAATCTCAGGTATTCTATGAATACCAAAAACGAACCTATCTAGTTGTATTCTAAGATCTGAGACAGACTCTCAGAAACGAAGAACACGAGACACTCTCTAAGACTATAAATATACCTATACTAAAACCTAAGATCACTAAGTGACTTGTATACTATAGAAAATTGTATACTTGAAGTCACTAGATGACTCAAATCGAGTGGAGAGGAATGATTTCAACTGAGGAAGGCCTAGGGTATTTATAGTAGGGGAACTGGGTGAATTTCTCTCAAAAATTTGATGTGGGACTTTGACCAAGCATTCGGGACGCCCGTCTTGGATTTGGGATGGCCGTCCCGGCCTGTTGACCAGGTCAAGACGGCCGTCCCAAGCCTGGATGCCCGTCTTGATCTGTTGACCAGGTCAGGATGCCCGTCTTCGGTTATGGATGCCTGTCTTGGGTTTTGGACGCCCGTCTCGACTTCTGAACTTCTGAAAATTACGTTTTTGCCCCGAAATTTGCCATTTTCTTGCACTTTTCACCTGACACTTCCAAAATCACAAAAACTGTGAAATCGAGTTAATAACAGTCAATTGATAACGATTTAACACCAATTTCACCCTAAATTGTGGCTAAAAACATGCTAAAAAAGTGATATGATTTATGCATATCATAACCCCACACTTAGCTTTTTGCTTGTCTTCAAGCAAAGTCTACATGAAATTATTAATTTTAAATCATAGAGTCACTTAAAATTCCTAGCAATGTTTTTATTCCAAAATTGATCACTGAGTCAGATAATTCACAACACAGGTCCGACTAGTTAAGTTGCCATGACAAGGTCTCAAATGTCTCTAGTAGATTATCATGGTCAAGCAGGGTTAACAACTTAATAACTAGATTGAACTCTTCTCTCAGCCACAAGGTCTTCCTGATGTGTAGTGTGTGTACTAGTCCAGACTAGATTGTCAACACAATATAGTCTTCTCTTGACTCTTACTAGATAATACCTCGATCGGTCGCTAGACACACCAGCAACAAACAACCTTCTTAGTTATGAGCTTTGGTGACAAGGATTTTTTTCAATTAAGAATTTCAATATAAGAATACACTGGGCTATGTATTTTTAGATTGATTGTTCAGGGTATTTCGTGTTTGCTTTCACACGTGAACTTTAACTACCCATGTAGCGAGTCCCACTCCGATGACTGCCAGATCTACACGACCTTAGGGCATCAGGCTTTAAGTTCCCTTAGGGGGTGGTGCTCGAGTAGCAAAGGCCGCTTGCAAACTACCCTATTTATTTAACTTTTTCACTTCCAGCTCAAAACATCATCTAGTCATTTAGATTGCTAATACAACCTCAACTGGTCTAATATTATTTAGCTAAGTCTTGAAAAGGCATTTGGTTGAGGTCTCTAATCCAAACTAAGTTGTGCTCAAGTATCAGGAATTCCTTATTTCTAATCGATGAATTCAATAAGTTATCACGTTGTCTCCTACTGATCATAATGTTCTACATACATATCATAGACATAAGCATTTCTTTACCAATCATACTGCATTTCGAAGTCTGAAAGAGTAAAAACAATTTGAAAAAAATTTTGGAAGGGTGAAATTTTAGTGAAAATATGGGAAAACATGCAAATATATTACTGCTACTGATATGCATAAATCATATCACATTTTTAGCATGTTTTTAGGCATAATTTAGGGTGAAATTGATGGTAAATCATTCTTAATTGATTGTTATTAACTCAATTTCACAGTTTTTGTGATTTTTGAAGTGTCAGGTGAAAAGTAGAAGAAAATGGCAAATTTCGAGGCAAAAATGTGATTTTCAAAAGTTCGGAAGTCGGGATGGGCGTCCCAAACCCAGGATGGGCGTCCTGACCTGGTCAACAAGCCAGGACGGGCGTCCAGAACTTGGGACGGGTGTCCTGACCTGGTCAACAGGCCGGGACTGGCGTCCCGAGCCCCAATTCAGAATCCCACATCGAAATTTTGAGAGAAAATCACCCAGCTCCCCTACTATAAATACCCCAAGCATTCCTCAGTTGAAATCATTCCTCTCCACTCGATCTGAGTCATTTAGTGACTTCAAGTATACAGTTTTCCATAGTATACAACTCACTTAGTGTTCTCAGGTTTTAGTATAGGTTTATTTATATTCTTAGATAGTGTCTCGTGTTCTTTGTTTCTGAGAGTTTGTCTCAGATCCTAGAATACAACTAGATAGGTTCGTTTCTGGTATTCATAGAATACCCAGGGTTTCGTTAGGAGATCCTAAGAGGGCTCTAGGTGTTCGAAGAGTTAGTCAACAGGGCTGTGCTTAAGTTGGGTATTAAGGTAAAGTCCAGCTACTAGGCTGAGGAAGCGTCCTCCGAAGGTTCTGTCGACCAGTCCAACATATACAAACAGTTACTCCACTGGCATGACTACGTAAAGGGTGAATACTTTATGGCATCAGTCCCCCTGTCCCTCTCTTTATATGTCTGTACTGTGTTCGTCCAAACATTTATTATGACTATTGGATTATGATTTTATGAATATTTGTTATGCATGTTGAAGTACTTTATGATTTTCCGGAAATGGCCACCAGCTTAACTTTCATAATGTCTGCATGTCTAATGTAGTTTCCTTTATACTAAATGTAGGGTTATAGACAATTACTAACCATGGTCTAATCATAACCTGTTTAGTTTAACAGGCATTAATTTAGGACTTCCCCGTCGGGATGCATTAATGTCTGCCATATTAGATGAAATAACCTATAAATCCCCATGTTTGTTAGAGTAGTCTAAGTAGGCTGAGTTTGTGTGTTTATGCCGGCGTTAGGGCAAGCGGCATGATCTCCTAAGTGACATAGGACTTTCATGGATGCCTTAGCTCGAACCGTGAGTAGGGACGTCATTAAGGTAGGGCGGTTTATCAGGTAACTCAGATGTGGTACACCTTTAGACTCAGTACATAGTTGCAATCTAGGCCAAGATATATCTAAAATACTTGAAGATAGGTCAATCAACATGTAGGAACAGTATAACATAGAATCAGGACATTATCTGTAAAATACTCTTAGGCTTAAATAGACTTAAACCTAGTGGAGAATGAATCACCCTCTCATCAAAGATATTGATGAACGATTGCATAACTAGATCATAAGATAAGAGTTAGGGTAAGAGGATAGTTACTACTAAGCCATTACCACATCCATGGGAGTACGATAATTAATCTAATTAAAATCGTAGATACTTTCCAACAGACTAGCTACACGATAGGTACTCTGCCTTAGGTTCTGATTGATTAAGTGACAGTATAGAGACTAAATGTGACAATTAGTCTTGCTAAGTCCTTAATTACTCATAATCAACATAGGATAAAACAACACCTATTTTAGTATATCAGTCGGAACGCATCAGATTTTTGGCGCCGTTGCCGGGGAAATATCATAATAAATTTAGGATTATTGGCCACAATTATAGAAGCTTATGATAGGTAACGGTAGTAACCTAGACCTTAGACCTAACACTTATTTTATGCTAGTTAGACAATCAATTTCTGAAATATAGGGTTATCATAACTAATTGATTTTAGATATCATCTGAAATTAAGACATTTAGGATAATCAAATTTTAGAAAATTATTCTAAAACCATATTGAGGAAATTTAACTGCTTTCGAAATAAAATATAAAAAAGAAAAAAAATGTTAAAATTTAAAACCCGAAAAAAATGTATTTTTCTTGCTCAACAGTAAGTTGTTCTTTTTCCCTATCTCTTGTATTATTTGTTCTTTCATAGTTGAACATTTGTTTTCTTTCAATTTTTTTTATTTTATTTTCTTTTCTTCTATAAAATTTTCTGAAAAATATTATTTTCTAGAAGATAAAAAAAATAAATTTTTCGTGTTTACAGTTTTCATGTCTGTTTATTTTTTTTATTTAATTTCGAAAAACAAAAGTATGGAAGTGAGGAAAAAAAAATATTTTCTTCTGAGTTGTAAAATTTTGGCTTAGATTTTTATTGGAAAAAAAATTCCATTTTAGAATTTTCTTAGAGTCATGCCGGCTTTATTAGGACGAGTTATGAAATGATTTTTCCTTAATAGCCAGACCTTTGAATGTTCTATTGAGAAAGGATGTTCCTTTTGTTTTTGCTAATAATTGCATGATATTTTGTTGAACAAATTAAAGGAACTAGTTACTACTGCACCCATTCTGACATCACTTGATTGGAAATTGCTTTTTGAATTGATGTTAGTAATTATGCAGTAAGAATTGTTTAGGACAAAAGCATGATTAGACATTATTCATATCATACCTAGTCTAGACAATATTATACCCTGATTACTCTACTCTGAGATATATGTTCAATAAAACTGATGCTGAACCAAGATTGATTAATTGAGTTTTATTGAATTTTATATAGAAAGACGAGATAAGAAAAAGGGCTGAAAATCTAGAAAGCAAACCATTGGTTTAGATTAGAAAACCCCGAGTTAGAGACTATTGACGAGACAGTAGTATCTGATAAATTTCTGAATGAGAATTTATTTTCAGTGTTTGCTATGAATAATGATTCTCCTCCGTGGTTGATGCGATTCCGGTTGACGTACTAAATAGGTGTTATTTTACCCTATGTCGATTATGATTAATTAAGGACTGTGATTGACTAATTGTCACGTTTAGTCTTATGGTGTCACTTAATCAGCCAGAATCTAAGGCAGAGTACCTATCGTGTAGCTAGTCTATTGGAAAGTATCTACGATTTTACTAAGTTAATTATCGTACTCCCAGGGAAGTGGCAACGGCTTAGTAGTAACTAGCCTCTTATCCTAACTCTTATCTTATGATCCAGTTATGCAATCTTCATCAAATACTTTGATGAGAGGGTGATCCATTCTCCACTAGGTTCAAGTCTAATTAACCCTAGAAGTGTTTTAAAGATAAATTCTGATTCTATGTTATACTGTTCCTATATGTTGATTGACCTATATTCGAGTGTTTTAGATATATCTTAGCCTGGAATGCAACTATGTTCTGTGTCTAAAGGTGTACCACATCTGAGTCTCTATGCTACCACCCCCTAACATTAAGGTAAACGGCCCTACTCACGATTCGAACAAAGACAGTTATGAAAGCCCTATGTCACTTTCGGGGATCACTCTGAAGGCTCGTAATCGCTGGCATAACGCTCTACTCAGCCTACCTAGACTACTCTAACAAGCCAGGTGTTCAGCATGTTATTTTATCTAGTATGGCAGACACCAATACTAATTGATGCCTGTTAAACTAAACAGGTTATGAATAGACCGTGGTTAGGAATTGTCTATAACCCTATTTTAGTTTAAAAGAAACTACATTAGACATGCAGACATAATGATTATTTAGCAGGTGGCTATTTCCGGAAAAACATAATAACTTCAACATACAAAACAACTATTCATAAAATCATAATCTGATATTCATAATTGATGTTTAGGACAAAGCAATAAAACATATAAGAGAGGGGTATGGGGACTGATGCCATAAAGAAATCACCCTTTACTTAGTCTCGCCTACAGAGCGTACTGCTGTATACGTCGTATTGCCCGCCCTGACTCTGCTCGCCAGAACCTTCGGAGGACGCTTCCTCAGCCTAGTAGCTAGACTTTACCTTACGTCCTGGGCTTAAGCCTAGCCCTGTGGACTGACTCTTCGAACGCCTAGAGCTCTCTTAGGGTCTCCTAACGAAACCCCGGGTATTCTATGAATACCGGAAACGAACCTATCTATAGAAACCTAAGATCTGAGACTATTTCTCAGAAACTAAAACAAAACACTAATAAGAAAGAAAACTGAGATCCGAGTCTCTGAGTGAGTTGTGTACTAGAAAACTGTACACTGGAAACCACTTAATGACTCAGATCGAGTGGAGAGGGATGAATTCAACTGCTGGAGGCCTGGGGTATTTATAGCAGCTTCCCGGAGTGAAAAATTCTGAAAAATTCGATGTGGGACAGCTTCTGGCGGCTCGGGACGCCCGTCCTGGCGGTTTGACCGGGTCGGGACGCCCGTCCCGGACCTTTGACCGGGTCAACATTTCCAAGAATTGCGTTTTTGCCCCAGAATTTACTGTTTTCGTCTACTTTTCGCCTGACACTTCCAAAATCATAAAAACCGTGAAATCACGCAAATAGTGAACAATTAATGTCAATTTACTCTCAATTTCACATTAAAACATACATAAAAACATGCTAAAAATGTGATACGATTTTAGCGTATCAGTGGTTTACCGATATTACTAATTATCTAGTTGCTAATTATTCCCAAGTGATATGACTTATCAACAAAAGAAGAAATTCTTTGTTGATTTGGAATATTACTACTAGGGAGATCTATTTTTCTATTTCGAATTATTGCAGAGTAATTGATCAGAAGATGTGTCTCGGAAGACGAAGACCACAAGATTTTGGAGCATTGCCATAGAAAAATCTACGGGAGACCAATTGACTGCTATCAATACTGTCCGGAAAGTGTTGAAAGCAGGATCTTATTGATCGACAATATTAAAGAATTTTGTATCCTTGATACAGTCTGGCGATGCTTGCCAAATAACAGGTAACACATCCTTCAGAGATCGTCTACCCCAGCAAGGTACACAAAGCGTTGCAATCTTTTGATATCTGGGGTATTCATTGAATCCTTTTCTCTTTCTTCCTGTGAAAATAATTACATCATAGTAGTCGTGGAACACTTTTCAAAAATAGCCTGAACCACATGCATTACCTACTAATGATGTTAAAGTCATGTGCAGATTCTGTGAGAAACTGTTTTCTAGATTCAGATGTGCCTATGTATCAAATTTGTGAAGTATGCTAAGTACCACACTTTAGCAAGGATTGCTATGGGAATGAAATACGGAACATTCCAAAAAGAGGTAGGAGTAGGTTACTGCAGAATGCTACTCCAATGGGAAACACATACAGTCCCTACCGAAGAAATCATCCGGGATTTAGTGGATGAATGACTCTGGAGCTAAAAACTTCCAGAAAATACCACCACAACAAAGTCCCTAGCCGCAGAATCAACAGATGAGATGCTGTTAATGGTCAAACCTGTTTACTATGACAGAAGTGTCGTCATAGGAAGCTTGTGTTATAATGGATCAAGACAACACTACTAAAAAGGTAAACGGGCAATAATTTGAGCTATCCAAGTGCGAGCAAGTGACCTACAGACCAAGCGGTATCAACCGGTCGATAGATATAGAGGAGTTTGGCGTTGTATCAGGAGTATAGATGTGGAGGAGCTTGTGTCCCCTGCATACTAGTCAGCTGTGTGAAACTTCCCTGAGGAAGTCTCAATTACTTGGGCCCAGATCTGCACCACTGGAGCCCCCTACCACCACGGCTTCGCCAAATCTTCAGTCCATGGGGCTCGAGTCATTCATCACACTGATAGCCACTACCTGGAGCTCGACATTGAAGGATCGGAGCTGACAAGGATAGCTCCATCGACCAGACCCACCGACCTGAATATCCTTTAGAAAATGGGGATGGCAATTCATGACCCAGAAGGGAGACACACCCTCCATACGAGGCACACTGCAAAGTTAGCAACTCCAGCATTCAGAGCTTACAGAATCAAGGACATTTCAGCGACAACACATGGCTGAGGTGAATAGCCAATTGACATATCAGAGCAGACCCTTCTACTCGATACATGAAGGGAGTTTTTCTAATCCTCATCTTCCTCTCATTTTATTTTCTCTTCATTGCTTTGTTATTTATGTTACCATTCGTGCTTTGTGTTATTTTCTTTTCTTTCTTACCCTTAGTTAGTCGAATAAATGTGGGGTATAAGAGTTCTCTATTTTGTTTTTATTTCTTCTTATTTTCAAATAAGTGTGGTGTAATTTAGATATGCATGAACACTGAGGACAGTGTCAGACATAAGTGTGGGGTAGCAGTGTACAGTGCACTGTAGTAGGAAAACAAAATTTTTTGCATGATTTTTGCATGTTTTTCCCGTATTTTCACACCCTTCCAAAAAAAATTTCAAAATTTTCACTCTTTCAGACTTTAAAATGCAGTATGATTGGTAAAGAATTGCTGATGTCTATGATATGTGTGTAGAATGTTATGATCAGTAGGAGATAACGTGATGGCTTTCTTGAATTTATCAATTAGAAATAGGGAATTCCTGATAATTGAGCACAACTTAGTTTGGATTAGAGACCTCAACCAAATACCTTTTCAAAATTTATCTAGATAAGATTAGACCAGTTGAGGATGTATTGGCAATCAAAATGACTAGATGATGCTCTGAGCTGAAAGTGAAAAGAAAAAAAAGAGAGTTAACTAAATAGGGTAGTTTGCAAGCGGCCTTTGCTACTCGAGCACCACTCCTTAGGGGAACTTAAAGCCTAATGCCCTAAGGTCGTGTAGGTCTGGGAGTCATCGGAGTGGGACTCGCTACATGGGTAGTTAAAGTTGACGTGTGAAAGTAGACACAAAATACCATGAAAAATCAATAAAAGAGAAAAATCAATAAATGCTTAATTAAAAATCTGGTCACCAAGGTTTAGAACTCCGAAAGTTGTTTGTTGTTAGTATGTCTAGCGACGGGTCGAAGTATTATCTAGTAAGAGTCGAGATGAGAGTATATTGTGTTGACTATCTAGTCTAGACTAGTACACATACTACACATCAGGAAGACCTTGTGACTGAGAGAAGAGTTTAATCTGGTTATTAAGTTGTTAAACCTGATTGACCATGATAATCTACTAGAGACATTTGAGACCTTGTCATAGCAACTTTAACCAGTCAGACCTGTGTTGCGAATTATCTGATTCAGTGAAGAATTTTGGAGTAAAAACATGACTAGAAATTTTAAGTGACTGCACCTATAATTTAAAATCACTAACTTCAGGTAGACTTTGCTTGAGGACAAGCAAAAAGCTAAGTGTGGGTTTATATGATATGCATAAATCATATCACATTTTTAGCATGTTTTTAGGCATAATTTAGGGTGAAATTGATGGTAAATCGTTCTTAATTGATTGTTATTAACTCAATTTCACAGTTTTTGTGATTTTGGAAGTGTCAGGTGAAAAGTAGAAGAAAATGGCAAATTTCGGGGCAAAAACGTGATTTTCAGAAGTTCGGAAATCGGGATGGGAGTCCTGACCTGGTCAATAAGCCAGAATGGGCGTCCAGGACTTGGGACGGCCATCCTGACCTGGTCAACAGGCCGGGATGGGCGTCCCAGATCCAGGACGGGCGTCCTGAGCCCCAGTTCAGAATCCCACATCGAAATTTTGAGAGAAAATCACCCAGCTCCCCTACTATAAATACCCCAGGCATTCCTCAGTTGAAATCATTCCTCTCCACTCGATCTGAGTCATTTAGTGACTTCAAGTATACAGCTTTCCATAGTATACAAGTCACTTAGTGTTCTCAGGTTTTAGTATAGGTTTATTTATATTCTTAGATAGTTGATACATTTCTCGACTGATATGCTAAATAGGTGTTATTTTACCCTAGGTTGATTATGAGTAATTAAGGAGTGAGATTGACTAATTGTCACATTTAATCTCTATGGTGTCACTGAATCAGCCATAACCTAAGGCAGAGTACCTATCGTGTAGCTAGTCTGTTGGAAAGTATCTACGATTTTATTAAGTTAAATATCGTACTCCCAGGGAAGTGGTAACGGCTTAGTAGTAACTAGCTTTTATCCTAACTCTTATCTTATGATCCAGTTATGCAATCTTCATCAATAACTTTGATGAGAGGGTGATCCATTCTCCACTAGGTTTAAGTCTAATTAAGCCTAAAAGTGTTTTATAGATAACGTCCTGATTCTATGTTATACTGTTCCTACATGTTGATTGACCTATCTTCGAGTATTTTATATGCATCTTAGCCTGGATTGCAACTATGTTCTGAGTCTAAAGGTGTACCACATCTGAGTATCTAATAAACCGCCCCATCGCCAAGGTAAACGTCCCTACTCACAGTTCGAACTAAAGATAGCTATGAAAGCCCTATGTCACTTCGGGGATCATGCCGCTCGCCCATAACCGCCGGCATAAACGCTCTACTCAGCCTACTTCGACTACTCTAACAAATAGGGTGTTCCGCAGGTTATTTTATCTAATATGGCATACACCAATACTAATTGATGTCTGTTAAACTAAACAGGTTATGAATAGACCATGTTTAGGAATTGTCTATAACCCTACATTTAGTTTAAAAGAAACTACATTAGACATGCAGACATAATGAATATTAAGCAGGTGGCTATTTCGTGAAAATCATAAGAACTTCAACATGTATAACAAATATTCATAAAAATCATAATCTGATAAACATAATTGTTATTTGGACGATCACAATACAAACATATAAAGAAAGGGACAAGGGGGACTGACGCCATAAAGAAATCACCCTTTACTTAGTCTCGCCAATGGAGCAACTTCTTGTATATGTCGTACTGCTCGACCCGACTCTGCTCGACAGAACCTTCAGAGGACGCTTCCTCAGCCTAGTAACTGGGCTTTACCTTAATACCCAGCTTAAGCCTAGCCCTGTGGACTGACTCTTCGAACGCCTAGAGCCCTCTTAGGATCTCCTAACGAAATCCCGGGTATTCTATGAATACCAGAAACAAACCTATCTATCGAAGCCTAAGATCTGAGACTAATTCTCAGAAACTAAGAAAACGAAACACTAACTAGAAAGAAAGAAAACTTATACTAAACCCGAGTCTCTCAGTGACTTATGTACTCGAGAAAAGTGTACACTTGAAGTCACTAAATGACTCAGATCAAGTGGAGAGGGATCATTTCAACTATTGGAGGCCTGGGGTATTTATAGCAGCTTTCTGGAGTGAAAATCTCCAAAACTTTCAATGTGGGACAACTTTTGGTGCTCGGGACGCCCGTCCTGAGCTTGGGACGGCCGTCCTGGTGCTTTGATTGGGTCCAAATTCGGGACGCCCGTCCCGAACTCAGCATTTCCAAAAATTGCATTTTTGCCCCAAAATTTACTGTTTTCTTCAACTTTTCACCTGACACTTCCAAAATCACAAAAACTGTGAAATTGAGTTAATAACAAACAATTAAGACTGATTTACCATCAATTTCACCCTAAATGATGCCAAAAAACATGCTAAAAATGTGATATGATTTATGCATATCAATAGTGTCTCGTGTTCTTTGTTTCTGAGAGTTTGTCTCAAATCCTAGAATACAACTAGATAGGTTCGTTTCTGGTATTCATAGAATACCCAAGGTTTTGTTAGGAGATCCTAAAAGAGCTCTAGGTGTTCGAAGAGTTAGTCAACAAGGTTGTGCTTAAGCTGGGTATTAAGGTAAAGTCCAGCTACTAGGCTGAGGAAGCGTCCTCCGAAGGTTCTGTCGAGTAGAGTCGAGTCGAGCAGTCCAACATATACAAACAGTTGCTGCATCGGCGTGACTACGTAAAGGGTGAATACTTTATGGCATCAGTCCCCCTGTCCCTCTCTTTATATGTCTGTACTGTGTTCGTCCAACATTTATTATGACTATTGGATTATGACTTTATGAATATTTGTTATGCATGTTGAAGTACTTTATGATTTTCCGAAAGTGGCCATCAGCTTAACTTTCATTATGTCTGCATGTCTAATGTAGTTTGTTCTAAACTAAATGTAGGGTTATAGATAATTACTAACCATGGTCTATGATGCATTCCGATTGGTATGCTAAAAGATAGGCTTTATTTACCTATGTCGATTATGAGTAATTAAGGACTGAGTCTTACTAACTGTCACTTAGCATTCAATTATTGTCACTTAATCAATCAGAACCTAAGGCAGAGTACCTATCGTGTAGCTAGTCTGTTGGAAAGTATCTACGATTTTATTAAGTTAAATATCGTACTCCCAGGGAAGTGGTAACGGCTTAGTAGTAACTAGCCTTTCATTCTAACTCCTATCTTACGATCCAGTTATGCAATCTTCATCAATAACTTTGATTAGAGGGTGATACATTCTCCACTAGGTTTAAGTCTAATTAATCCCAAAAGTGTTTTATAGATTAGTCCTGATTCTATGTTATATTGTTCCTATATGTTGATTTACCTATATTCGAATATTTTAGACATGTCTTGGCCTGGATTGCAACTATGTTCTGTGTCTAAAGGCGTACCACATCCGAGGTCTCTAATAAACCGCCCTACCTTAATGACGGCCCTACTCACGGTTCGGGACGAAGGCATCCATGAAAGCCCTATGTCACTTCGGGGATCATACAGCTTGCCCTAGCCGCCGGCATAATCGGACTCGGCTCGGCCTACCTAGACTACTCTAACAAGCAGGGTGTTCAACATGTTATTTTATCTAGCATGGCAGACACCAATACTAATTGATGCCTGTTAAACTAAACAAGTTATGATTAGACCGTGGTTAGGAATTGTCTATAACACTAACTTTAGTTTAAAAGAGCACATTAGACATGCAGACATAGTGAATATTAAGCAGGTGGCCATTTTCGGAAAAACATAACAACGTCAACATATAAAACAAATATTCATAAAAATCGTAATCTCGTATTCATAATCAATTTTTGGAACAACACAATAACAACATATAAGAGAGGGACATGGGGACTGATGCCATAAAGAAATCACCCTTTACGTAGTCTCGCCGATGGAGTGTACTGCTGTATATGTTGTATTGCTCGCCCCGACTCTGCTCGCCAGAACTTTTGGAGGACGCTTCCTCAGCCTAGTAACTGGGCTTTACCTTAATACCCAGCTTAAGCCTAGCCCTGTGGACTGACTCTTCGAACGCCTAAAGCCCTCTTAGGATCTCCTAACGAAATCTCGAGTATTCTATGAATACCATAAACGAACCTATCTATCGAACCCTAGGATCTGAGACTATTTTTCAGAAACTAGAAAAACGAAAACAAAAAGGAAAGAAAGAAAACTTCTACTGAAATCTAAGTCTCCGAGTGAGTTGTGTACTAGAGAATTGTACACTGGAAACCACTGAATGACTTAGATTGAGTGGAGAGGGATGATTTCAACTACTGGAGGCCTGGGGTATTTATAGCAGCTTCCCAGGGTGATTTTTCATCAAAATTTGATGTGGGACTTGATTTGGGGGTTCGGGACGCCCGTCCTGGATTGGGATGCCCGTCCTGGTCTGTTGACCAAGTCGGGACGCCCGTCCCGAGTCCTGGACGTCCGTCTCCGTGCTTTGACTGGGTCGGGACGCCCGTCCCGGATTCGGGATGCCTGTCCTGAGCCTTTGACCAATTCAACATTTCCAAAAATTGCATTTTGCCCCAAAATTTGCTGTTTTCGTCTACGTTTCACATGACACTTACAAAATCATAAAAACTGTGGAATTAAGTAAATAATAAACAATTAAGATTACCCTTAATTTCACCCTAAATCATCTATAAAAACATGTAAAAAGGTGATACGATTTTCGCGTATCAGATAACCCCACACTTAGCTTTTTGCTTGTCCTCAAGCAAAGTCTACCTGAAGTTAGTGATTCTAAACCATATGTGCATTCCTAGTCATGTTTTTATTCCAAAAATTCTTCAGACAATTCTTAACACAGGTCTGACTGGTTAGGTTGCTGTGACAAGGTCTCAAATGTCTCTAATAGTTTGTTAGGGTTGAGCAGAAAGTAACTTAACAACTAGGTTGAACTTTTCTCTTAGTCATAAGGTCTTCCTGATGTGTAGTGTGTGTACTAGTCCAGACCAGATAGTCAACACAATAAACTCTTGTCTTAACTATTACCAGATAACACTTTGACCTATTGCTAGACACACTGACAACAGATAACTTTTTGAGTTCTGAGCTTTGGTGATCAGATTCTATTTAGCATTTATTGATTTCTTTCGTTTATAGATTTTCTAGGGTATTTTGAGTCTGCTTAGAACGCGTCAACTTCAACTACCCATGTAGCGAGTCCCATTCCGATGACTCCCAGATCTACATGACCTTAGGGCATCAGGCTTTAAGTTCACCGAAGGAGTGGTGCTCGAGTAGCGAAGGCCGCTGGCAAACTACCCTTATTTAATTAACTTTCTTTAATTTCTTTTCACTTTTAGCTCAGAGTCTCATCTAGTCATTCTAATTGTCAAAACATCCACAACTGGTCTAATTTTATCTAGTTCAGTCTTGAAAAGGTAATTGGCTGAGGTCTCTAATCCAGACAAAGTTGTGCTCAGTTAGCAGGAATTCCCTATTCCTAATCAATTAGTCCAAGATAGCTATCACATTGCCTCCTACTAACCATAACATTCTACCTACATATCATAGACACAAGCAATTGTTTAACCAGGCATACTGCATTTAGAAGTCTGAAAGACGGAAAATTTTGAAAATTTTTGGAAGGGTGTGAAAATATGGGGAAAATAAGCAAAAGCATGCAAACAATTTTGCAAACTACTACAGTGTACCGTGCACTGCTACCCCACACTTAATTCTGACACTGTCCTCAGTGTTCATGCATATCTAATTACCCTACACTTATTTGAAAACAAGAAATAAAACACAAGGAAAAGATTCTTACCTACACTATGGGTAAGAAAGACATAAAAAAACAAAATAATGCAAACAATTCTGTATGTGATATAAATCAACTTTGTACATAGATTCATACGTCATACAGCCCAGACATGTTTATACACATAGAACAAGAAAAACAAAAGCAAAAGAAAGGAAAGGAAAGAAAGAGAGAGAGACTAAGAACTGATACGCGAAAATCGTATCACATTTTTAGCATGTTTTTATATATGTTTTAATGTGAAATTGAGAGTAAAATGACATTAATTGTTTACTATTTACTTGATTTCACGGTTTTTATGATTTTGGAAGTGTCAGGTGAAAAGTAGACGAAAACAGCAAATTCTGGGGCAAAAATGCAATTTTTGGAAATGTTGACCCGGTCAAAGGTCCAGGACGGGCGTCCCGACCCAGTCAAAGGTCCAGGACGGGCGTCCCGACCCAGTCAAACCGCCAGGACGGGCGTCCCGAACCTGGTCAACGAATCAGGACGGGCGTCCCGAGCCGCCAGAAGCTGTCCCACATCGAATTTTTTGGAGATTTTCACTCCAGGAAGCTGCTATAAATACCCCAGGCCTCCAGCAGTTGAAATCATCCCTCTCCACTCGATCTGAGTCATTAAGTGGTTTCCAGTGTACAATTTTCCAGTACACAACTCACTCAGAGACTCGGATCTCAGTTTTCTTTCTTATTAGTGTTTGTTTTAGTTTCTGAGAAATAGTCTCAGATCTTAGGTTTCTATAGATAGGTTCGTTTCCGGTATTCATAGAATACCCGGGGTTTCATTAGGAGACCCTAAGAGGGCTCTAGGCGTTCTAAGAGTCAGTCCACAGGGCTGGGCTTAAGCTGGGTATTAAGGTAAAGCCCAGTTACTAGGCTGAGGAAGCGTCCTCCGAAGGTTCTAGCGAGCAGAGTCAGGGCGAGCAATACGACGTATACAGCAGTACGCTCTGTCGGCGAGACTACGTAAAGGGTGATTTCTTTATGGCATCAGTCCCCATACCCCTCTCTTATATGTTTTATTGCTTTGTCCTAAACATCAATTATGAATATCAGATTACGGTTTTTATGAATAGTTGTTTTGTATGTTGAAGTTATGATTCCGGGAATAGCCACCTGCTAAATATTCACTATGTCTGCATGTTTAATGTGCTCTTTTAAACTAACGTTAGGGTTATAGACAATTCCTAACCACGGTCTAATCATAACCTGTTTAGTTTAACAGGCATCAATTAGTATTGGTGTCTGCCATGCTAGATAAAATAACATGCTGAACACCCTGCTTGTTAAAGTAGTCTAGGTAGGAGTCGAGCTGAGTCCGATTATGCCGGCGGCTAGGGCAAGCGGTATGATCCCCGAAGTGACATAGGGCTTTCATGGATGCCTTCGTCCCGAACCGTGAGTAGGGCCGTCATTAAGGTAGGGCGGTTTATTAGAGACCTCGGATGTGGTACGCCTTTAGACACAGAACATAGTTGCAATCCAGGCTAAGATGCATCTAAAATACTCGAAGACAGGTCAATCAACATATAGGAACAGTATAGCATAGAATCAGAACTCATCTTTAAAACACTTTTAGGATTAATTAGACTTGAACCTGGTGGAGAATGGATCACCCTCTCATCAAAGATATTGATGAAGATTGCATAACTGGATCATAAGATAAGAGGATAAGAGGCTAGTTACTACTAAGTCGTTGCCACTTCCCTGGGAGTACGATATTTATTTAATAAAATCGTAGATACTTTCCAATAGACTAGCTACACGATAGGTACTCTGCCTTAGTTCTGGCTGATTAAGTGACACCATAGAGACTAAATGTGACAATTAGTCAATCACAGTCCTTAATTATTCATAATCAACATAGGGTAAATAACACCTATTTAGCATGTCAACCGGAATCGCATCAGATTTTTGGCGCCGTTGCCGGGGAAATATCATAATGAATTTAGGATTAAAGGCCACAATTCTAGAGACTTATGATAGGTAACGGTAGTAACCTAGACCTTAGACCTGCACTTATCTTATACTAGTTAGACAATCAATTTCCGAAATATAGGGTTATCATAACTAATTAATTTTAGATAATATCTGAAATTAAGACACTTAGGATAATCAAATTTTAGAAAATTATTCTAAAACCATATTAAGGAAATTTACCTGCTTTCTAAATTAAACATAAAAAGAAAAAAAATGTTAAAAATTTAAAATCCCAAAAAGAATGTATCTTTCTTGCTCAACGGTGAGTTGCTCCTTTTCCCTATCTCTTGTTTTTTTTAGTTGTTTTCTTAGTTGCTCTTTTTCGTGTTTTTCTTCCTTTAGTTAATTTCGAAGAAATAAAAATGGAAATGAGGATAAAATATATTTTCTTCTGAGTTGTAAAATGTTGGCTTAGATTTCTATTGGGAAGAAACTCTATTTTAGAATTTTCTTAGAGTCATGCCGGCCTTATTAGGATGAGTTATGAAATAGTTTTTCCTTAATAGCTAGACCTTTGAATGTTCTATTGAAAAAAAGGATGTTCCTTTTGTTTTGCTGATGATTGCATGAGATTTTTTTAAAAAACCAAAAGGAATTATTGCACCCATTATGACATCACCTGATTGAAATATGCTTTTTGAATGAATATGTGATGTAATAAGAATTGTTTTAGGACAGAAACATGATAAGAAAGTTCATGTATGATAAATCCTAATCTTATCTAGTATTATCTAAAAACAATAGGTGACACTGATCACTCTAAGATATCTGTGTTCAATAAAACTAATGTTGACCCATACTTGATTAAGTGAGGTTTTATTGTTACTTGAACTTGATATAGAATGAAGGGATAAGAAAAGGGGTTGAAAATCTAGAAAGCAAACCATTGGTCTAGATTAGAAAACCCCGAGTTAGAGGCTAGTGTAATACTGATAAATTTTTGGATGAAAACTTATTTGCATTGTTTGCTATGTATAATAATTCTCATCTGTGGTTTATTGCAAATTATCTAGTCACTGAATAAGTTCCAAGTGATATGACTTATCAGCAAAAGAAGAAATTCTTTGCTGATTTGAAATATTACTACTGGGCAGTTTCTCTTCTATTTCAAATTTTTTGCAGATCAGTTGATCAGAAGATGTGTCTCAGAAGATGAAGGACACAAGATTTTGGAGCATTGCCCTAAAGAATCTACGGAAGACCAATTGATGGCTATCAACACTGTCCGGAAAGTGTTGAAAGCAGGATCTTGTTGACCCACCATATTCAAGGACTTTTGTATCTCTGATACAGTCCTGCGATGCTTGCCAAATAACAGGTAACACATCTTCCAGAGATCATCTACCCCAGCGACGTACACAGAATGTTGCAACCTTTGATATCAGGGGTATTTCGAATCCTTTTCCTTTCTTCCTTTGACACTAATTACATAGTAGTCGTGGAACACTTTTCGAAAATAGCCTGAACCACAGGCATTACCTACAATGATGTTAAAGTCATGTGCAGATTCTAGTTGTTTTCCAGATTCAGAGTGCCAATGTTTTAGGAAGAATTGTTCAGCTGTGTATCAAATCTGTGAAGTCTGCTAAGTACCACACTCTAGCAGGGATTGCTATGGGAATGAAATACGAACCATTCCAAAAGTGGTTGGAGCAGGTTACTGCAGAATGCTGCTCCCATGGGAAATGCATACAATCCCAGCTAGAGGAATCATACGGGATTTAGCTGAGGAATAATTCAAAAGCTGGAAACTTTCAGAAGATACCACCACAGCAAAACCCCTACCCGCAGAATCAACAGATGAGATACTGGTAACAATTAAAGCCAGACCAATGCAAGCAAGTGATCTACCAAGAGGTAACGAAGGGTCGGAGGATATAGAGGAATTTGGAGTTGTATCAGGAGCATAGCAATGGAGGAGCTTGCATTCCCTGCGTACCAATCAGCTGTGAGAAACTTCCCCGAGGAAGTCTCAAATACTTGGGCGCAGATCTATACAACTGGAGCCCCTACCACCACAGCTTTGCCAAAACTTCAGATGATTCGAGAAAACAGTCCTTGGGGCTTGAGTCATTCATCAAATGGATATGCCACTACCTAGAGCTCGACAATGAAGGATCGGAGCTGGCATTATCCGTTCCAATATCTAGAGCTTGCAGAATCAAGAATACCTCAGCAATAGCACATGGCTAAGGTGAAGAGCCAATTGACAGATCAGAGAAGACCCTTCTGCTCGCGACAGGAAGGGAGTTTTTCTAATCCTCATATTCCTTTTATTTGTTTTGTGTTCTGTTTTGCTATCCTTCTTGTTTTGCTGCCTTATTTTCTTTCTTACCCTTAGTCAGTCAAATAAGTGTGGGGTAAGAAATTTCTGTTTTGTTTTTATTTCTCCTTGTTTTCAAATAAGTGTGGGGTAGTCTAGATATGCATGAACACTGAGGACAGTGCCAGACTTAAGTGTGGGGTAGCAGTGCACTGTGCACTGTAGTAGTTTGAGAAAAGTTTTGCATGATTTTGCTTGTTTTCCCCGTATTTTCACACCCTTCCAAAATTTTCAAAATTTTTCCGTCTTTCAGACTTCTAAATGCAGTATGCTTGGTTAAACAATTGCTTATGTCTATGATATGTAGGTAGTATGTTATGGTTAGTAGGAGATAGTCGATAGCTATCTTGGACTAATTGATTAGGAATAGGGAATTCCTGATAACTGAGCACAACCTTGTCTGGATTAGAGACCTCAACCAATTGCCTATTCGAAACTCCACTAGATAAAATTAGACCAGTTGTGGATATATTGGCAGTTAGAATGACTAGATGAGACTCTGAGCTAAAAGTGAAAGGAACATTAAGGAAGTTAATTACAATAGGGTAGTTTGCCAGCGGCCTTCGCTACTCGAGCACCACTCCTTCGGGGAATTTAAAGCCTGATGCCCTAAGGTCGTGTAGATCTGGGAGTCATCGGAGTGGGACTCGCTACATGGGTAGTTGAAGTTGACGTGTTCTAAGCAGACTCGAAATACCCTGAATCTATAAAGAAAATAACTAAGTGCTAAAACATTAAAAATCTTATCACCAAAGCTCAGAACTCAGAAAGTTATCTGTTGTCAGTGTGTCTAGCGATAGGTCGAAGTATTATCTGGTAGCAGTTAAGATAAGAGTTCATTGTGTTGACTATCTGGTCTAGACTAGTACACACACTACACATCAGGAAGACCCTGTGACTAAGAAAAAAGTCCAACCTAGTTGTTGATTTGTTTTCTGCCTGATCATAACAAGCTACTAGAAACATTTGAGACCTTGTCATAGCAACCTAACCAGTCAGACCTGTGTTAAGAATTGTCTGAAGAATTTTTGGAATAAAAACATGATTAGGAATTTAAGTGACTGCACTACGGTTTAAAATCACTAACTCCATGTAGACTTTGCTTGAGGACAAGCAAAAAGCTAAGTGTGGGGTTATCTGATACGCGAAAATCGTATCACATTTTTAGCATGTTTTTATATATGTTTTAATGTGAAATTGAGAGTAAATTGACATTAATTGTTTACTATTTACTTGATTTCACGGTTTTTATGATTTTGGAAGTGTCAGGTGAAAAGTAGACAAAAACAGCAAATTCTGGGGCAAAAACGCAATTTTTGGAAATGTTGACCCGGTCAAAGGTCCGGGACGGGCGTCCCGACCCAGTCAAAGGTCCGGGACGGGCGTCCTGAACCGGGACGGGCATCCCGAACCTGGTCAACGAATCAGGACGGGCGTACCGAACCGGGACGGGCGTCCCGAGCCGCCAGAAGCTGTCCCACATCGAAATTTTTGGAGATTTTCACTCCAGGAAGCTGCTATAAATACCCCAGGCCTCCAGCAGTTGAAATCATCCCTCTCCACTCGATCTGAGTCATTAAGTGGTTTCCAGTGTACAATTTTCCAGTACACAACTCACTCAGAGACTCGGATCTCAGTTTTCTTTCTTATTAGTGTTTGTTTTAGTTTCTGAGAAATAGTCTCAGATCTTAGGTTTCTATAGATAGGTTCATTTCTGGTATTCATAGAATACCCGGGGTTTCGTTAGGAGACCCTAAGAGGGCTCTAGGCGTTCGAAGAGTCAGTCCACAGGGCTGGGCTTAAGCTGGGTATTAAGGTAAAGCCCAGTTACTAGGCTGAGGAAGCGTCCTCCGAAGGTTCTAGCGAGCAGAGTCAGGGTGAGCAATACGACGTATACAGCAGTACGCTCTGTCAGCGAGACTACGTAAAGGGTGATTTCTTTATGGCATCAGTCCCCATACCCCTCTCTTATATGTTTTATTGCTTTGTCCTAAACATCAATTATGAATATCAGATTACAGTTTTTATGAATAGTTGTTTTGTATGTTGAAGTTATTATGTTTTTTCGGAAATAGCCACATGCTAAATATTCACTATGTCTGCATGTTTAATGTGCTCTTTTAAACTAACGTTAGGGTTATAGACAATTCCTAACCACGGTCTAATCATAACCTGTTTAGTTTAACAGGCATCAATTAGTATTGGTGTCTGCCATGCTAGATAAAATAACATCCTGAACACCCTGCTTGTTAAAGTAGTCTAGGTAGGAGTCAAGCTGAGTCCGATTATGCCGGCGGCTAGGGCAAGCGGTATGATCCCCGAAGTGACATAGGGCTTTCATGGATGCCTTCGTCCCGAACCGTGAGTAGGGCCGTCATTAAGGTAGGGCGGTTTATTAGAGACCTCGGATGTGGTACGCCTTTAGACACAGAACATAGTTGCAATCCAGGTTAAGATGCATCTAAAATACTCGAAGACAGGTCAATCAACATATAGGAACAGTATAGCATAGAATCAGAACTCATCTTTAAAACACTTTTAGGATTAATTAGAGTTGAACCTGGTGGAGAATGGATCACCCTCTCATCAAAGATATTGATGAAGATTGCATAACTGGATCATAAGATAAGAGTTAGGATAAGAGGCTAGTTACTACTAAGCCGTTGCCACTTCCCTGGGAGTACGATATTTATTTAATAAAATCGTAGATACTTTCCAGTAGACTAGCTACACGATAGGTACTCTGCCTTAGGTTCTGGCTGATTAAGTGACACCATAGAGACTAAATGTGACAATTAGTCAATCACAGTCCTTAATTATTCATAATCAACATAGGGTAAAATAACACCGATTTAGCATGTCAACCGGAATCGCGTGCAGGTAACGAAGAGTAGGATAAATACCTGTGGCTTTTGCAAAGCCATGCTGGTATGGGACACCCGTCATGCAGATCTGAGCCCAAGCAGTGGAGACGTCTGCAGATGTGAAGTCTCGAACTGCTGTGGTGTATGCGGGCGTATCCAGCTCATCTCTCTACTAGATACCTAGGGCGACGCCGAACTCAGCCATGCTCATCTACCGATCTATTCCGCCTAAGTGGAATGTGATATGCTCCTGGTGGTATGTAAAAGACGCATAGAACTCACATACCAGCTCCAGGTATGTGGGCTCTGTGACGATTAATACTCGACTGTAAGGTGGCACGTCGAGTATGCGTCTGACTTCCAGCTCTACTCCTAGTGTCTGTACTGCTGCCCAATCCAACGTTCTGCCCGTCAATATCGTACGCCCGATGTACCTAAGGCATCTTTCTTGGTATGCTGTGCTGGAGGGAAACATCATAAAAGGATGTGCCACTGAGGTAACTGTCATGGTAGATGTGGTACGAGCACGTTTGGGAGCCATTAAGAACGTACGAGAGAGTTTAGGTGGGAAGGAATCTTTACACTCAAATTCTGGAGGTGAATTTGAATTCAGAAGGATGAAATTAGGTTAGGGAAGGATTTTGAATTTTTTGGCGGGAAAATCAAATTTTGGAGGGAAATTCAAATTTTTGAGTGAAGTTTAAAATTCAAATTTTGGAGGGAAACTCGAATTTTTAAACTTTGGGGAGTTTGCCAAAAATTTGTAGAGAGAAGGTAGAGAGAAATATTTTTAGAGTGATGAATGTTTGGTTGTAGATTTGAGAGAAAATGAAAAAAATGAATTTTTATAGAAGGGGCGGCCTTCGGGACGCCCGTCCCGGGTTTCTTCGGGACGCGTGCCAATTCTGAAAAATAATTTTTCTTTCGTAATTCCCTACAAACCTCAAGATACCAAAAATAATCATAATTTTTAACAAGTCTTCATGTTTATAAAATCAAGTTCAGAAGCTGTTAAAAATTCTATGCAAAAGATTCCTCAGTCTTTTTCAAAAATCATGACTACCCTAATTTTATCCCAATCCAGCAAGAATTTCAGAAAAACAAAAATTGAGTTTGTACAATTTAATTAGTGAAAAATAAAATGTATTTGCAAAACTTTTGTTTTTCATAAAAATTTGAAAATAAAATGTCTGAAGAAAATTGTTGAATATAAAGGACCCTTTAAAAAGTTTGAAAAATAGAAAAATATGGGTCAATTATTCAGGTTTAGTTCAAACAATTTATTTGCTGAGAATAAAAGTAAAAGAATCTTCCCTTTTTCAACGACCCTTATCTCTGATCTCCTGTAGCTCTGTTCGAATGCTTCGCATTTCTATGCATATGGCTCTCATCTCATCCCTTTGCCTGCCCTGCTCACTGCGTAAGTCAGCCATCTCCCGGAGTAGTTGTGCACCTTGGTTCTCCTGAAGACTGACCGTGGCTCTGAGTTGGTCCATGTTAGTTGTGATATTCAGACTGAGTTGGTCTAAATGACACAATCTGCTTGCAATCCCTTGGTCCATCTCATAGACCCTTTGAGCCAACGTATCTATATGCACGGACAACATTGAATGATAACCGTTAGTACTCCCCCCGGATGAAGGGGTGCGCTCATTAGGTGTTGGGGTGTATGCAGGAGATGTTGGTGAATTTTGGGTTTGGTCAGTGGGTGGTGGATTTATAGGAACTCTCTGGGCAAGAGGGTGAACTGGAGATCTCTGGAGTTCTTCTCTAGGAGGGAAGGTATCCTTAGAAGGATCTTCTTCCGTGGGACTAGGCTCACGGGCGTTCAGGAATCTCCTTACTAGGTCACTGGCATCTAGGCTTGAGTTTACTTCTACCGGTTGTGAAGGAAGAGTCCCTTGTGGTATTTCTGGTGCAGGCCTAGATGGTCCTTCTGGCTTTGTCTTCTTTGGTCCTGGAGTGTTAGAGATTTCTGTTTTCTTTGTCTAGTTAGTAGCTGCTCTTGTTCTCTTCATCTCTGAGTGCAAAGTCTGGTTATAAATAACAAATAACAAAAAAATAGGAGGTAAAATAGAAAAGCAAGAAGAAAAATTTTTTTTTAGGGATTTTGAATTGTATTTAGAAAGCAGGTAAATTTCCTCAATATGGTTTTAGAATAATTTTCTAAAATTTGATTATCCTAAGTGTCTTAATTTCAGATATTATCTAAAATTAATTAGTTATGATAATCCTATATTTCGAAAAGTGATTGTCTAACTAGCATAAGATAAGTGTAAATCAAAAGTCTAGGTTACTACCGTTACCTATCATAAGTCTCTAGAATTGTGGCCAATAATCCTAAATTCATTATGATTTTTCCCCGGCAACGGCGCCAAAAATCTAATGAGTTCCGATTGGTATGCTAAAAGATAGACTTTATTTACCTATGTCGATTATAAGTAATTAAGGACTGAGTCTTACTAACTGTCACTTAGCATTCAATTATTGTCACTTAATCAATCAGAACCTAAGGCAGAGTACCTATCGTGTAGCTAGTCTGTTGGAAAGTATCTACGATTTTATTAAGTTAAATATCGTACTCCCAGGGAAGTGGTAACTGCTTAGTAGTAACTAGCCTTTCATTCTAACTCCTATCTTACGATCCATTTATGCAATCTTCATCAATAACTTTGATGAGAGGGTGATCCATTCTCCACTAGGTTTAAGTCTAATTAATCCCAAAAGTGTTTTATAGATGAGTCCTGATTCTATGTTATACTGTTCCTATATGTTGATTGACCTATATTCGAGTATTTTAGACATGTCTTGGCTTGGATTGCAACTATGTTCTGTGTCTAAAGGTGTACCACATCCGAGGTCTCTAATAAACCGCCCTACCTTAATGACGGCACTACTCACGGTTCGGGACGAAGGCATCCATGAAAGCCCTATGTCACTTCGGGGATCATACCGCTTGCCCTAGCCGCCGGCATAATCGGACTCGGCTCGGCCTACCTAGACTACTCTAACAAGCAGGGTGTTCAGCAGGTTATTGTATCTAGCATGGCAGACACCAATACTAATTGATGCCTGTTAAACTAAACAGGTTATGATTAGACCGTGGTTAGGAATTGTCTATAACCCTAACTTTAGTTTAAAAGAGCGCATTAGACATGCAGACATAGTGAATATTAAGCAGGTGCCATTTCCGGAAAAACATAACAACGTCAACATATGAAACAAATATTCATAAAAATCATAATCTCGTATTCATAATCAATTTTTGGAACAACACAATAACAACATATAAGAGAGGGACATGGGGACTGATGCCATAAAGAAATCACCCTTTACGTAGTCTCGCCGATGGAGTGTACTACTGTATATGTCGTATTGCTCGCCCCGACTCTGCTCGCCAGAACCTTTGGAGGACGCTTCCTCAGCCTAGTAACTGGGCTTTACCTTAATACCCAACTTAAGCCCAGCCCTGTGGACTGACTCTTCGAACGCCTAGAGCCCTCTTAGGATCTCCTAACGAAATCCCGAGTATTCTATGAATACCAGAAATGAACCTATCTATCGAACCCTAGGATCTGAGACTATTTCTCAGAAACTAGAAAAATGAAAACAAAAAGGAAAGAAAGAAAACTTCTACTGAAATCTGAGTCTCCGAGTGAGTTGTGTACTAGAGAATTGTACACTGGAAACCACTAAATGACTCAGATCGAGTGGAGAGGGATGATTTCAACTGCTGGAGGCCTGGGGTATTTATAGCAGCTTCCCGGGGTGATTTTTCAACAAAAATTCGATGTGGGACTTGATTTGGGGGTTCGGGACGCCCGTCCCAGATTGGGATGCCCGTCCTGGTCTGTTGACCAAGTCGGGATGCCCGTCCCGGTGCTCTGACTGGGTCGGGACGCCCGTCCTGAGCCTTTGACCAAGTCAGCATTTCCAAAAATTGCGTTTTTGCCCCAAAATTTGCTGTTTTCGTCTACTTTTCACCTGACACTTCCAAAATCATAAAAACTGTGAAATTAAGTAAATAATAAACAATTAAGATCAATTTACCCTCAATTTCACCCTAAATCATATATAAAAACATGCTAAAAAGGTGATACGATTTTCGCGTATCAGTCTAATCATAACCTATTTAGTTTAACAGGCTTTAATTTAGGACTTCCCCGTCGGGATGCATTAATGTCTGCCATATTAGATGAAATAACCTATAGATCACCATGTTTGTTAGAGTAGTCTAAGTAGGCTGAGTTTGTGTGTTTATGCCGGCGTTAGGGCGAGCGGCATGATCTCCTAAGTGACATAGGACTTTCATGGATGCCTTTAGCTCGAACCGTGAGTAGGGCCATCATTAAGGTAGGGCGGTTTATCAAGTAACTCATATGTGGTACACCTTTAGACACAGTACATAGTTGCAATCTAGGCCAAGATATATCTAAAATACTCGAAGATAGGTCAATCAACATGTAGGAATAGTATAACATAGAATCAGGACATTGTCTGTAAAACACTCTTAGGCTTAAATAGACTTAAACCTAGTGGAGAATGAATCACCCTCTCATAAAAGATATTGATGAACGATTGCATAACTGGATCATAAGATAAGAGTTAGGGTAAGAGGATAGTTACTACTAAGCCGTTACCACATCCCTGGGAGTACGATAATTAATCTAATTAAAATCGTAGATACTTTCCAACAGACTAGCTACACGATAAGTACTCTGCCTTAGGTTCTGATTGATTAAGTCACGGTATAGAGACTAAATGTGACAATTAGTCAGGCTAAGTTCTTAATTACACATAATCAACATAGGGTAAAACAACACCTGTTTTAGTATATCAGTCAGAACGCATCAGCTACAGTGCACAGTGCACTACTACCCCACACTTAAGTTTGACATTGTCCTCAGTGTTCTTGCATATCCTATCACCCCACACTTATTTGAAAAATAAAAGATGGAAAAAACACAAAAACGCTTACCCCACACTTATTTGACTAACTAAGAGGAAGAGAAAGAAAAGAAACAAGAAAAACAAAACTCTTACCTGATGCGTTTCGATTGGTATGCTAAAAGATAGGCTTTATTTACCTATGTCGATTATGAGTAGTTAAGGACTGAGTCTTACTAACTGTCACTTAGCATTCAATTATTGTCACTTAATCAATCAGAACCTAAGGCAGAGTACCTATAGTGTAGCTAGTTTGTTGGAAAGTATCAACGATTTTATTAAGTTAAATATCGTACTCCGAGGGAAGTGGTAACGGCTTAGTAGTAACTAGCCTTTCATCCTAACTCCTATCTTATGATCCAGTTATGCAATCTTCATCAACAACTTTGATGAAAGGGTGATCCATTCTCCACTAGGTTTAAGTCTAATTAATCCCAAAAGTGTTTTATAGATGAGTCCTGATTCTATGTTATACTGTTCCTATATGTTGATTGACCTATATTGGAGTATTTTAGACATGTCTTGGCCTAGATTGCAACTATGTTCTGTGTCTAAAGGCGTACCACATCCGAGGTCTCTAATAAACCGCCCTACCTTAATGACGGCCCTACTCACGGTTAGACTACTCTAACAAACAGGGTGTTCAACAGGTTATTTTATCTAGCATGGCAGACACCAATACTAATTGATGCCTGTTAAACTAAACAGGTTATGATTAGACCGTGGTAAGGAATTGTCTATAACCCTTACTTTAGTTTAAAAGAGCACATTAGACATGCAGACATAGTGAATATTAAGCAGGTGGCCATTTCCGGAAAAACATAACAACGTCAACATATAAAACAAATATTCATAAAAATCGTAATCTCGTATTCATAATCAATTTTTGGAACAACACAATAACAACATATAAGAGAGGGACATGGGGACTGATGCCATAAAGAAATCACCCTTTACGTAGTCTCGCCGATGGAGCATACTACTGTATGTGTCATATTGCTCGCCCCGACTCTGCTCGCCAGAACCTTCGGAGGACGCTTCCTCAACCTAGTAACTGAGCTTTACCTTAATACCCAGCTTAAGCCCAGCCCTGTGGACTGACTCTTTGAACGCCTAGAGCCCTCTTAGGATCTCCTAACAAAATCCTGGGTATTCTATGAATACCAGAAATGAACCTATCTATCGAACCCTAGGATCTGAGACTAATTCTCAGAAACTAAGAAAAACGAAAACAAAAAAGGAAAGAAAGAAAACTTCAACTGAAATCTGAGTCTCCGAGTGAGTTGTGTACTAGAGAATTGTACACTGGAAACCACTGAATGACTCAGATCGAGTGGAGAGGGATGAATTCAACTGCTGGAGGCCTGGGGTATTTATAGCAGCTTCCCGGGGTGATTTTTCATCAAACATTCGATGTAGGACTTGATTTGGGGGTTCGGGACGCCCGTCCCGGATTGGGAAGCCCGTCCTGGTCTGTTGACCAAGTCGGGATGCCCGTCCCGAGTCCTGGATGCCCGTCCCGGTGCTTTGACTAGGTCGGGACGCCCGTCCTGAGCCTTTGACCAAGTCAGCATTTCCAAAAATTGCGTTTTTGCCCCAAAATTTGCTGTTTTTGTCTACTTTTCACCTGACACTTCCAAAATCATAAAAACTGTGAAATTTTGTAAATAATAAACAATTAAGATCAATTTACCCTCAATTTCACCCTAAATCATATATAAAAACATGCTAAAAAGGTGATACAATTTTTGCGTATCAGATAACCCCACACTTAGCTTTTTGCTTATCCTCAAGCAAAGTCTACCTGAAGTTAGTGATTTTAAATCATATGTGCAGTCACTTAAATTTTCTAGTCATGTTTTTATTCCAAAAATTATTCAGACAATTCTTAACACAGGTCTAACTGGTTAGGTTCCTATGACAAGGTCTCAAATGTCTCTAGCAGATTGTTATAGTCAAGCAGTTGACAACTTAACAACTAGGTTGAACTCTTTTCTTAGTCACAAGGTCTCCCTGATGTGTAGTGTGTGTACTAGTCTAGACCAGATAGTCAATACAATAAACTCTCGTCTTGACTGTTACCAGATAACACTTTGACCCGTCGCTAGACATACTGACAACAAACAACCTTCTAAGTTCTGAGCCTTGGTGATCAGAATGTTTTAGTAATTTAGAATTTATTGATTTTCTTTATAAATTCAGGGTATTTTGAGTCTGCTTAGAACACGTCAACTTCAACTACCCATGTAGCGAGTCCCACTCCGATGACTCCCAGACCTACACGACCTTAGGGCATCAGGCTTTAAGTTCCCCGAAGGAGTGGTGCTCGAGTAGCGAAGGCCGCTGGCAGACTACCCTTATTTGATTAACTTTCTTTTGTTTCTTTTCACTTTTAGCTCAGAGTCTCATCTAGTCATTCTAATTGTCAAAACATCCACAACTGGTCTTAATTTTATCTAGTTAAGTCTTGAAAAGGTAATTGGCTGAGGTTTCTAATCCAGACTAAGTTGTGCTCAGTTATCAGGAATTCCCTATTCCTAATCAATAAGTTCAAAATAGTCATCAATTGTCTCCTACTAATCATAACACTCTACCTACATATCATAGACATAGGCAATGTTTAACCAATCATACTGCATTTAGAAGTCTGAAAGAATGAAAAATTTTAAAAAAACTTTTGGAAGGGCGTGAAATTACGGGGAAAACATGCAAAATCATGCAAAACATTTCTCAACTGCTACAGTGCACCATGCACTGCTACCCCACACTTAAGTCTGACACTGTCCTCAGTGTTCATGCATATCTAAACTACCCCACACTTATTTGAAAACAAGAACAAAAACAAAACAAAGAACTTAAGAACAAAACAAAGAACTCTTACCCCACACTTATTCGACTAACTAAGGGTAAGAGAGAAAATAAGGCAACAAAACAAGAAGGATAGCAAAACAGAACACAAAACAAATAAAAGGAATATGTGGATTAGAAAGACTCCCTTCATGTCGCGAGCAGAAGGGTCTTCTCTGATCTGTCAATTGGCTTTTTACCTTAGCCATGTGCTATTGCTGAGGTGTTCTTGACTTTGCAAGCTCTAGATATTGGAGCGGATGACGCCAGCTCCGATCCTTCATTGTCGAGCTCCAAGTAGTGGCATATCCATTTTAGGAATGACTCAAGCCCCAAGGACTGTTTCCTCGAATCATTTGCATAGTTTCTCGTAATCGTAGCAACGTGTCCAGAAGAACGTGTCTAGGAATGAGACTTCTTTGGATTGGTGTGCCTACCTGCCAATGTCAGTAAAAGTATTGCATGCAATTTTCGAATGGCAAAAAAGATACCTGAAGCTTTGGCGAAGCCGTGGTGGTAGGAGGCTCCAGTGGTGTAGATCTAGGCCCAAGTATTTGAGACTTCCTCGGGGGAAGTTTCTCACAGCTAATTGTATGCAGGGGATGCAAGCTCCTCCATTGCTATGCTCCTGATACAATGCCAAATTCCTCTATATCCTTCGACCGTTCGATACCACTTGGTAGATCACTTACTTGCACTGGTCTGGCTTTAATTGTTGCCAGTATCTCATCTGTTGATTCTGCGGGTAGGGGTTTTTGCTGTGGTGGTATCTTCTGAAAGTCTCCAGCTTCCGAATTATTCCTCAGCTAAATCCCGTATAATTCCTCTAGTTGGGATTGTATGGAGTAGCATTCTGCAGTAACCTACTCCTACCTATTTTGGAATGGCCAATATTCCATTCCCATAGCAATCCCTGCTAAAGTGTGGTACTTGGCAGACTTCACAATTTCGATACATAGACTGAGCCTTTCTTCCTAAGACATTGGCATTCTGAATCTGGAAAACAACTTCTCATAGAATCTGCACATGACTTGAACATCATTAGTAGGTAATGCCTGTGGCTCATGCCATTTTTGAAAAGTGTTCCACAACTACTATGATGTAATTATTTTCACAGGAAGAAGGGAAAAGGATTCGATACCCCAGATATCAAAGATTTCAAGACTCTATATACCCTGCTGGGGTAGGCGATCTCTGGAAGAGGTGTTACCTGTTATTTGGCAAGCATCGTAGGACTATATCAGAGATACAAAATCCTTGAATATGGTGGGTCAACGAGATTCTACTTCCAACACTTTCCGGACAGTGTTTGATAGCAGTTAATTAGTCTCCCATAGATTCCTGCAATGCTTCAGAATCATGTGGCCATTGCCTTCCGAGATGCATCCTCTGATCACTTTACTCTGCAAAACTTTGAAATAGAAGAGAAATATGCCCAGTAGTAATATTTCAAATCAGCAAAGAATTTCTTCTTTTGCTGATAAGTCATATCAGTTGGGAATAATTAGCAGCTAGATAATTAGTAATATCAGTAAACCACGGAGGAGAATCATTACTCATAGCAAACAATGAAAATAGATCCTCATTCAGAAATTTATCAGATACTACTGTCTCGTCAATAGCCTCTAACTCAGGGTTTCCTAATCTAGACCAAAGGTTTGCTTTCTAGATTCTTAACCCTTTTTCTTACCCCTTCATTCTATATCAAATTCAAGTGACAATAAAACCTAACTTAATCAATTATGGTTCAGTATCAGTTTTATTGAACACATATATCTCAGAGTGATCAGTGTAACCTATTGTTTTAGACGAGACTAGATAAGATCGGAATTTTATCATATATGAACTTTCTTATCATGTTTCTGTCCTAAAATAATTCTTACTACATCATTACATCACATATTCATTCAAAAAGCAGATTTCAATCAGGTGATGTCATAATGGGTGCAGTAATTCCTTTTGGTTTAAAAGATCTCATGCAATTATTAGCAAAACAAATGGAACATCCTTTTTTCAATAGAACATTCAGAGGTCTGGCTATTAAGAAAAAATAACTCGTCCTAATAAAGCCGGTATGACTCTAAGAAAATTCTAAAATGGAGTTTCTTCCCAATAAAAATCTAAGCCAAAATTTTACAACTCAGAAGAAAATATATTTTATCCTCATTTCCATTTCTATTCAAAATTAAATAATAGAAGAAAAACACAAAAGAGAGCAACTAAGAAAACAACTAAGAAAGAACAAGAGATAGGGAAAAGAACAACTTACCATTGAGCAAGAAAAATACCTTTTTTTCGGGTTTTAAAATTAAAAATTTTTTTTTTTTGAAAGCAGTTAAATTTCCTCAATATGGTTTTAGAATCATTTTCTAAAATTTGATTATCCTAAGTGTCTTAATTCCAGATAATATCTAAAATCAATTAGTTGTGATAATCCTATATTTCGAAAACTGATTGTCTAACTAGCAGAAAATAAGTGTTAGGTCTAAGGTCTAGGTTACTACCGCTACCTATCATAAGTTTCTAGAATTGTGGCCTTTAATCCTATATTCATTATGATATTTCCCCGGCAACGGCGCAAAAATCTGATGCGTTCCGATTGGTATGCTAAAAGATAGGCTTTATTTACCTATGTCGATTATGAGTAATTAAGGACTGAGTCTTACTAACTGTCACTTAGCATTCAATTATTGTCACTTAATCAATCAGAACCTAAGGTAGAGTACCTATCGTGTAGCTAGTCTGTTGGAAAGTATCTACGATTTTATTAAGTTAAATATCGTACTCCCAGGGAAGTGGTAACGGCTTAGTAGTAACTAGCCTTTCATCCTAACTCCTATCTTATGATCCAGTTATGCAATCTTCATCAATAACATTGATGAGAGGGTGATCCATTCTCCACTAGGTTTAAGTCTAATTAATCCCAAAAGTGTTTTATAGATGAGTCCTGATTCTATGTTATACTGTTCCTATATGTTGATTGACCTATATTCGAGTATTTTAGACATGTCTTGGCATGGATTGCAACTATGTTCTGTGTCTAAAGGCATACCACATCCGAGGTCTCTAATAAACCGCCCTACCTTAATGGCGGCCCTACTCACGGTTCGGGACGAAGGCATCCATGAAAGCCCTATGTCACTTCGGGGATCATACCGCTTGCCCTAGCCGCCAGCATAATCGGACTCAGCTCGACCTACCTAGACTACTCTAACAAACAGGGTGTTCAGCAGGTTATTTTATCTAGCATGGCAGACACCAATACTAATTGATGCCTGTTATACTAAACAGGTTATGATTAGACCGTGGTTAGGAATTGTCTATAACCCTAACTTTAGTTTAAAAGAGCACATTAGACATGCAGACATAGTGAATATTAAACAGGTGGCCATTTCCGGAAAAACATAACAACGTCAACATATAAAACAACTATTCATTAAAATCGTAATCTCGTATTCATAATAGATATTTAGAACAACACAATAACAACATATAAGAGAGGGACATGGGGACTGATGCCATAAAGAAATCACCCTTTACGTAGTCTCGCCGACGGAGCGTACTGCTGTATATGTCGTATTGCTCGCCCCGACTCTGCTCGCTAGAACCTTCGGAGGACGCTTCCTCAGCCTAGTAACTAGGCTTTACATTAATACTCAGCTTAAGCCCAGCCCTGTGGACTGACTCTTCGAACGCCTAGAGCCCTCTTAGGATCTCCTAACGAAATCCCGGGTATTCTATGAATACCAGAAACGAACCTATCTATGTAAGCCTAAGATCTGAGACTATTTCTCAGAAACTAAAACAAAACACTAATAAGAAAGAAAACTGGGATCCGAGTCTCTGAGTGAGTTGTGTACTAGAGAAGTGTACACTGGAAACCACTAAATGACTCAGATCGAGTGGAGAGGAATGATTTCAACTGCTGGAGGCCTGGGGTATTTATAGCAGCTTCCCGGGGTGATTTTTCATCAAATATTCGATGTGGGACTGGTTCTGGGGGTTCGGGACACCCGTCCCGGATTGGGACGCCCGTCCTGATTTGTTGACCAGGTCGGGACGCCCGTCCCGGCGGTTTGACTGGGTCGGGATGCCCGTCCTGGGTTTGGGACGCCTGTCCTGACCCTTTGACCAAGTCAGCATTTCCAAAAATTGCATTTTTGCCCCAAAATTTGCTGTTTTCGTCTACTTTTCACCTGACACTTCCAAAATCATAAAAAATGTGAAATTAAGTAAATAATAAACAATTAAGATCAATTTACCCTCAATTTCACCCTAAATCATATATAAAAACATGCTAAAAAGGTGATACGATTTTCGCGTATCATTACCCGACACTTATTTGAGAAATAAGAGTTTAAAAACAAAAATAGGAAAAATAAAAACATGAAATGATGATAAAAAGAAAATAAAAGTAGAGGAAGATGAGGATTAGAAAAACTCCCTTCATGTATCGAGTAGAAGGGTCTTCTCTGATCTGTCAATTGGCTCTTCACCTCAGCCATGTGCTATTGCTGAAATGTCCTCGACTTTGTAAGCTCTGAATGTTGGAGCTACTGACTCTGCAGTGTGCTTCGTATGGAGGGTGTGTCTACCCTCTGGGTCCCGAACTACCATACCCTTTTTTTTTAAGAACATTCAGGTCGGTGGGTCTAGTAGATGGAGCTATCCTCGTCAGCTCCGATCCTTCAATGTCAAGCTCCATGTAGTGTGCTATCCGTGTGATGAATAGCCCGAGCCCCATGGAGTGCTTCCTCGAATTATTTGCGAAGTTTTCTAGCAATCAGAGCAACTTGTCCAAGAGGAACGTGTCTAGGAACGTAACTTCTCTAGAGTGGTGCGCCTACCTGCCAATGTCTGTGAAGGTATTGCATGCAAGTTTCTAATGGAAGAAAAGATACTTGAAGTTTTGGCGAAGCCGTGGTGGTAGGAGGTTCCAGTGGTGTAGATCTGGGCCCAAATAGTTGAGACTTCCTCGGGGAAGTTTCACATAGCTGACTAGTATGCAGGGGATGCAAGCTCATCCACAGCTATACTCCCGATACAACACCAAACTCCTCAATATCTATTGATCGATTGATACCGCTGATATGCATAAATCATATCACATTTTTACCATGTTTTTAGGCATGATTTAGGGTGAAATTGAGGGTAAATCGGTCTTAATTGTTTATTATTAACTCAATTTCACAGTTTTCATGATTTTGGAAGTGACAGGTGAAAAGTAGAAGAAAATGGCAATTTCGGGGCAAAAACGTAATTTTTTAGAAGTTCGGACTTCGGGGAGGGTGTTCCGGTTCAGGACGGGCGTCCAAGACTCGGGGCAGCCGTCCTGACCTGGTCAACAGACCGGGACGGGTGTCCCGAACCAGAAATTCAAGTCCCACATCGAATTTTTGATGAAAAATCACTCCAAGAAGCTGCTATAAATAACTCAGGCCTTCCTCAGTTGAAATCATCCCTCTCCACTTGATCTGAGTCATTTAGTGACTTCAAGTGTACATTTTTCTCGAGTACATAAGTCACTTAGAGACTCGGCTTTAGTTTTCTTTCTTGTTAGTGTTTCATTTTTCTTAGTTTCTGATGCGTTCCGGTCGATATGCTAAATAGGTGTTATTTTACCCTATGTTGATTATGAGTAATTAAGGACTGAGATTGACTAATTGTCACATTTAGTCTCTATGGTGTCACTTAATCGGCCAGAACCTAAGGCAGAGTACCTATCGTGTAGCTAGTCTTTTGGAAAGTATCTACGATTTTATTAAATAATTATCGTACTCCCAAGAAAGTGGTAATGGCTTAGTAGTAGCTAGCCTTTTATCCTAACTCTTATCTTATGATCCAATTATGCAATCGTCATCAATAATCTTGATGAGAGGGTGATCCATTCTCCACTAGGTTTAAGTTTAATTAAGCCTAAAAGTGTTTTATAGATGAGTCCTGATTCTATGTTATACTGTTCCTATATGTTGATTGACCTGTATTCGAGTATTTTAGACATGTCTTGGCCTGGATTGCAACTATGTTCTGTGTCTAAAGGCGTACCACATCCGAGGTCTCTAATAAACCGCCCTACCTTAATGACGGCCCTACTCACGGTTCGGGCTAAAGGCATCCATGAAAGCCCTATGTCACTTCGGGGATCATGCCGCTCGCCCTAGCCGCCGGCATAAACGCTTAACTCAGCCCCTACCTAGACTACTCTAACAAACAGGGTGTTCCGCAGGTTATTTTATCTAGCATGGCAGACACCAATACTAATTGATGCTTGTTAATCTAAACAGGTTATGATTATAACGTGGTTAGGAATTGTCTATAACCCTAATTTTAGTTTAAAAGAACACAGTAGACATGCAGACATAGTGAATATTAAGCAGGTGGCCATTCCTGGAAAAACATAACAACTTCAACATATCAAACAAATATTCATGAAAATCGTAATCTCGTATTCATAATTAATTTTTGGAACAACACAATAACAACATATAAGAGAGGGACAGGGGGACTGATGCCATAAAGAAATCACCCTTTACGTAGTCTCACCGATGGAGCGTACTGCTGTATATGTCGTATTGCTTGACCCGACTCTGCTCGCCAGAACCTTCGGAGGACGCTTCCTCAGTCTTGTAACTGGGCTTTACCTTAATACCCAGCTTAAGCCCAGCTGGGTATTAAGGTAAAGCCAAGTTACTAGGCTGAGGAAGCATCCTCCGAAGGTTCTGGCGAGCAGAGTCGGGGCGAGCAATACGACATATACAGCAGTACGCTCCATCGGCGAGACTACGTAAAGGGTGATTTCTTTATGGCATCAGTCCCCCTGTCCCTCTCTTATATGTTGTTATTGTGTTGTTCCAAAAATTGATTATCAATACGAGATTACGATTTGTATGAATATTTGTTTTATATGTTGACGTTGTTATGTTTTTCCGAAAATAGCCACCTGCTTAATATTCACTATGTCTGCATGTCTAATGTGCTCTTTTAAACTTATAGACAATTCCTAACCACGGTTTAATCATAACCTGTTTAGTTTAAGAGGCATCAATTAGTACTGGTGTCTGCCATGCTAGATAAAATAACTTGCTGAACACCCTGTTTGTTAGAGTAGCCTAGGTAAGCTAAGCCGAGTCCGATTATGCCGGTGGCTAGGGTAAGCGGTATGATCCCCGAAGTGACATAGGGCTTTCATGGATGCCTTCGTCCCGAACCGTGAGTAGGGCCGTCATTAAGGTAGGGTGGTTTATTAGAAACCTCAGATGTGGTACGCCTTTAGACACAGAACGTAGTTGCAATCCAGGCTAAGATATATCTAAAATACTCGAATATAGGTCAATCAACATATAGGAACAGTATAACATAAAATCAGGACCTCATCTATAAAACACTTTTAGGATTAATTAAACTTAAACCTAGTGGAGAATGGATCACCCTCTCATCAAAGTTATTGATTAAGATTGCATAACTAGACCATAAGATTGGAGTTAGGATAAAAGGCTAGTTACTACTAAGCCGTTGCCACTTCCCTGGGAGTACGATATTTAACTTAATAAAATCGTAGATACTTTCCAACAGACTAGCTACACGATAGGTACTCTGCTTTAGGTTCTGGTTGATTAAGTGACAATAATTGAATGTTATGTGACGGTTAGTAAGACTCAGTCCTTAATTACTCATAATCGACATAGGTAAATAAGCCTATCTTTTAGCATACCAATCAGAACGCATCAGATTTTTGGCGCCGTTGCCGGGGAAAAATCATAATGAATTTAGGATTATTGGCCAGAATTCTAGAGACTTATGATAGGTAGCGGTAGTAACCTAGACTTTTGAATTACACTTATCTTATACTAGTTAGACAATCACTTTCCAAAATATAGGATTATCATAACTAATTAATTTTAGATAATATCTGGAATTAAGACACTTAGGATAATCAAATTTTAGAAAATTATTCTAGAACCATATTGAGGAAATTTACCTGCTTTCTAAATAAAATTCATAAAAATATTTTTCTTGCTTTTCTATTTTACTTTCCTCTTTTTGTTATTTGTTATTTCTAACCAGACTTTGCACTCAGAGATGAAGGGAACAAGAGCCCAGGATATTCTGGACGAATTAGAAAATAACACTTTCCCAGAGATCCAAACAACTCCTACTTCTCCCGAATATACTCCTGCATCTCCCGAATATACTCCTGAATCCCCCGAATACACCCCGAAATCTCCTGAGTATACTCCTGCATCCCCCGCACCTAACAACCAACCACCTTCATCAGAGGATAGCACTGACAGTTCTCAATCAGCCCTGGCTGCCCGGGTAGATGATATATTTCACAAGATAAGCGCTATGACTCAGACAATACCGGGCGGACTAAGACGGTCATATCAGGCTGTTCTAACCTTAAGTTCTGAAGTAACCCAACTCAGAACCACAATAGAATGCCAAAATGTGCAAATACTCCGAGAGATGATGGAAATCTTGAAGGAACAAAGGAACCAGCAGGAGGAGATGCGAAACATACGAGTAGAACTACAAGAGATGCGAAACATTTAGACAGAGCTACAGGAGATCAGAGATAAGGGTCGTTGAAAAAGGGAAGATTCTTTTACTTTTATTCTCAGCAAATAATTCGTTTGAACTAAACCTGAATAATTGACCCATATTTTTCTATTTTTCAAACTTTTTAAAGGGTCCTTTATATTCAACAATTTTCTTCAGACATTTTATTTTCAAATTTCTATGAAAAACAAAAGTTTTGCAAATACAGTTTATTTTTCACTAATTAAATTGTACAAACTCAGTTTTTTTTTCCTGAAATTCTTGCTGAATTTAAGTTGGGATAAAATTAGGGTAGTCATGATTTTCGAAAAAAAAAGAGACTGAGGAATTTTTGCATAGAGTTTTTAAAAGCTTCTGAATTTTATTGGATAAACATGAAGACTTGTTAAAAATTATGATTATTTTTGGTATCTTGAGGGTTTCAGTGAATTACAAAAAAAAATTTATTTTTCGGAATTGGCACGCGTCCCGAAGCAACCCGGGACGGGCGTCCCGAAGGCCGCCCCTTCTATAAAAATTCATTTTTTTTTCATTTCCTCTCAAATCTACAACCAAAAATTCATCTCTCTAAAAATATTTCTCTCTACCTTCTCTCTACAAAGTTTTGGCAAACTCTCCAAAGTTTTAAAATTCGAGTTTCCCTCCAAAATTTGAATTTTAAACTTCACTCAAAAATTCGAATTTCCCTCCAAAATTCGATTTCCCCGCCAAAAAATTTCAAAATTCTTCCCTAACCTAATTTCATCCTTCTGAATTCAAATTCACCTCCAGAATTTGAGTTTAAAGATTTCCTTCCCACCTAAACTCTCTCGTACGTTCTTAATGGCTCCCAAACGTGCTCGTACCACATCTACCATGACAGTTACCTCAGTGGCACACCCTTTTATGTTATTTCCCTCCAGCACAGCATACCAAGAAAGATGCCTTGGGTACATCGGGCGTACGATACTGACGGGCAGAACGTTAGATTGGGCAGTAGTACAGACGCTAGGAGTAGAGCCGGAAGTCAGACGCATACTCGACGTGCCACCTTACAGTCGAGTATTCATCGTCACAGAGCCCACATACCTGGAGCTGGTATGTGAGTTCTATGCATCTTTTACATGCCACCAGGAGCAGATCACATTCCGCTTGGGCGGAATAGATCGGTCGATGAGCATGGACGAGTTCGGCGTCGCCCTAGGTATCTGGCAGAGAGATGAGCTGGATACACCCGCATACACCACAGCAGTTCGAGACTTCACGTCTGCAGACGTCTCCACTGCTTGGGCTCAGATTTGCATGATGGGTGTCCCATACCAGCATGGCTTTGCAAAAGCCACAGGTATTTATCCTACTCTTAGTTACCTGCACGCTATCATTCCACATACATTGTCAGGACGACGGACGGCTCCCGGAACTGTCACCCAGATGGAGATATTCCTTCTGGCTAACATGCACATGGGATCTAAAGTAGAAATGGCTAGACTCAACATGGTCGTCATGCGAGGATTCGCTACAGACACCAGGAAATAGTGTCTGGGGCTCGGACCGTACATCACCAGGCTAGCCCGCTACCTGGAGTTGGACATAGAGGGCTCGGAGCTGACCCTAGTCGCCCTGACCATCGTTCCCACTGATCTTACCATTCTACGGAACATGGGAATGGTTGTCCGGGATGCGAATGGCCGCTACACCATCCACACGGAGCAGGCAGGAAAGGCATCGGCATCGGAAGCATTTCCAGCGCATATCCCTCCGTCCGAGACGTTCGTGCCACGTACTGCCTTCGAACGACACATGTCGCACTGATTGGCAGAACTATCGGCCCGATACAGTTGAGACATGGACAGGATTGACAGACGGCTGGCGATGATGGATGACAGGATCGCCATGAACACCAGCAGGATTGAGGAGATACATCAGCATACTTCCCGACTAGCGGAAAACTTCGAGTTTGACTTTACAGCAGACCTCGGTCCACTGGACGATGACCCGCCGGGTTCTTAGTCTCTCTCTCCTTCTTTCCTTTCCTTTCTTTTTCTTGTTCTATGTGCATAAACATGTCTGGGCTGTATGACATATGAATCTATGTACAAAGTTGATTTATATGACATACAAAATTGTTTGCATTATTTTTTATTTTTTTATGTCTTTCTTACCCATAGTGTGGGTAAGCATCTTTTCTTTGTGTTTTATTTCTTGTTTTCAAATAAGTGTGGGGTAATTAGATATGCATGAACACTGAGGACAGTGTCAGAATTAAGTATGGGGTAGCAGTGCACGGTGCACTGTAGCAGTTTGCAAACTTTTTTTGCATGCTTTTGCTTGTTTTCCCCATATTTTCACACCCTTCCAAAATTTTTCAAAATTTTCCGTCCTTCAGACTTCTAAATGCAGTATGCCTGGTTAAACAATTGCTTATGTCTATGATATGTAGGTAGTATGTTATAGTTAGTAAGAGATAATTGATGACTATTGCTGAACTAATTGATTAGGAATAGGGAATTCCTGATAACTGAGCACAACTTTGTCTGGATTAGAGACCTCATCCAATTACCTTTTCAAGACTGAACTAGATAAAATTAGACCAGTTGTGGATGTTTTGACAATTAGAATGACTAGATGAGACTCTGAGCTAAAAGTGAAAAGAAATTAAAGAAAGTTAATTAAATAAGGGTAGTTTGCCAGCAGCCTTCGCTACTCGAGCACCACTCCTTCGGGGAACTTAAAGCCTGATGCCCTAAGGTCGTGCATATCTGGGAGTCATCGGAGTGGGACTCGCTACATGGGTAGTTGAAGTTGACGTGTTCTAAGCAGACTCAAAATACCCTACATCTATAAAGAGAATCCATAAATGCTAAATCATTAAAAATCTGATCACCAAGGCTCAGAACTCAAAAAGTTGTCTTTTGTTATTGTGTCTAGCAACAGGGTCGAAGTGTTATCTGGTAACAGTTAAGACATGAGTTTATTGTGTCGACTATCTGGTCTAGACTAGTACACACACTACACATCAGGAAGACCTTATGACTAAGAGAAAAGTTCAACCTAGTTGTTAAGTTACTTTCTGCTCAACCCTAACAAAGTACTAGAGACATTTGAGACCTTGTCATAGCAACCTAACCAGTTAGACCTGTGTTAAGAATTGTCTGAAGAATTTTTGGAATCAAAACATGACTAGGAATGCACATATGGTTTAGAATCACTAACTTCAGGTAGACTTTGCTTGAGGACAAGCAAAAAGCTAAGTGTGGGGTTATCTGATACGCGAAAATCGTATCACCTTTTTAGCATGTTTTTATATATGATTTAGAGTGAAATTGAGGGTAAATTGATCTTAATTGTTTATTATTTACTTAATTTCATAGTTTTTATGATTTTGGAAGTGTCAGGTGAAAAGTAGACGAAAACAGCAAATTTTGGGGCAAAAATGCAATTTTTGGAAATGCTGACTTAGTCAAAGGCTCAGGACGGGCGTCCCGAACCCAGGACGGGCGTCCCGACTTGGTCAACAGACCAGGATGGGCGTCCCAATTCGGGACGGGCGTCCCAAACCCCCAAATCAAGTCCCACATCGAATGTTTGATGAAAAATCACCCCGGGAAGCTGCTATAAATACCCCAGGCCTCCAGCAGTTGAAATCATTCCTCTCCACCCGATCTGAGTCATTAAGTGGTTTCCAGTGTACACTTCTCTAGTACACAACTCACTCAGAGACTCGGATCTCAGTTTTCTTTCTTATTAGTGTTTTGTTTTAGTTTCTGAGAAATAGTCTCAGATCTTAGGCTTCTATAGATAGGTTCATTTCTGGTATTCATAGAATACCCGGGATTTTGTTAGGAGGTCCTAAGAGGGCTCTAGGCGTTCGAAGAGTCAGTCCACAGGGCTGGGCTTAAGCTGGGTATTAAGGTAAAGCCCAGTTACTAGGCTGAGGAAGCGTCCTCCGAAGGTTCTGGCGAGCAGAGTCGGGGCGAGCAATACGACATATACAGCAGTACGCTCCATCGGTGAGACTACGTAAAGGGTGATTTCTTTATGGCATCAGTCCCCCTGTCCCTCTCTTATATGTTGTTATTGTGTTGTTCCAAAAATTGATTATCAATACGAGATTACGATTTGTATGAATATTTGTTTTATATGTTGACGTTGTTATGTTTTTCCGGAAATAGCCACCTGCTTAATATTCACTATGTCTGCATGTCTAATGTGTTCTTTTAAACTAAAGTTAGGGTTATAGACAACTCCTAACCACGGTCTAATCATAACCTGTTTAGTTTAACATGCATCAATTAGTATTGGTGTCTGCCATGCTAGATAAAATAACCTGCTGAACACCCTGTTTGTTAGAGTAGTCTAGGTAAGCCGAGCCGAGTCCGATTATGCCGGCGGCTAGGGCAAGCGGTATGATCCCCGAAGTGACATAGGTCTTTCATGGATGCCTTCGTCCCGAATCGTGAGTAGGGCCGTCATTAAGGTAGGGCAGTTTATTAGAAACCTCGGATGTGGTACGCCTTTAGACACAGAACGTAGTTGCAATCCAGGCTAAGATATATCTAAAATACTCGAATATAGGTCAATCAACATATAGGAACAGTATAACATAAAATCAGGACCTCATCTATAAAACACTTTTAGGATTAATTAAACTTAAACCTAGTGGAGAATGGATCACCCTCTCATCAAAGTTATTGATGAAGATTGCATAACTGGACCATAAGATAGGAGTTAGGATAAAAGGCTAGTTACTACTAAGCCGTTGCCACTTCCTTGGGAGTACAATATTTAACTTAATAAAATCGTAGATACTTTCCAACAGACTAGCTACACGATAGGTACTCTGCCTTAGGTTCTGGTTGATTAAGTGACAATAATTGAATGCTAAGTGACAGTTAGTAAGACTCGGTCCTTAATTACTCATAATCAACATAGGTAAATAAAGCCTATCTTTTAGCATACCAATCAGAACGCATCACCGTCGCTAGACATACTGACAACAAACAACCTTCTGAGTTCTGAACCTTGGTGATCAGATTTTTAATGATTTAGCATTTAGTGATTTTTTTCTTTATAGATTCAGGGTATTTTGAGTCTTCTTAGAACACGTCAACTTCAACTACCCATGTAGCGAGTCCCACTCCGATGACTCCCAGACCTACACGACCTTAGGGCATCAGGCTTTAAGTTCCCCGAAAGAGTGGTGCTCGAGTAGCGAAGGCCGCTGGCAGACTACCCTATTTAATTAACTTTCTTTTATTTCTTTTCTCTTTTAGCTCAGAGTCTCATCTAGTCATTCTAATTGTCAGTACATCCACAACTGGTCTGATCTTATCTAGTTAAGTTTTGAAAATGTAATTGGCTGAGGTTTCTAATCCAGACTAAATTGTGCTCAGTTATCAGGAATTCCCTATTCCTAATCAATAAGTTCAAAATAGTCATAAATCATCTCCTACTAATCATAACACTCTACCTACATATCATAGACATAAGCAATGTTTAACCAATCATACTGCATTTAGAAGTCTGAAAGAATGAAAAATTTTGAAAAATGTTTTGGAAGGGTGTGAAAATATGGGGAAAACATGCAAAATCATGCAAAAATTTCAAAATTTTCAAAAATTTTCAAACCACCACTACAGTGCACTGTGCACTGCTACCCCACACTTAAGTCTGACACTGTCCTCAGTGTGCATGCATAGTTAAACTACCCCACACTTATTTGAAAACAAGAAGAAAATAAAAACAAAACAAATAGCTCATACCCCACACTTATTCGACTAACTAAGGGTAAGAGAGGAAATAAGGCAACAAAACAAGAAGGATATCAAAACAGAACACAAAACATATAAAATAAAAGGAATATGAGGATTAGAAAAACTCCCTTGTGTAGCTAGTTTGTTGGAAAGTATCTACGATTTTATTTAAATTAAATATCGTACTCCAGGGAAGTGGTAACGGCTTAGTAGTAACTATCCTCTTACCCTAACTCTTATCTTATGATCCAGTTATGCAATCGTTCATCAATATCTTTGATGAGAGGGTGATTCATTCTCCACTAGGTTTAAGTCTATTTAAGCCTAAAAGTGTTTTACATATAATGTCCTGATTCTATGTTATACTGTTCCTACATGTTAATTGACCTATCTTCGAGTATTTTAGATATATCTTGGCCTGGATTGCAACTATGTACTGAGTCTAAAGGTGTACCACATTTGAGTTACCTGATAAACCGCCCCATCACCATTGACGGCCCTACTCACGGTTCGAGCTAAAGGCATCCGTGAAAGCCCTATGTCACTTAGGGGATCATGCCGCTCGCCCTAACGCCGACATAAAAACACAAACTCAGCCTACTTAGACTACTCTAACAAACATGGTGTTATGTAGGTTATTTCATCTAATATGGCAGACACCAATGCTTTCCAACGGGAAAGTCCTAAATTGATGCCTCTTAAACTAAACAGGTTATGATTAGACCGTGGTTAGGAATTGTCTATAACCCTACATTTAGTTTAAAAGAAACTACATTAGACATGCAGACATAATGAATATTAAGCTGGTGGCCATTTCCGGAAAATCATAAAGAACTTCAACATGTATAACAAATACTCATAAAATCATAATCTAATAAACATAATCAATATTTGGACGAACACAGTACAAACATATAAAGAGAGGGACAGGGGGACTGATGCTATAAAGAATTCACCCTTTACTTAGTCTCGCCGAAGGAGCAACTTGATATGCATAAATTATATCACAATTTTAGCATGTTTTTAGGCATGATTTAGGGTGAAATTGAGGGTAAATTGGTCCTAATTGTTCATTATTAACTCAATTTCATAGTTTTTATGATTTTGGAAGTGTCAGGTGAAAAGTGGAAGAAAATGGCAAATTTCGGGGCAAAAACGCAATTTTTCAGAAGTTCGGACTTCGGGGAGGGCATCCAGGACTCGGGACGGCCGTCCTGACCTGGTCAACAGACCGGGACGGGCGTCCCGAACCAGAAATTCAAGTCCCACATCGAATTTTTGAGAGAAAATCACTCCAGAAAGCTGCTATAAATACCCCAGGCCTTCCTCATTTGAAATCATCCCTCTCCACTTGATCTGAGTCATTCAGTGGTTTCCAGTGTACAATTCTCGAGTACACAACTCACTCGGAGACTCAGATTTCAATATAAGTTTTCTTTCTTTCGTTTTTGTGTTTCGTTTTTCTTAGTTTCTGAGAATTAGTCTCAGATCCTAGTGTTCAATAGATAGGTTCGTTTCTGGTATTCATAGAATACCCGGGATTTCGTTTGGAGATCCTAAGTGGGCTCTAGGCGTTCGAAGAGTCAGTCCACAGGGCTGGGCTTAAGCTGGGTATTAAGGTAAAGCCCAGTTACTAGGCTGAGGAAGCGTCCTCCGAAGGTTCTGGCGAGCAGAGTCGGGTCAAGCAATACGACATATACAGCAGTACGCTCCATCGGCGAGACTAAGTAAAGGGTGATTTCTTTATGGCATCAGTCCCCCTGTCCCTCTCTTATATGTTGTTATTGTGTTTGTCCAAATAGCAATTATGAATACTGGATTTTAATTATTATGAATAGTTGTTATTATGTTTTTCCGGAAATAGCCACCTGCTTAAATATTTATTATGTCTAATGTAGTTTCTTTTAAACTAAAATTAGGGTTACAGACAATTCCTAACCACGGTCTATTCATAACCTGTTTAGTTTAACAGGCATCAATTAGTATTGGTGTCTGCCATACTAGATAAAATAACCTGCGGAACACCCTATTTGTTAGAGTAGTCTAGGTAGGCTGAGTAGAGCGTTTATGCCGGTGGTTATGGGCAAGCGGCATGATCCCCAAAGTGACATAGGGCTTTCATAGCTGTCTTTAGTAGTAACCGTGAGTAGGGCCGTTTACCTTGGCGATGGGGCGGTATACCATATTACTCAGATGTGGTACACCTTTAGACTCAGAACATAGTTGCATTCCAGGCTAAGATATATCTAAAACACTCGAAGATAGGTCAATCAACATATAGGAACAGTATAACATAGAATCAGAACTCTGTCTATAAACACTTTTAGGCCTGATTAGACTTAAAACTAGTGAAGAATGGATCACCCTCTCATCAAGATTATTGATGATGATTGCATAACTGGATTATAAGATAAGAGTTAGGATAAAAGGCTAGTTACTACTAAGTCGTTACCACTTTCCTGGGAGTACGATATTTATTTAATAAAATCGTAGATACTTTCCAACAGACTAGCTACACGATAGGTACTCTGCCTTAGGTTCTGGCTGATTAAGTGACACCTTAGACACTAAATGTGACAATTAGTCAATCACAGTTCTTAATTACTCATAATCAACATAGGGTAAAATAACACTTATTTAGCATATCGGCTGGAAACGCATCAGATATTTGGCGCCACTTCCGGGGAACTATCATAATAAATTTAGGATTATTGGCCACAATTCAAGAGACTTATGATAGGTAGCGGTAGTAACCTAGACTTTTGATCTACACTTATCTTATACTAGTTAGACAATCACTTTCCAAAATATAGGGTTATCATAACTAATTAATTTTAGATGTTATATGAAATTAAGACACTTAGGATAATCAAATTTTAGAAAATTATTCTAAAACCATATTGAGGAAATTTATCTGCTTTCTAAATAAAATATAAAAGAAAAAAAAAATGTTTCTTGCTTTTCTATTTTACTTTTCCTCCTATACTTGTTATTTGTTATTTCTAACCAGACTTTGCACTCAGAGATGGAGAGAACAAGAGCAAAATCCACAGGAAATACAAATTTTCCGACCTTTACTAAGAGATCTTCAATTATTCCCTTGGGGATTTTGACTGTCCTGTCTGCAAGTTGTATGCACATCCTAGTCATTTTCAAATCATGCAATCCTAATTTATCAAATAAACTAGATGGCATAAGATTAATAATAGCTCCTAAGTCTGCTAATGCATGCATGTTAGTAATATTTCCAATTGTACATGGCAAGGTAAAACAACCAGGATCTTTCTGTTTAGACGGTAGTTTATTCAACAGGACCGCCGAACATTCTTCATTAAGAACCACCTTATCCATGTCAAATTTTCTTTTATTACTAACAACTTCTTTTAAAAACTTAGCATACTTTGGCATTTCAGAAATAACATCAAGTAAAGGTAAATTAACATGAATCTGACTAAAATTCCTAAGAAACTTTTCAAATTGCTCCTTATCTTTATTGTGCATAAGTCTGGCAGGGTAAGGTACTTTTGGCCGGTACTCAGGAATAAACTCCGTCTTCCCTTTCCTTGCTACTTCGATCTCGACATCCGTCGGCATTGGGTCCTTGGAGCCTTCTTCTGGTTCTTGCACAAGAATAGGAGGGTCAGATGGTTTAGGTGGAGATGGAGATAGAATTTTACCAGATCTTAGAGTGATGGTCTTGCATTCAGTTTGAGGGTTGGTCTCAGTGTTGCTTGGTAGCGTTCCCTGGGACCTGTGAGAGAAATGGGTGGATAGCTGACCCATTTGCCTCTCTAAAGTTTGTATAGCAGCTTGTGTGTTTCTGATTGTTTGCTTGGTCTGCTTCTGTCTATTCTCGTTCTGCTGGATTCTTTCTGCGTGAGCTTCCTGAATCTTTCTGTTGGACTCTATCATTTCCTTGTTGGAGTCGGAAATGCTCTTCAGCATGTCTCTGAATTCTTGCATGGGGTCAGCTGGAACGATGTAGTTCCTTGGTGCAGGCAGAGCGACTTGCTGGTTTTGTGGATATGGCAGTTGCTGAGGTACTCTTTTCTTAAAGTTAGTAGTCTCGGGATTGTTTCTCCAGCTAAATCCCGGATGGTTCTTCCAAGTGGGATTGTAGGTATTTCCTATAGGAGCAGAATTCACTGCGTCCACTTGTTCCATATCTTCTGGGATAGTTAATATCCCATTACCATAACAATCCCCACTGAAATGTGGTCCTTGGCAAAATTCGCAAACTTGGTATACTGACTGAATACTTTTCCCTTGTTGGAAAGCATTTAGCTGATTAGTAATGCTGGCCTTCAGTGCCTCAAATTGATCATCAGTGGAGGCAACGACCGCATTTACTGGTTGCTTCTTAGCTCGACCACTTGTGCGCCAATTCTTGTTGTTCCTGTAGAGTCTCTCCAGAGCGTTTCTAGCATCTACATCACTCATTCCATTGAAACCGCTCTGGGGATTGAGTCCATCAAGAATTTGCTTACCCATGTCTGACATACCCCCGTAAAATTGCTGAATCAGCAATGCCTCGGTAAGTCCATGTTGGGGGCAGAGCCTGAGTAGTTCTTTGAATCTGCCCCAAGCTTCGATCACTGTCTCATCAGCAGCTTGAGTGAAACTAGACAGAGCCCTTCGATATTCTAGGACTCTTGCTGCAGAGTAGTACTCTTCTAGGAAGGCTTTGCTTAACTCATCCCAAGAGGTGATGGAGTTAGTAGGTAGCTGGGCCAACCATCTCTTAGCTCTGTCCCTAAGTGAGTAGGGAAAAAGGTTGAGTTTAGTTATTTCTGCAGTATGATCTCCCTTGAGGCCTTCGCAGAGAGAAGAGAAATCAGATAGGTGTTCCAGCGGATTTTCGGCTGCAGTTCCTCCAAACTGAACTCGATTTATAATCAGCTGGATCACATTAGGTTTAAGATCATAGCGAGGGTTCCCAGGGATTCTGATGGCAGATGAGACTGGGATAGTCTGTGGCTGGATGTAGGATTCAAGGGTAGGTCTTTCAGCAGCCATTTCTGTTCTTCGCCTATTAGCTGTGCGAATGATTCGTTCAGGATTTTCAACTGGTGTTTCAAGGTTAGCTTCTGAAGATCGAGTCATGCAACTACAGATAAGAACACGTTTTAGCCTGAGCAAACTGGTTAGTGAGGTTACAGGGAAAGTGGAAATTTACAAACTTGGAAGGAAGAGAAAACAAAACAAAACAACTATTCACAAGGAGAAAATACAAAAGATAGGGAAAAGAGAATAACTTACCATTAAACAAGAAAAAGTACAATTTTTTTTTATTTCGAAAGCGATTAAATTCCCTAAATATGGTTTTAGAATAATTTTCTAAAATTTGATTATCCTAAATGTCTTAATTCCAAATAACATCTAGAATTAATTAGTTATGATAACCCTATATTTCGGAAATTGATTGTCCAACTAGTATAACATAAGTGTTGGGTCTAAAGTCTAGGTTACTACCGTTACCTATCATAAGCCTCTAGAATTTTGATCAGGAATCCTAAATTCATTATGATATCTCCCCGGCAACGGCGCCAAAAATCTGATGTGTTTCCGACCGATGTGCTAAATAGGTGTTATTTTACCCTATGTTGATTATGAATAATTAAGGATTGTGATTGACTAATTGTCACATTTAGTCTCTATGGTGTCACTTAATCAGCCAGAACCTAAGGCAGAGTACCTATCATGTAGCTAGTCTGTTGGAAAGTATCTACGATTTTATTAAATAAATATCGTACTCCCAGGGAAGTGGCAACGGCTTAGTAGTAACTAGCCTTTTATCCTAACTCCTATCTTATAATCCAGTTATGCAATCTTCATCAAATACTTTGATGAGAGGGTGATTCATTCTCCACTAGGTTTCAGTCTCATTAATCCTAGAAGTGTTTTATAGATGAGTCTGATTCTATGTTTATACGTTCCATATGTTGTTTGACCTATATTCGAGTATTTTAGATATATCTTAGCCTGGATTGCAACTATGTTCTGGTCTAAAGGCGTACCACATCCGAGGTCTCTAATAAACCGCCCTACCTTAATGACGGCCTTACTCACGGTTCGGGACGAAGGCATCCATGAAAGCCCTATGTCACTTCGGGGATCATACCGCTTGCCCTAGCCGCCGGCATAATCGGACTCAGCTCGGCCCTACCTAGACTACTTTAACAGGCAGGGTGTTCAACATGTTATTTTATCTAGCATGGCAGACACCAATACTAATTGATGCATGTTAAACTAAACAGGTTATGATTAGACCGTGGTAGGAATGTCTATAACCCTAACTTTAGTTTAAAAGAGCACATTAAACATGCAGAGATAGTGAATATTTAGCAGGGGCTATTTCCAGAAAAACATAATAACGTCAACATATAAAAAACTATTCATAACACATATAATTGTATTCATAATAAGTATTTAGAACAAAACAATAACAACATATAAGAGAGGGACATGGGGACTGATGCCATAAAGAATCACCCTTTACGTAGTCTCGCCGACAGAGCGTACTGCTGTATATGTCGTATTGCTCGCCCTGACTCTGCTCACCAGGACCTTGGAGGACGCTTCCTCAGCCTAGTAACTGGGCTTTACCATAATACCCAGCTTAAGCCCAGCCCTGTGGACTGACTCTTCGAACGCCTAGAGCCCTCTTAGGACTCCTAATGAAATCCCGGGTATTCTATGACCATAATAAACGAACCTATCTATAGAAACCTAAGATCTGAGACTATTTCTCAGAAAACTAAACAAAACACTAATAAGAAAGAAAACTGAGATCCGAGTCTCTGAGTGAGTTGTGTACTAGAGAATTGTACACTAGACACCACTAAATGACTCAGATCGAGTGGAGAGGAATGAATTCAACTGTTGGAGGCCTGGGGTATTTATAGCAGCTTCCCGGGGTGATTTTTCAGCAAACATTCGATGTGGGACTGGTTCTGGGGGCTCGGGACGCCCGTCCCGGATTGGGACGCCCGTCCCGGCGGGTTGACTGGGTCGGGACGCCCGTCCTGACCCGTTGACTAAGTCAATATTTCCAAAAATTGCGTTTTTGCCCCAAAATTTGCTGTTTTCGTCTACTTTTCACATGACACTTCCAAAATCATAAAAACCGTGAAATTGAGTAAATAACAAACAATTCAGATCAATTTGCCCTCAATTTCACCCGAAATCATACATAAAAACATGCTAAAAAAGTGATACGATTTTCGCGTATCACCTTTAGACACAGAACATAGTTGCAATCCAGGCTAAGACATGTCTAAAATATTCGAACGTAGGTCATTCAACATATAGGAACAGTATAACATAGAATCAGAACTCATCTATAAAACACTTCTAGGATTAATTAGACTTAAACCTAGTGGAGAACGGATCACCATCTCATCAAAGTTATTGATGAAGATTGCATAACTGAATTATAAGATAGGAGTTAGGATGAAAGGCTAGTTACTACTAAGCCGTTGCCACTTCCCTGGGAGTACGATATTTAACTTAATAAAATCATAGATACTTTCCAACAGACTAGCTACACGATAGGTACTCTGCCTTAGGTTCTGGCTGATTAAGTGACACCATAGAGACTAAATGTGACAATTAGTCAATCACTGTCCTTAATTATTCATAATCAACATAGGGTAAAATAACACCTATTTAGCACGTCAACCGGAATCCCATCACAATGTGATAGCTATCTTGAACTAATTGATTAGGAATAGGGAATTCCTGATAACTGAGCACAACTTAGTCTGGATTAGAGACCTCAACCAATTACCTTTTCAAGACTTAACTAGATAAAATTAGACCAGTTGTGGATGTTTTGACAATTAGAATGACTAGATGAGACTTTGAGCTAAAAGTGAAAAGAAATAAAAGAAAGTTAATTAATTAAGGGTAGTTTGCTAGCGGCCTTCGCTACTCGAGCACCACTCCTTCGGGGAACTTAAAGCCTGATGCCCTAAGGTTGTGTAGGTCTGGGAGTCATTGGAGTGGGACTCGCTACATGGGTAGTTGAAGTTGACGTGTTCTAAGCAGACTCAAAATACCCTACATCTATAAAGAAAATCAATAAATGCTAAATCATTAAAAATCTGATCACCAAGGCTCAGAACTCAGAAAGTTGTCTATTGTTATTATGTCTAGCAACAGGGTCGAAATATTATCTGGTAGTAGTTAAGACGAGAGTATATTGTGTTGACTATCTGCTCTAGACTAGTACACACACTACACATCAGGAAGACCTTGTGACTAAGAAAGGAGTTCAACCTAGTTGTTAAGTTGTTTTCTGCTTGACTATAACAATCTGCTAGAGACATTTGAGACCTTGTCATAGCAACCTGACCAATCAGACATGTGTTAAGAATTGTCTAAATGAATTTTTGGAATAAAAACATGACTAGGAATTTAAGTGACTGCACTATGATCACTAACTTCAAGTAGACTTTGCTTGAGGACAAGCAAAAAGCTAAGTGTGGGGTTATATGATATGCATAAATCATATCACATTTTTAGCATGTTTTTAGGCATGATTTAGGGTGAAATTGAGGGTAAATTGGTCTTAATTGTTCATTATTAACTCAATTTCACAGTTTTTATGATTTTGGAAGTGTTAGGTGAAAAGTGGAAGAAAATGGCAAATTTCGGGGTAAAAATGCAATTTTTCAGAAGTTCAGACTTCGGGGAGGGTGTCCCGGTTCAGGACGGGCGTCCTGACCTGGTCAATAGGTCGGGACGGGCGTCCAGGACTCGGGACGGCCGTCCTGACCTGGTCAACAGACCGGGATGGGCGTCCCGAACCAGAAATTCAAGTCGCACATCGAATTTTTGAGAGAAAATCACTCCAGAAAGCTGCTATAAATACCCCAAGCCTTCCTCAGTTGAAATCATCCCTCTCCACTCGATATGAGTCATTCAGTGGTTTCTAGTGTACAATTCTCGAGTACAAAACTCACTCGGAGACTCAAATTTCAGTATAAGTTTTCTTTCTTTCGTTTTTGTGTTTCGTTTTTCTTAGTTTCTGAGAATTAGTCTCAGATCCTAGGGTTCAATAGATAGGTTCGTTTCTGGTATTCATAGAATACTCAGGATTTCGTTAGGAGATCCTAAGAGGGCTCTAGGCGTTCGAAGAGTCAGTCCACAGGGATGGGCTTAAGCTGGGTATTAAGGTAAAGCCCAGTTACTAGGCTGAGGAAGCATCCTCCGAAGGTTTTGGCGAGCAGAGTCGGGTTAAGCAATACGACATATACAACAGTACGCTCCATCGGCGAGACTAAGTAAAGGGTGATTTCTTTATGGCATCAGTCCCCCTGTCCCTCTCTTATATGTTGTTATTGTGATGGTGTTTCCGACCATGTGCTAAATAGGTGTTATTTTACCCTATGTTGATTATGAATAATTAAGGACTGTGATTGACTAATTGTCACATTTAGTCTCTATGGTGTCACTTAATCAGCCAGAACCTAAGGCAGAGTACCTATCGTGTAGCTAGTCTGTTGGAAAGTATCTACGATTTTATTAAATAAATATCGTACTCCCAGGGAAGTGGCAACGACTTAGTAGTAACTAGCCTTTTATCCTAACTCCTATCTTATGATCCAGTTATGCAATCTTCATCAAATACTTTGATGAGAGGGTGATTCATTCTCCACTAGGTTTCAGTCTCATTAATCCTAGAAGTGCTTTATAGATGAGTTCTGATTCTATGTTATACTATTCCTATATGTTGATTGACCTATATTCGAGTATTTTAGATATATCTTAGCCTGGATTGCAACTATATTCTGTGTCTAAAGGCGTACCACATCCGAGGTCTCTAATAAACCGCCCTACCTTAATGACGGCCCTACTCACGGTTCGGGACGAAGGCATCCATGAAAGCCCTATGTCACTTCGGGGATCATACCGCTTGCCCTAGCCGCCGGCATAATCGGACTCAGCTCGGCCCCTACCTAGACTACTTTAACAGGCAGGGTGTTCAACATGTATTTTATCTAGCATGGCAGACACCAATACTAATTGATGCCTGTTAAACTAAACAGGTTATGATTAGACCGTGGTTAGGAATTGTCTATAACCCTAACTTTAGTTTAAAAGAGCACATTAAACATGCAGACATAGTGAATATTTAGCAGGTGGCTATTTCCGGAAAAACGTAACAACTTCAACATATAAAACAACTATTCATAAAAATCGTAATCTGATGTTCATAATAAGTATTTAGAGTAAAAAACAATAACAACATATAAGAGAGGGGGTATGGGGACTGATGCCATAAAGAAATCACCCTTTACGTAGTCTCGCCGCAGAGCGTATGCGTGTATATGTCGTACTGCTTCCTCTGACTTGCTCACCAGAACCTTCGGAGGACGCTTCCTCAGCCTAGTAACTGGGCTTTACCTTAATACCCAGCTTAAGCCCAGCCCTGTGGACTGACTCTTCGAACGCCTAGAGCCCTCTTAGGATCTCCTAACGAAATCCCGGGTATTCTATGAACACCGGAAACGAACCTATCTATAGAAACCTAAGATCTGAGACAATTTCTCAGAAACTAAAACAAAACACTAATAAGAAAGAAACTGAGATCCGAGTCTCTGAGTGAGTTGTGTACGAGAGAATTGTACACTAGACACCACTAAATGACTCAAATCGAGTGGAGAGGAATGAATTCAACTGCTGGAGGCCTGGGGTATTTATAGCACCTTCCCGGAGTGAAAATCTCTGAAAAATTCGATGTAGGATAGCTTTTGGCGGCTTGGGACGCCCGTCCCGGATTGGGACGCCCGTCCTGGTCTGTTGACCAGGTCGGGACGCCCGTCCCTGGTGCTGGACACCCGTCCCTGGTGCTGGACGCCCGTCCCTCTGGCTTGGCTTGGTCGGGACGCCCATCCCGAACCTTTGACCGAGTCAACTTTTCGAAAAATTGCGTTTTTGCCCCAAAATTTGCTGTTTTCGTCTACTTTGCACATGACACTTCCAAAATCATAAAAATTGTGAAATTAAGTGAATAATGCGCAATCAAGATCAAATTGCCCTTGATTTCACCCAAATTCATACGTAAAAACATGTTAAAAAGGTGATACGATTTTCGCGTATCATATTGTGTTTGTCCAAATAGAAATTATGAATACTGGATTTTGATTATTATGAATAGTTGTTATATATGTTGAAGTTATTATGTTTTTCTGGAAATAGCCACCTGCTTAAATATTCATTATGTCTGCATGTCTAATGTAGTTTCTTTTAAACTAAAATTAGGGTTATAGACAATTCCTAACAACGGTCTATTCATAACCTATTTAGTTTAACAAGCAACAATTAGTATTGGTGTCTGCCATACTAGATAAAATAACCTGCGGAACACCCTGTTTGTTAGAGTAGTCTAGGTAGGCTGAGTAGAGCATTTATGCCGGCGGTTATGGGTAAGCGGCATGATCCCCAAAGTGACATAGGGCTTTCATAGTTGTCTTTAGTAGTAACCGTGAGTAGGGCCGTTTACCTTGGCGATGGGGCGGTATACCAGATTACTCAGATGTGGTACACCTTTAGACTTAGAACATAGTTGCATTCCAGGCTAAGATATATCTAAAACACTCGAAGATATGTCAATCAACATATATGGACAGTATAACATAGAATCAGAACTTTGTCTATAAACACTTTTAGGCCTGATTAGACTTAAACCTAGTGAAGAATGGATCACCCTCTCATCAAGATTATTGATAACGATTGCATAACTGGATCATAAGATAAGAGTTAGGATAAAAGGCTAGTTACTACTAAGCCGTTACCACTTTCCTGGGAGTACGATATTTATTTAATAAAATCGTAGATACTTTCCAACAGACTAGCTACACGATAGGTACTCTGCCTTAGGTTCTGGCTGATTAAGTGACACCTTAGAGACTAAATGTGACAATTAGTCAATCACAGTTCTTAATTACTCATAATCAACATAGGGTAAAATAACACCTATTTAGCATATCGACTGGAAACGCATCACAACTGCTTGTATATGTTGGACTGCTCGACCCGAGTCTGCTCGACAGAACCTTCGAAGGACGCTTCCTCAGCTTAGTAGCTGGACTTGACCTTAATACCCAGCTTAAGCCCAGCCTTGTGGACTGACTCTTCGAACGCCTAGAGCCCTCTTAGGATCTCCTAACGAAATCCCGAGTATTCTATGAATACTAGAAACGAACCTATCTAATCGCATCCTAGGATCTGAGACTAATTCTCAGAAACAAAGAAAACGAGACACTATCTAGAAATAAAAGAAAACTTATACTGAAACCTGAGTCTCTAAGTGACTTGTATACTGGAAAATTGTATACTTGAAGTCACTAAATGACTCAGATCGAGTGGAGAGGAATGAATTCAACTGAGGAAGGCCTGGGGTATTTATAGCAGCTTTCTGGAGTGTTTTTCTCTCAAAAATTCGATGTGGGATTCTGAACTGTGGCTCGGAATGCCCGTCCAGGATTGGGACGCCCGTCCCAGCCTGTTGACCTGGTCAGGACGCCCATCCTAACTTCGGGATACTCACCTCGACTTCTGAATTTCTGAAAATTGCGTTTTTGGCCCGAAATTTGCCATTTTCTTCTACTTTTCACCTGACACTTCCAAAATCACAAAAACTGTGAAATTGAGTTAATAACAATCAATTAAGACCGATTTACCATCAATTTCACCCTAAATTATGCCTAAAACATGCTAAAAATGTGATATGATTTATGCATATCACCAGGTCAGGATGCCCGTCCTGGGTTCGGGACGCCCATCCCGACTTCCGAACTTCTGAAAATCACTTTTTTGCCCCAAAATTTGCCATTTTCTTGTACTTTTCACCTAACACTTCCAAAACCACAAAAACTATGAAATTGAGTTAATAACAATCAATTAAGAGCGATTTAACATCAATTTCACCCTAAATTGTGCCTTAAAACATGCTAAAAAAGTGATATGATTTATGTATATCAAGCACAGCCCTGTCGACTGACTCTTCGAACGCCTAGTGCTCTCTTAGGATCTCCTAACAAAATCTTGGGTATTCTATGAATACCAAAAACGAACCTTTCTAGGATCTGAGACAGACTCTTAGAAACAAAGAACACGAGACACTCTCTAAAATTATAAATATACATATACTAAAACCTAAAATCACTAAGTGACTTGTATACTATAGAAAATTGTATACTTGAAGTTACTAAATGACTCAGATCGAGAGGAGAGGAATGATTTCAACTGAGGAAGGCCTGGGGTATTTATAGCAGGGGAATTGGGTGAAATTTTCTACAAATATCGATGTGGGACTTTGACTAGGCATTCGGGACGCCCGTCTTGGCCTGTTGACCAGGTCAGGATGGCCGTCCTGGTCTGTTGACCAGGTCAGGACGCCTGTGTTGGGTTCTGGACGCCCATCCCGACTTCTAAACTTCTAAAAATCACGTTTTTGCCCCAAAATTTGCCATTTTCTTGCACTTTTCACCTGACACTTCCAAAATCACAAAAACTGCAAAATCGAGTTAATAACAGTCAATTGAGAACGATTTAACACCAATTTAGCCCTAAATTATTCCTAAAAACATGCTAAAAAGTGATATGATTTGTGCATATCAGTCACATTTAGCATCTATGTTGTCACTTAATCAATCAGAACCTAAGGCAGAGTACCTATCGTGTAGCTAATCTGTTGGAAAGTACCTACGATTTTAATTTAAGAATTCATCTTACACCCAGGGAAGTGGTAACGGCTTAGTAGTAACTATCCTTTTACCCTAACTCTCATTTCATTATCCAGTTATGCAATCATTCATCAATATCTTTGATGAGAGGTTGATCCATTCTACACTAGGTTCAAATTTACTTAAGCATGCAAGAGTATTTTATATACAGCGTTCTGATATATGTTATATTGTTCCTACATGTTGACTGACCTATCTTCGAGTATTTTAGATATATCTTGGTCTAGATTGTAATTATATACTGATTCTACTTGTGTACCACATCTGAGTTATCTAATAAACTGCCCCATCGCCATTGACGGCCCTACTCACGGTTCGAGCTAAAGGCAACTATGAAAGTCCTGTGTCACTCAGGAGATCATGTCGCTCGCCCTAACGCCGACATAAACACACGAACTCAGCCTACTTAGACTACTTTAACAAACATGGTGATCTATAGGTTATTTCATCTAATATGGCAGACCTTAATGCTTTCGTCCTCACACAAAGCCCTAAATTAAGGCCTGATAAACTAGACAGGTTATGATTAGACTGTGGTTAGGAGTTGTCTATAACCGTTCATCTAATTTAAAAGAGCAAGTAGATATACAGTCATAATGATAATTAAGCTGGTGACCTTTCCAGAAAAATGTAAATAGCCTCAACATGCATAACACACATTCATAATATCATAATTTAGTATTCAAATAGGTCTTTGGACAAACACAGTACAAACATATAAAGAGAGGGACAAGGGGACCACCACCATAAAGTATTCACCCTTTATTAGGTCCGCTGATGGAGTAATTGTTTGTATATCCTGGACTACTTGACCCGACTCTGCTCGACAGAACCTTCGGAGAAGGCTTCCTTACTCTAGTAGCTTTTGTCGTGCCTTTACCTTCCCTTCCCTCCGCGGCTTAAGCAAAGCCATGTTGAATAATGTTTCGAACGCCTAGTGCTCTTTTAGGATCTCCTAACGAAATCCTGAGTATTCTATGAATACTAAACACGAACCCTATCTAGTCGTATTCTAAGATCTGAGACAAACTCTCAAAAATAGAGAATACGAGAAACTCTCGAATACTAAAAATCTACTTGAATGAAAACACCTGAAATCACTGAATGACTTGTAACCAGTAGAAAACTATGTACTGGAAGCCAATGAATGATTTAGATCAAGTGGAGAGGAATGAATTCAACTGTGAAAGGCCTGTGGTATTTATAGCAGGGGAACTGAGTGATTTTTATGCAGAAAAGGATGTGGGAGTCTGTACAGGGGTTCGGGACACCCGTCCCGACCTATTGACCGGGTCAGGACGCCCGTCCCGGGTCCTAGATGCCCGTCCCGGGTCTTTGACCAGGTCGGGATGCCTGTCCTGGTCTTAGGACGCCCATCCTGACTTTTGAACTTCTGAAAATTACATTTTTGCTTTGAAATTTTCCATTTTCTTGCATATTTCACCTGAAGCTTCCAAAATCACAAAAACTACAAAATTGCATTAATAACAGTCAATTGAGAATGATTTAACTCCAATTATGCCCTAAATTGTGCCTAAAACATGCTAAAAAGTGATATGATTTGTGCATATCATATAACCCCACACTTAGCTTTTTGCTTGTCCTCAAGCAAAGTCTACATGAAATTATTGATTTTTAAATCATAGGTGTAGTCACTTAAAATTCCTAGAAATGTTTTTATGCCAAAATTGATCACTGAGTCAGATGATTCACAAAACAGGCCTGACAGGTTACGTTGCCATGACAAAGTTTCAAATGTCTTTAGTAGATTATAATGGTCAGGCAGGGTGATGTGGTTTCCGACCGATGTGCTAAATAGGTGTTATTTTACCCTATGTTGATTATGAATAATTAAGGACTGTGATTGACTAATTGTCACATTTAGTCTCTATGGTGTCACTTAATCAGCCATAACCTAAGGCAGAGTACCTATCGTGTAGCTAGTCTGTTGGAAAGTATCTACGATTTTATTAAATAAATATCGTACTCCCAGGGAAGTGGCAACGGCTTAGTAGTAACTAGCCTTTTATCCTAACTCCTATCTTATGATCCAGTTATGCAATCTTCATCAAATACTTTGATGAGAGGGTGATTCATTCTCCACTAGGTTTTAGTCTCATTAATCCTAGAAGTGCTTTATAGATGAGTTCTGATTCTATGTTCTACTGTTCCTATATGTTGATTGACCTATATTCGAGTATTTTAGATATATCTTAGTCTGGATTGCAACTATGTTCTGTGTCGAAAGGCGTACCACATCCGAGGTCTCTAATAAACCGCCCTACCTTAATGACGGCCCTACTCATGGTTCGGGACGAAGGCATCCATGAAAGCCCTATGTCACTTCAGGGATCATACCGCTTGCCCTAGCCACTGGCATAATCGGACTCAGCTCGGCCCCTACCTAGACTACTTTAACAGGCAGGGTGTTAAACATGTTATTTTATCTAGCATGGTAGACACCAATACTAATTGATGCCTGTTAAACTAAACAGGTTATGATTAGACCGTGATTAGGAATTGTCTATAACCCTAACTTTAGTTTAAAAGAGCACATTAAACATGCAGACATAGTGAATATTTAGCAGGTGGCTATTTCCGGAAAAACATAATAACGTCAACATATGAAACAACTATTCATAAAAATCGTAATCTGATGTTCATAATAAGTATTTAGAGTAAAAATAATAACAACATATAAGAGAGGGGTATGGGGACTGATGCCATAAAGAAATCACCCTTTACGTAGTCTCGCCGCAGAGCGTACTGCTGTATATGTCGTACTGCTTCCTCTGACTCTGCTCACCAGAACCTTCGGAGGACGCTTCCTCAGCCTAGTAACTGGGCTTTACCTTAATACCCAGCTTAAGCCCAGCCATGTGGACTGACTCTTCGAACGCCTAGAGCCCTCTTAGGATCTCCTAACGAAATCCCGGGTATTCTATGAACACCGGAAACGAACCTATCTATAGAAACCTAAGATCTGAGACTATTTCTCAGAAACTAAAACAAAACACTAATAAGAAAGAAACTGAGATCCGAGTCTCTGAGTGAGTTGTGTACTAGAGAATTGTACACTGGACACCACTAAATGACTCAGATCGAGTGGAGAGGAATGAATTCAACTGCTGGTGGCCTGGGGTATTTATAGCAGCTTCTCGGAGTGAAAATCTCTGAAAAATTCGATGTGGGACAGCTTCTGGCGGCTCGGGACGCCCGTCCCGGATTGGGACGCCCGTCCTGGTCTGTTGACCAGGTCGGGACGCCCGTCCCTGGTGCTGGACGCCCATCCCTCTGGCTTGGCTTGGTCGGGACGCCCGTCCAGGACCTTTGACCGAGTCAACATTTCCAAAAATTGCGTTTTTGCCCCAAAATTTGCTGTTTTCGTCTACTTTTCACCTGACACTTCCAAAATCATAAAAACTGTGAAATTAAGTGAATAATGCACAATCAAGATCAAATTGCCCTTGATTTCACCCAAATTCATACGTAAAAACATGCTAAAAAGGTGATACGATTTTCGCATATCAGATAACCCCACACTTAGCCTTTTGCTTGTCCTCAAGCAAAGTCTACCTGAAGTTACTTAAATTCCTAGTCATGTTTTTATTCCAAAAATTCTTCAGACAAGTCTTAATACAGGTCTGTCTGGTTAGGTTGCTATGACAAGGTCTCAAATGTCTTCTAGTAGCTTGCTATGATCAGGCAGAAAATAAATCAACAACTGGGTTGGTCTTTTTTCTTAGTCACAGGGTCTTCCTGATGTGTAGTGTGTGTACTAGTCCAGACCAGATAGTCAACACAATGTACTCTTGTCTTAACTACTACCAGATAACACTTCGACCTATCGCTAGACATATTAACAACAGACAACTTTTTGAGTTCTGAGCTTTGGTGATCAGATTCTTGGTGTTTTAGCACTTAGTTTTTTTCTTTATAGATGTAGGGTATTTTGAGTCTGCTTAGAACACGTCAACTTCAACTACCCATGTAGCGAGTCCCACTCCGATGACTCCCAGATCTACACGACCTTAGGGCATCAGGCTTTAAATTCCCCGAAGGAGTGGTGCTCGAGTAGCGAAGGCCGCTGGCAAACTACCCTTATTTGATTAACTATCTTTTGTTTCCTTTCACTTTTAGCTCAAAGTCTCATCCAGTTATTCTAATTGTCAAAACATCCACAACTGGTCTAATTTCATCTAGTTCAGTCTTGAAAAGGTAATTGGTTGAGGTCTCTAATCCAGACAAAGTTGTGCTAAGTTATCAGGAATTCCCTATTCCTAATCAATTAGTCCAAGATAGCTATCAACTATCTCCTACTAACCATAGCATACTACCTACATATCATAGACATAAGCAATTGTTTAACCAAGCATACTGCATTTAGAAGTCTGAAAGACGGAAAAAGTTTGAAATTTTTTTGGAAGGGTGTGAAAATGCGGGGAAAACAAGCAAATTCATGCGAAAAATTTTGCAAACTGCTACAGTGCACCGTGCACTGCTACCCCACACTTAAGTCTGGCACTGTCCTCAGTGTTCATGCATATCTAATTACCCCACACTTATTTGAAAATAAGTAATAAAACAGAAAAATAAAGGATTCTGTATGGGTAAGTAAGACATAAAATAAAATAATGCAAATAATTCTGTATGTCATATAAATCAAATTTGTACATAGATTCATACGTCATACAGCCCAGACATGTTTATACACATAGAACAAGAAAAACAAAACAAAAGAAAAAGAAAGAAAAGGAAAGAAGGAGAGAGAGACTAAGAACCCGGCGGATCGTTGTCCAGTGGACCTAAGTCTGCTAAGTCAAACTCAAAGTTTTCCGCTACTCGGGAAGTCTGCTGATGTATCTCCTCAATCCTGCTGGTGTTCATGGCGATCCTATCATCTATCATCGCCAACCGTCTGTCAATCCTGTCCTCCATCATCGCCAACCGTCTGTCAATCCTGTCCTCCATCATCGTCAGCCGTCTGTCAATCCTGTCCATGTCTCGACTGTATCGGGCCGATAGTTCTGCCAATCCGTGCGACATGTGTCGTTCGAAGGCAGTATGTGGCACGAACGTCTCGGATGGAGGGATATGCGCTGGAAATGCTTCCGATGCTGATGCCTGTCATGTCTGCTCCATGTGGATGGTGTCGCGGCCATTCGCATCCCGTACAACCATTCCCATGTTCCGTAGAATGGTAATGTCTGTGGGAATAGTGGTTGGGGCGACCAGAGTAAGCTCCGAGCCCTCTATGTCCAACTCCAGGTAGCGGGCTAGCCTGGTGATGTATGGTCTGAGTCTCAGACACTGTTTCCTAGTATCTGTAGCGAATCCTCGCATGACGACCGCTATGAGTCTAGCCATCTCTACTGTAGATCCCATGTGCATGTTGGCTAGAAGGAACGTCTCCATCCGGGTGACAGTTCCGGGCGCTGTTAGTCGTCCTGACAATGTGTGTGCAATGATAGCATGCAGGTAACGAAGAGTAGGATAAATACCTGTGGCTTTTGCAAAGCCATGCTGGTATGGGACACCCGTCATGCAGATCTGAGCCCAAGCAGTGGAGACGTCTGCAGACGTGAAGTCTCGAACTGCTGTAGTGTATGCGGGCGTATCTAGCTCATCTTTCTGCCAGATGCCTAGGGCGATGCCGAACTCGGCCATGCTCATCGATCGATCTATTCCGCCTAAACGGAATGTGATCTGCTCCTATTGGCAGGTAAAAGACGCATAGAACTCACATACCAGCTCCAGGTATGTGGGCTCGGTGACGATGAATACTCGACTGTAGGGTGGCACGTCGAGTATGCGTCTGACTTCCGGCTCTACTCCCAGTGTCTGTATTGCTGCCCAATCCAGCGTTCTGCCCGTTAGTATCGTACGCCCGATGTACCCAGTGCATCTCTCTTGGTATGTTGTGCTGGAGGGAAACAGCATAAAAGGATGTGTCACTGAGGTAACTGTCATGGTAGATGTGGTACGAGCACGTTTGGGAGCCATTTAAAACGTATGAGAGAGTGTAGGTGGGGAAGAAAGCTTTAAACTCAAATTCTGGAGGTGAATTTGAATTCAGAAGGATGAAATTAGGTTAGGGGGCGAATTTTGAATTTTTGGCGGGAAAATCGAATTTTGGAGGGAAATTCAAATTTTTGGGTGAAGTTTAAAATTCAAATTTTGGAGGGAAATTCGAATTTTTAAACTTTGAGGAGTTTGCCAAAAATTTGTAGAGAGAGGCTAGAGAGAAATGTTTTTAGAGAGATGAATTTTTGGTTGTAGATTTGAGAGAAAATGAAAAAAAATTGAATTTTTATAGAAGGGAGACCTTCGGGACGCCCGTCCCGGAGGGAGGACTCCCGTCCCGGGTTGCATCGGGACGCGTGCTAATTCCGGGGAAAAAAAATTTTTTTTCTTCGTAATTCCCTGAAAATCTCAAAATACCAAAAATTATCATAATTCTTAACAAGGCTTCATGTTTATCCAATGAAATTCAGAAGTTGTTAAAAACTCTATGCAAAAATTCCTCATTCTCTTTTTCGAAAATTTGAGTACCCTAATTTTATCCTAACGTAAATTCAGCAAGAATTTAAGAACAACAAAAATTTAGTTTGTGCAATGTAATTAGTGAAAAATAACCTCTATTTGCAAAACTCCTGTTTTTCATAGAAATTCGAAATAAACTGTCTGAAGAAAATTGTTGAATATAAATGACCCTTTAAAAATGTTTGAAAAATAGAAAATAAGGGTCAATTATTCAAGTTTCAGTTCAAACGAATTATTTGTTGAGAGTAAAAGAATCTTCCCTTTTTAACGAATCCTATCTCTGATCTCCTGTAGTTCTGTCCGAAAGCTTCACATTTCATGCGTATTGTTCGCATCTCATCCCTCTGCCTGTTTTGCTCACTGCGTAGATCAGCCATCTCTCGGAGTAGTTGCGCACCTTGGTTCTCCTGGAGATTGACCGTAGCTCTGAGTCGGTCTACGTTAGTTGTGATGTTCAGACTTAGTTGGTCTAAATGACACAGTCTGCTAGCGATCCCTTGGTCCATCTCATAGACCCTTTGAGCTAGCGTGTCTATCTGCACGGACAACATTGAATAATAACCGTTAGTACTCCCCGCAGATGAAGGGGTGTGCTCATTTGGTGTTGGGGTGTATGCGGGCGAGGTGGGTGAATTTTGGGTTTGGTCAGTAGGGGGTGGATTTATGGGAACTCTCTGGGCAGGAGGTTGAATTGGAGATCTCTGGGGTTCTTCTTTAGGAGGGAAGGTATCCTCAGAAGGATCTTCTTCTGTGGGACTACGGGTGTTCAGGAATCGTCTCACTAGTTCACTGGCATCCGGGCTTGAGTTTACTTCCACTGGTTGTGAAGGAAGAGTCCCTCGTGGTACTTCTGGTGCAGGCCTAGAGGGGCCCTCTGGCTTTGTCTTCTTCGGTCCTGGAGTGTCAGGGTTTTCTGTCTTCTTTGCCTGATTAGTAGCTGCTCTTGTTCTCTTCATCTTTGAGTGCAAAGTCTGGTTAGAAACAACAAATAGCAAAAAGTAGGACAGTGAAACAAGAAAGTAAGAAAAATATTTTTATGGATTTTGATTTATTTAGAAAGCATGTAAATTTCCTTAATATGGTTTTAGAATAATTTTCTAAAATTTGATTATCCTAAATGTCTTAATTCCAGATATTATCTAAAATTAATTAGTTATAATAATCCTATATTTAGGAAAGTGATTGTCTAACTAGTATAAGATAAGTGTAAGTCAAAAGTCTAAGTTACTACCGCTACCTATCATAAGTTTCTAGAATTGTGGCCAATAATCCTAAATTCATTATGATATGTCCCCGGCAACGGCGCCAAAAATCTGATGTGGTTTCCGACCGATGTGCTAAATAGGTGTTATTTTACCCTATGTTGATTATGAATAATTAAGGATTGTGATTGACTAATTGTCACATTTAGTCTCTATGGTGTCACTTAATCAGCCAGAACCTAAGGCAGAGTACCCATCGTGTAGCTAGTCTGTTGGAAAGTATCTACGATTTTATTAAATAAATATCGTACTCCCAGGGAAGTGGCAACGGCTTAGTAGTAACTAGCCTTTTATCCTAACTCCTATCTTATGATCCAGTTATGCAATCTTCATCAAATACTTTGATGAGAGGGTGATTCATTCTCCACTAGGTTTCAGTCTCATTAATCCTAGAAGTGCTTTATAGATGAGTTCTGATTCTATGTTATACTGTTCCTATATGTTGATTGACCTATATACGAGTATTTTAGATATATCTTAGCCTGGATTGCAACTATGTTCTGTGTCTAAAGGCGTACCACATCCGAGGTCTCTAATAAACCGCCCTACCTTAATGACGGCCCTACTCACGGTTCGGGACTAAGGCATCCATGAAAGCCCTATGTCACTTCGGGGATCATACCGCTTGCCCTAGCCGCCGGCATAATCGGACTCAGCTCGGCCCCTACCTAGACTACTTTAACAGGCAGGGTGTTCAACATGTTATTTTATCTAGCATGGCAGACACCAATACTAATTGATGCCTGTTAAACTAAACAGGTTATGATTAGACCGTGGTTAGGAATTGTCTATAACCCTAACTTTAGTTTGAAAGAGCACATTAAACATGCAGACATAGTGAATATTTAGCAGGTGGCTATTTCCGGAAAAACATAATAACGTCAACATATGAAACAACTATTCATAAAAATCATAATCTGATGTTCATAATAAGTATTTAGAGTAAAAATAATAACAACATATAAGAGAGGGGTATGGGGACTGATGCCATAAAGAAATCACCCTTTACGTAGTCTCGCCGCAGAGCGTACTGCTGTATATGTCGTACTGCTTCCTCTGACTCTGCTCACCAGAACCTTCGGAGGACGCTTCCTCAGCCTAGTAACTGGGCTTTACCTTAATACCCAGTTTAAGCCCAGCCCTGTGGATTGACTCTTCGAACGCCTAGAGCCCTCTTAGGATCTCCTAACGAAATCCCGGGTATTCTATGAACACCGGAAACGAACCTATCTATAGAAACCTAAGATCTGAGACTATTTCTCAGAAACTAAAACAAAACACTAATAAGAAAGAAACTGAGATCCGAGTCTCTGAGTGAGTTGTGTACTAGAGAATTGTACACTGGACACCACTAAATGACTCAGATCGAGTGGAGAGGAATGAATTCAACTGCTGGAGGCCTGGGGTATTTATAGCAGCTTCCCGGAGTGAAAATCTCTGAAAAATTTGATGTGGGACAGCTTTTGGCGGCTCGGGACGCCCGTCCTGGTCTGTTGACCAGGTCGGGACGCCCGTCCCTCTGGCTTGGCTTGGTCGGGACGCCCGTCCCTGGTTCGGGACGCCCGTCCCGGACCTTTGACCGAGTCAACATTTCCAAAAATTGCGTTTTTGCCCCAAAATTTGCTGTTTTCATCTACTTTTCACCTGACACTTCCAAAATCATAAAAACTGTGAAATTAAGTGAATAATGCACAATCAAGATCAAATTGCCCTTGATTTCACCCAAATTCATACGTAAAAACATGCTAAAAAGGTGATACGATTTTCGCGTATCACAGGGTTAACAATTTAATAACTAGACTGAACTCTTCTCTTAGTCACGTGGCCTTCCTGATGGTAGTCTGTGTATTAGTCCAGACTAGATTGTCAACACAATATAGTCTTCTCTTGACTCTTACCAGATAATACCTCGACCAGTCGCTAGACATAACAGCAACAAACAACCTTCTGAGTTCTGAGCTTTGGTGTCAAGAATATTCAATTAAAATTTTCAATATAAGAACACACTAGGCTATGTATTTTTAGATTGATTGTTCAGGGTATTTTTGTGTTCGCTTTCACACATCAACTTTAACTACCCATGTAGCGAGTCCCACTCCGATGACTCCTAGATCTACACAACCTTAGGGCATCAGGTTTTAAGTTCCCTTAAGGAGTGGTGCTCGAGTAGCAAAGGATGCTTGCAAACTACCCTATTTATTTAATTTTTCACTTTCAGCTCAGAGCATCATCTAGTCATTTAAATTGCTAATGTATCCTCAACTGGTCTAATATTTTTTAGCTAGGTCTCGAAAAGGTATTTGGTTGATGTCTCTAATCTAAACTAAGTTGTGCTCAATTATCAGGAATTCCCTATTTCTAATCGAGGAATTCAATAAAGTTATCACGTTGTTTCCTACTGATCATAATTCTCTACTTACATATCATAGACAACTGCATTTTGAAGTCTGAAAGGGTGAAAAATTTCGAAATATTTTTGGAAGGGTGTAATTTTAGTGAGAAATATGGGAAAACATGCAAAAATAAATTGTACTGCTACTACAGTGCACAGTGCACTACTACACCACACTTAAGGTTTACACTGTCCTCAGTGTTCATGCATATCTAATCACCCCACACTTATTTGGAAAACAAAAGTTGGAAAACATGATATATAAAACACTTACCCCACACTTATTTGACTAAGGGGAAGAGACAGAAAACATAACAAAAAAACAAGAAGGGTAATAGAAATAACAAAACAGAACACAAAATGAAGATAAAAATTAAAAGAAAACAAAATAAAAGTAGAGGAAGGTGAGGATTAGAAAAACTCCCTTCATGTCTCGAGTAGAAGGGTCTTCTCTGATCTGTCAATTGGCTCTTCACCTCAGCCATGTGCTATTGCTGAAATGTCCTCGACTCTGTAAGTTCTGAATGGTGGAGCTGCTAACTCTGCAGTGTGCTTCGTATGGAGGGTGTGTCTACCTTCTGGTTCGCGAACTACCATCCCCATTTTCTGAAGAACATTCAGGTCGGTGGGTCTGGTAGATGGAGCTATCCTCGTCAGCTCCGATCCTTCCATGTCAAGCTCCAAGTAGTGGCTATCAGTGTGATGAATAGCTCGAGCCCCATGGACTGCTTCCTCAAATTATTTGCGAAGTTTCTCGCAATCAGAGCAACGTGTCCAGGAGGAAGGTGTCTAGGAACATGACTTCTCTGGTGTGGTGCACCTACCTGTGATGGTATTGTATGCAAGTATCGAAGGGCAAAAAAGATACCTAAAGATTTAGCAAAGCTGTGGTGGTAGGGGGCTCCAATGGTGCAGATCTGGGCCCAAATAGTTGAGACTTCCTAGGGGAAGTTTCACACAGCTGACTAGTATGAAGGGGACGCAAGCTCCTCCACAGCTATACTCCTGATACAATGCCAAACTCTTCTATATCTATCGATCGATTGATACCGCTTGGTGTGTAGGTCACTTGCTCGCACTTGTATAGCTTTAATTGTTGCCCGTTTACCTTTTCAACAGTGTTGTCTTGATCCATTATAACACAAGCTTCCCATGACGACACTTCTGTAACAGTAAATGGGTCTAACCATTAACAACATCTCCTATGTCGATTCTGCGGTTAGGGACTTTGTTGTGGTGGTATTTTTTGGAAGTTTTTAGTTCCAGAGTTATTCCTCCACTAAATCCTGGATGATTTCTTCGGTAGGGATTGTATGTGTTTCCCATTGGAGCAGCATTCTGCAGCAACCTACTCCTACCTCTTTTTGGAATGATCAGTATTTCATTCCCATAGCAATCCCTGCTAAAGTGTGGTACTTGGTAGACTTCACAGATTTGATACATTGGCACATCTGAATCTAGAAAATAGTTTCTAGATTGTTGCGTTAACTGGTGGACAACCCTTTATAATTATCAAGACATTAGAACATTTGAATCTAGAAAACAGTTTCTCATAGAATCTGCACATGACTTTAACATCATTAGTAGGCAATGCCTGTGGTTCAAGCCATTTTGAAAGTGTTCTACAGCTAATATGATGTACTTGTTGCCAAAAGGAAGAAAGAAAATAAAATCAATACCCCAGATAAAAGATTTCAGTATTCTACATACCTTGCTGGGGTAGATGATCTCGGGACGACGTGTTACCTTTAATTGGCAAGCGTTGCGGGACTGCATCAAGGATACAGAATCCTTGAATATTGGGGGCCAATAATATCCTGCTTCCAACACTTTCCGGACAGTGTTGATAGCAGTCAATTGGTCTCGTAGATTCTTTATGGCAATGCTCCATAATCTTGTTGCCCTTGTCTTTTAAGACACATCTTCTGATCAATTACTTTGCAATAATTCAAAAAAATCTCTCTCTCAAATCTTTTGTCTCTAAAGAATTCGAATCTTTGAATTTCTTTCCAAAATTTGAATTTCCCTCCAAAATTTGAATTTCCCGCAAAAAATTCAAATTCTTTTCCTAAACAAATTCCTTCCTTCTGAATTCGAATTTACCTCTAGAATTCAAATTTGAAATCTTTTCCTGCCAATTTTTCAAATCCTCTCCAAATTCAATAAATGGCCCCAAAACGCGCACACATCACTTCAACTATGACTCTCACATCTGTGACACACCCCTACCATTCTGGCATATCGGGAGAGAAGGCAGGGATTGGTCGGTAGGAACATTCTGGCAGGACAGACTCTTGACGGCAGTCAGGACACTCATAATTGAGCAAGAGATTCAGCGCATACTCGACGTACTACCATACAGTCGAGTATTTGTTGTCACCGAGCCTACATACTTGGAGTTGGTACGCGAGTTCTATGCTTCATTCACATTCCAACTGATGCGTTCCGACTGATATGCTAAAATAGGCGTTATTTTACCCTATGTTGATTATGAATAACTAATGACTCAGAATGACTAATTGTCACATTTAGTCTCTATGTTGTCACTTAATCAATCAGAACTAAAGGCAGAGTACCTATCGTGTAGCTAGTTTGTTGGAAAGTATCTACAATTTTAATTAAATCAATTATCGTACTCCCAGGGAAGTGGTTGATGCGTTCCGATTGGTATGCTAAAAGATAGGCTTTTATTTACCTATGTCGATTATGAGTAATTAAGGGCTGAGTCTTACTAACTGTCTCTTAGCATTCAATTATTGTCACTTAATCAATCAGAACCTAAGGCAGAGTACCTATCGTGTAGCTAGTCTGTTGGAAAGTATCTACGATTTTATTAAGTTAAATATCGTACTCCCAGGGAAGCGGCAACGACTTAGTAGTAACTAGCCTTTTAATCCTAACTCTTATCTTATGATCCAGTTATGCAATCTTCATCAATAACTTTGATGAGAGGGTGATCTATTCTCCACTAGGTTTAAGTCTAATTAATCCTAAAAGTGTGTTCTAGATAATGTCCTGATTTTATGTTATACTGTTCCTACATGTTGATTGACCTATCTTCGAGTATTTTAGATATATCTTAGCCTGGATTGCAACTATGTTCTGTGTCTAAAGGTGTACCACATCTGAGTCTCTACGCTACCACCCCATCGTTAAGGGTAACGGCCCTACTCACGGCTCGGACAAAAGTCAGCAATGAACGCCCTATGTCACTTCGGGGATCATACTGCTCATCTCATAACCCCCGGCATAACACTCTACTCAGCCTACCTAGATTACTTTCAACCAAAGGGTGTTCCGTAGATTATTTTATCTAGTATGGCAGACACCAATACTAATTGATGCTTGTTAAACTAAACAGGTTATGAATAGACCGTGGTTAGGAATTGTCTATAACCCTAATTTCAGTTTAAAAGAACGGCATTAGACATGCATAAATAGTGAATATTTAGCAGGTGGCTATTTCCGGAAAATTATAACAACTTCAACATATAAAACAGATATTCATAAGAATCGTAATTTGATATTCAAATTAATATTTAGATAAAACAATTCGTAAACATATAGAACCTCGTCTAGGGGACCCACTGTCATAAAGTAATCACCACTCTATGCAGGTCCAGCCGGCGCTGCAGCTCCTGACTGCTCGGTCCTACTCTACTCGGCAGAGCCTTTGGAGAACGATCCTCAGACCTAGTAGCAATTGCTTTACCTTACATCCCGGGCTTAAGCAAATTTCCCTAATCTGACTAAGAACACGCACCATATCTCTCTCTTAGGATCTCCTAACGAAATCCCGGTATTTTATGAATACAAAAAATGAACCTATCTATCGAAGCCTAAGATCTGAGACTATTTCTCAAAAACTAAGAAAACGAAACACTAAAGAAAGAAAGAAAACTGAAACTGAAACCCGAGTCTCTTAGTGACTTGTGTACTCGAGAATTGTACACTGGAAGTCTCTGAATGACTCAGATCGAGTGGAGAGGGATCATTTCAACTCTTGGAGGCCTGGGGTATTTATAGCAGCTTTCTGGAGTGAAAATCTCCAAAACATTCGATGTGGGACAACTTCTGGTGTTTCGGGACGCCCGTCCCGGACCGTTGACCAAGTGAGCATTTGCAAAAATTGCATTTTTACCCCAAAATTTGCTATTTTCATCTACTTTTCACCTGACACTTCCAAAATCATAAAAACTGTGAAATTGAGTAAATAACAATCAATTAAGATCGATTTCCTATCAATTTCACCCTAAATCATACATAAAAACATGCTAAAAAAGGTATATGATTTTCGCGTATCAGATAACCCCACACTTAGCTTTTTGCTTGTCCTCAAGCAAAGTCTACCTGAAGTTAGTGATTCTAAATCATATGTGCAGTCACTTAAATTTCTAGTCATGTTTTTATTCCACAAATTATTCAGATAATTCTTAACACATGTCTGACTGGTTAGGTTGCTATGACAAGGTCTCAAATGTCTCTAGTAGATTGGTAGGATTGAGCAGAAAATAATTTAACAACTAGGTTGAACTCTTCTCTTAGTCATAAGGTCTTCCTGATGTGTAGTGTGTGTACTAGTCCAGACCAGATAGTCAACACAATAAACTCTTGTCTTAACTATTACCAGATAACACTTCGACTTGTCACTAGACACACTAACAACAGATAACTTTCTGAGTTCTGAGCCTTGGTGATCAGATTTTAATTATTTAGCTCTTATTGATTTCTTTCATTTATAGATTCAGGGTATTTTGAGTCTGCTTTGAACACGTCAACTTCAACTACCCATGTAGCTAGTCCCACTCCGATGACTCCCAGACCTACACGACCTTAGGGCATCAGGCTTTAAGTTCCCCGAAGGAGTGGTGCTCGAGTAGCGAAGGCCGCTGGCAAACTACCCTATTTTCTTTTCATCATCATTTTTTTTCTTTTCTTTTCACTTTTAGCGCAGAGTCTCATCTAGTCATTCTAATTGTCAATGCATCCTATAACTGGTCTAATTTTATCTAGTTAAGTCTTGAACAGGTAATTGGCTGAGGTCTCTAACCCAGACTAAGTTGTGCTTAATTATCAGGAATTCTCTACTCCTAATCAATAAGTTCAAAAATAGTCATCAATTATCTCCTACTAACCATAACATTCTACCTACATATCATAGACATAAGCAATTGTTTAACCAAGAATACTGCATTTAGAAGTCTGAAAGACGGAAAAAGTTTGAATTTTTTTTGGAAGGGTGTGAAAATACGGGGAAAACAAGCAAAATCATGCAAAAATTTTGCCAACTGCTACAGTGCACCGTGCACTGCTACCCCACACTTAAGTCTGACACTGTCCTCAATGTTCATGCATAGCTAAACTACCCCACACTTATTTGCAAACAAGAAGAAATGAAAACAAAATAGAAAACTCTTACCCCACACTTATTTGACTAACTAAGGGTAAGAGAGAAAATAAAACAACCAACAAAACAAGACACAAAAATGAAGAAAATAAAAGTAAAGGAAGATGAGATTAGAAAAACTCCCTTCTTGCCTCGAGCATAAGGGTTTTCTCTAGTTTGTCAATTGGCTCTTCACCTTAGCCATGTGCTATTGCTGAGGCATTCTTGACTCTGTAAGCTCTAGATACTGGAACGGATGACGTCAGCTTCGATCCTTCATCGTCGAGCTTTAGGTAGTGGCCTATTCATTGAATGGCTCGAGCCCCACGGACTGCTACCTCGACTCCTTTGTAAGATTTCTCACAATCACAGCAACGTGTCCAGGAGGAACGTGTCTAGGAATGAGATTTCTTGGGATTTGTGTGCCTTCCTGCCCATGTTAGTAAAGGTATTGCATGCAAGTCTAGAATGGAAGAAAAGATACTTGAAGTTTAGGCGAAGCTGTGGTGGTAGGGGGCTCCAGTTGTGTAGATATAGGCCCAAGTATTCTCACAGCTGATTGGTATGCATGGGATGCAAGTTCCTCCATTGCTATGCTCCTGATACAACGCCAAATTCTTCTATACCACTTGGTAGATCACTTGCTTGCACTGGTCTGGCTTTAATTGTTGCCAGTATCTCATCTATTGATTCTGCGAGTAGGGGTTTTGCTGTGGTGGTGTCTTTTTGAATGTTTCCAGCTTCTGAATTATTCCTCAGCTAAATCCCGTATGATTTCTCCAGCTGGGATTGTATGCATTTCCCATTGGAGCAGCATTCTGCAGTAACCTGCTCCAACCACTTTTGGAATGGTCAGTCATTCCCATAGCAATCCCTGCTAAAGTGTGGCACTTAGCAGACTTCACAGATTTGATACACAGACTGAACGTTTCTTCCTAAGACATTGGCACTCTGAATCTAGAAAACAACTTCTCATAGAATCTGCACATGACTTTAACATCATTAGTAGGTAATGCTTGTGCTTCGGGCCATTTTGAAAAAGTGTTCCACGACTACTATGATGTAATTAGTGTCAAAGGAAGAAAGGAAAAGGATTCGAAATACCCCTGATATCAAAGGTTGCAACATTCTGTGTACGTTGCTGGGGTAGATGATCTCTGGAAGATGTGTCACCTATTATTTGGCAAGCATCGCAGGACTGTAACAGAGATACAAAATCCTTGAATATGATGGGTCAATAAGATCCTGCTTTCAATACTTTCCAGACAGTGTTGATAGCAGTTAATTGGTCTCCTGTAGATCCTTGATGACAATGCTCCCAAAATTTTGTGGCCTTCATCTTTCGAGACACGTCTTCTGATCAACTGATCTGCCAAAAATTTGAAATAGAAGAGAAACTGCCCAGTAGTAATATTTCAAATCTGCAAAGAATTTCTTCTTTTGCTGATAAGTCATATCACTTGGAACTTATTCAGTGACTAGATAATATGAAATAAACCACAGATGAGAATTATTATACATAGCAAACAATGCAAATAAGTTTTCATCCAAAAATTTATCAGTATTACACTAGCCTCTAACTCGGGGTTTTCTAATCTAGACCAATGGTTTGCTTTCTAGATTTTCAACCCTTTTTCTTATCCCTTTATTCTATATCAAGTTCAAGTAACAATAAAACTTAACTTAATCAAGTATGGTTCAGCATTAGTTTTATTGAACACAGATATCTTGGAGTGATCAGTGTCACCTATTGTTTCTAGACAAGACTAGATAAGATCGGAATTTATCATGCATGAACTTTCTTATCATGTTTTTATCCTAAAACAATTCGTACTACATCATTACATCACATATTAATTCAAAAAGTAGATTTCAATCAGGTGATGCCATAATGGGTGCAGTAATTCCTTTTGGTTTAAAAGATCTCATGCAATTATCAGCAAAACAAAAGGAACATCCTTTTTTCAATAGAACATTCAAAGGTCTAGCTATTAAGGAAAATTTATTTCATAACTCGTCCTAATAAAGCCGGTATGACTCTAAGAAAATTCTAAAATGGAATTTCTTCCCGATAAAAATCTAAGCCAAAGTTTTACAACTCAGAAGAAAATATATTTTTTCCTCATTTCCATTTTTATTTCTTCGAAAAAGAGCAACAAATGTACAACTAAGAAAGCAACTAAGAAAGAACAAGAGATAGGGAAAAGAACAACTTACCATTGAGCAAGAAAAATACATTTTTTCGGTTTTAAATTTTAAATTTTTTTCTTCGAAAGCAGTTAAATTTCCTCAATATGGTTTTAGAATGATTTTCTAAAATTTGATTATCCTAAGTGTCTTAATTTTAGATAATATCTAAAATCAATTAGTTGTGATAACCCTATATTTCGGAAGGTGATTGTCTAACTAGCATAAGATAAGTGTAGGTCTAAAGTCTAGGTTACTACCGTTACCTATCATAAGTCTCTAGAATTTTGATCAGGAATCCTAAGTTCATTATGATATTTCCCTGGCAACGGGGCCAAAAATCTTATGCGTTCCGATTGGTATGCTAAAAGATAGGCTTTTATTTACCTATGTCGATTATGAGTAATTAAGGACTTAGTCTTACTAACTGTCACTTAGCATTCAATTATTGTCACTTAATCAATCAGAACCTAAGGCAGAGTACCTATAGTGTAACTAGTCTGTTGGAAAGTATCTATGATTTTATTAAGTTAAATATCGTACTCCCAGGGAAGTGGCAACGACTTAGTAGTAACTAGCCTTTTAATCCTAACTCTTATCTTATGATCCAGTTATGCAATCTTCATCAATAACTTTGATGAGAGGGTGATCTATTCTCCACTAGGTTTAAGTCTAATTAATCCTAAAAGTGTGTTCTAGATAATATCCTGATTTTATGTTATACTGTTCCTACATGTTGATTGACCTATCTTCGAGTATTTTAGATATATCTTAGCCTGGATTGTAACTATGTTCTGTATCTAAAGGTGTACCACATCTGAGTCTCTACGCTACCGCCCCATCGTTAAGGGTAACGACCCTACTAACGGCTCGGACAAAAGTCAGCAATGAACGCCCTATGTCACTTCGGGGATCATACTGCTCGTCTCATAACCGCTGACATAACACTCTACTCAGCCTACCTAGACTACTTTCAACCAACAGGGTGTTCCGTAGATTATTTTATCTAGTATGGCAGACACCAATACTAATTGATGCATGTTAAACTAAATAGGTTATGAATAGACCGTGGTTAGGAATTGTCTATAACCCTAATTTTAGTTTAAAAGAACGGCATTAGACATGCAGACATAGTGAATATTTAGCAGGTGGCTATTTCCGAAAAATCATAACAACTTCAACATATAAAACAGATATTCATAAGAATTGTAATCTGATATTCAAATTATGATACGCGAAAATCGTATCACCTTTTTAGCATGTTTTTATGTATGATTTCGGGTGAAATTGAGGGCAAATTGATCTTAATTGTTTGTTAATTACTCAATTTCACGGTTTTTATAATTTTGGAAGTGTCAGGTGAAAAGTAAACGAAAACAGCAAATTTTGGGGCAAAAACGCAATTTTTGGAAATGTTGACTTGGTCAAAGGGTCAGGACGGGCGTCCCAATCCGAGACGGGCGTCCCGAACCCCCAGAACCAGTCCCACATCGAATTTTTGATGAAAAATCACCCCGGGAAGCTGCTATAAATACCCCAGGCCTCCAGCAGTTGAAATCATTCCTCTCCACTCGATCTGAGTCATTTAGTGGTTTCCAGTGTACACTTCTCTAGTACACAACTCACTCAGAGACTCGAATCTCAGTTTTCTTTCTTATTAGTGTTTTGTTTTAGTTTCTGAGAATTAGTCTCAAATCTTAGGCTTACATAGATAGGTTCGTTTCTGGTATTCATAGAATACCCAGGATTTCATTAGGAGATCCTAAGAGGGCTTTAGGCGTTCGAAGAGTCAGTCCACAGGGCTGGGCTTAAGCTGGGTATTAAGGTAAAGCCCAGTTACTAGGCTGAGGAAGCGTCCCCCGAAGGTTCTAACGAGTAGAGTCAGGGCGAGCAATACGACATATACAGCAGTACGCTCCGTCGGCGAGACTACGTAAATGGTGATTTTTTTATGGCATCAGTCCCCATGTCCCTCTCTTATATGTTGTTATTGTTTTGTTCTAAATATCTATTATGAATACGAGATTACGATTTTTATGAATAGTTGTTTTATATGTTGACGTTATTATATTTTTCCGGAAATAGCCACCTGCTTAACATTCACTATGTCAGCATGTCTAATGTGCTCTTTTAAACTAAACTTAGAGTTATAGACAATTCCTAACCAGAGCCTAATCATAACCTGTTTAGTTTAACAGGCATCAATTAGTATTGGTGTCTGCCATGCTAGATAAAATAACCTGCTGAACACCCTGTTTGTTAGAGTAGTCTAGGGTAAGCCGGGCCGAGTCCGATTATGCCGTCGGCTAGGGCAAGCGGTATGATCCCTGAAGTGACATAGGGCTTTCATGGATGCCTTCGTCCCGAACCGTGAGTAGGGCCGTCATTAAGGTAGGGCGGTTTATTAGAAACCTCGGATGTGGTACGCCTTTAGACACAGAACATAGTTGCAATCCAGGCCAAGACATGTCTAAAATACTCGAATATAGGTCAATCAACATATAGGAACAGTATAACATAGAATCAGGACTTATCTATAAAACACTTCTAGGATTAATTAGACTTAAACCTAGTGGAGAATGAATCACCCTCTCATCAAAGTATTTGATGAAGATTGCATAACTGGACCATAAGATAGGAGTTAGGATAAAAGGCTAGTTACTACTAAGCCGTTGCCACTTCCCTGGGAGTACGATATTTAACTTAATAAAATCGTAGATACTTTCCAACAGACTAGCTACACGATAGGTACTCTGCCTTAGGTTCTGGCTGATTAAGTGACACCATAGAGACTAAATGTGACAATTAGTCAATCACAGTCCTTAATTATTCATAATCAACATAGGGTAAAATAACACCTATTTAGCTCATCAACCGGAATCCCATCAGATTTTTGGCGCCGTTGCCGGGGAACTATCATAATGAATTTAGGATTCCTGAACAAAATTCTAGAGGCTTATGATAGGTAACGGTAGTAACCTAGACCTTAACCCAACACTTATGTTATACCAGTTAGACAATTAGTTTCCGAAATATAGGGTTATCATAACTAATTAGTTTTAGATGTTATATGGAATTAAGACACTTAAGATAATCAAATTTTAGAAAATTATTCTAGAACCATATTGAGGGAATTTAATTGCTTTCGAATTATTAAAAAGAAAAACAATTGTACTTTTCTTGTTTAATGGTAAGTTGGTCTCTTTTCCCTATCTTTTGTGTTTTCTCCTTTTTGAATAGTTGTTTTGTTTCATTTTCTCTTTCTTCAAAGTTTTTAAGTTTTCACTTTCCCTGTAACCCCACTAACCAGTTTGCTCAGGCTAAAATGTGTTCTTCTCTGTAGTTGCATGACTCGATCTTCAGAAGCTAACCTTGAAACACCAGTTGAAAATCCTGAACGAATCATTCGCACATCTAATAGGCGAAGAACAGAAATGGCTGCTGAAAGACCTACCCTTGAATCCTACATCCAGCCACAGACTATCCCAGTCTCATCTGCCATTTGAATCCCTAGGAACCCTCACTATGATCTTAAACCGAATGTGATCCAGCTGATTATAAATCGGGTTCAGTTTGGAGGAACTGCAGCCGAGAATCCGCTGGAACACCTATCTGATTTCTCTTCTCTCTGCGAAGGCCTCAAGGGAGATCACACTGCAGAAGTAACTAAACTCAACCTTTTTCCCTACTCACTAAGGGACAGAGCTAAGAGATGGTTGGCCCAGCTACCTACTAACTCCATCACCTCTTGGGACGAGTTAAGCAAAGCCTTCCTAGAAGAGTACTACTCTGCAGCAAGAGTCCTAGAATATCGAAGGGCTCTGTCTAGTTTCACTCAAGTTGCTGATGAGACAGTGATCGAAGCTTGGGACAGATTCAAGGAGCTACTCAGGCTCTGCCCCCAACATGGACTTACCGAGGCATTACTGATTCAGCAATTTTACGGGGGTATGTCAGAAATGGGTAAGCAAATTCTTGATGGACTTAATCCCCAGAGCGGTTTCAATGGAATGAGTGATGTAGATGCTAGAAACGCTCTGGAGAGACTCTACAGAAACATCAAGAATTGGCGCACAAGTGGCCGAGCTAAGAAGCAACCAGTAAATGCGGTCGTTGCCTCCGCTGATGATCAATTTGAGGCATTGAAGGCCAGCATTGCTAATCAGCTGAATGCTTTCCAACAAGGGAAAAGCATTCAGTCAGTATACCAAGTCTGCGAATTTTGCCAAGGACCACATTTCAGTGGGGATTGTTATGGTAATGGGATATTAACAATTCCAGAGGAGATGGAACAAGTGGACGCAGTGAATTCTACTCCTATAGGAAATACCTACAATCCCACTTGGAAGAACCATCTGGGATTTAGCTGGAGAAACAATCCCGGGACTACTAACTTCCATAAAAGAGTACCTCAGCAACTGCCATATCCTCAGAACCAGCAAGTCGCTCTGCCTGCACCGAGGAACTACATCGTTCCCGCTGATCCCATGCAAGAATTCAGAGACATGCTGAAGAGCATTTCCGACTCTAACAAGGAAATGATAGAGTCCAACAGAAAGATCCAAGAAGCTCACGCAGAAAGAATCCAGCAGAACGAGAATAGACAGAAGCAGACCGAGCAAACAATCAGAAACACACAAGCTGCTATACAAACTTTAGAGAGGCAAATGGGTCAGCTATCCACCCATTTCTCTCACAGGTCCCAGGGAACGCTACCAAGCAACACTGAGACCAACCCTCAAACTGAATGCAAGACCATCACTCTAAGATCTGGTAAAATTCTATCTCCATCTCCACCCAAACCATCTGACCCTCCTATTCTTGTGCAGGAACCAGAAGAAGGCTCCAAGGACCCAACGCCGACGGATGTCGAAATCGAAGTAGCAAGGAAAGGGAAGACGAAGTTTATTCCTGAGTACCGGCCAAAAGTACCTTACCCTGCCAGACTTATGCACAATAAAGATAAGGAGCAATTTGAAAAGTTCTTAAGAATTTTAGTCAGATTCATGTTAATTTACCTTTACTTGATGTTATTTCTGAAATGCCAAAGTATGCTAAGTTTTTAAAAGAAGTTGTTAGTAATAAAAGAAAATTTGACATGGACAAGGTGGTTCTTAATGAAGAATGTTCGGCGGTTCTGTTGAATAAACTACCGTCTAAAAAAAGATCCTGGTTGTTTTACCTTGCCATGTACAATTGGAAATATTACTAACATGCATGCATTAGCAGACTTAGGAGCTAGTATTAATCTTATGCCATCTAGTTTATTTGATAAATTAGGATTGCATGATTTGAAAACGACTAGGATGTGCATACAACTTGCAGATAGGACAGTCAAAATCCCCAAGGGAATAATTGAAGATCTCTTAGTAAAGGTCGGAAAATTTGTGTTTCCTGTGGACTTTGTTGTCATGGATGAATGGGGAAGGAGGAGTGCCCCTGATCCTAGGTCGACCATTTCTAGCTACCTCAAAAGCATTAATAGACGTCAGTAATGGTCAAATCAAGTTAAGGGTAGGAAATGATGACATCACTTTTGATCTAAATGAACCCTTAGGTATCCCATGCATTTAGATGATACTTGTTTTTGTGTGGATGCCATGGAACACTTGATTGCAATTAACGTGACAGACCTATGCTCAAACTATCAAGTTCTAAGTGAGGACTCCCTAGAATTAGAGGACCTGAACTTAGCTCTTCTGAAAATGAAATTACTTCTGATAGTTTCACTGAGATAGGTGATGATGAGATGAAGAAAGAACGAACCTCGTTTGAAGATCCACCAGACTTGGAACTGAAGGAACTACCCACTCATCTGTGCTACGAATTCCTAGATGACAACAAGAAACTTCCCATTATTCTTGCAGCTGATCTGACTGCAGAACAAAGGAAGCTGACTGTGGACATGTGCAGAAAGCATAGAAGAGCCTTTGCCTACAAAATTGCAGATATCCCAGGTATTAATCCAAGCTTTTGTTCGCATAAGATTCTTCTAGAAAATGAGTATAAGCCATGTGTGCAACCTCAAAGGAGGTTGAATCCTAATGTGTGTGATGTTGTTAAGAAAGAAGTCATTAAACTGTTAGATGCAGGACTTATCTACCCTATCTCAGATAGTGAGTGGGTAAGCCCGGTGCAGGTAGTACCTAAGAAAGGCGGTATAACAGTTGTTAGGAATGAGCATAATGAACTAATCCCTACAAGAACTGTAACTGGTCATCGTGTATGCATAGAAAAGATCACTTTCCCCTTCCTTTTATTGACCAAATGTTAGAAAGATTATCTGGACACATGTTTTATTGCTTTCTTGATGGGTTTTCTGGTTATTTTCAAATTCCTATTTCCCCTGAGGACCAGCATAAAACTACATTCACATGCCCTTTTGGAACATTTGCATATAGAAGGATGCCTTTTGGTTTGTGTAATGCACCTGCTACATTTCAACGTTGTATGACTGCTATCTTTGAGGACATGTTAGGAAAATCTATGGAAGTATTTATGGATGACTTTTCTGTTTTTGGTAATTCATTTGAGGTTTGTCTAAAGAACTTGGAGTTAATGTTGAAACGTTGTATAAAATCTAACCTGGTTTTAAATTGGGAAAAATGCCACTTCATGGTAAAAGAGGGAATCGTTTTAGGACATAAGATCTCACACCTAGGTATGGAAGTAGACAAGGCAAAAATTGAAGTTATTTCAAAACTACCTCCTCCCAAAAATGTGAGAGCCGTTAGGAGTTTTTTGGGACACGCTGGCTTTTATCGTAGGTTTATAAAAGATTTTTCATTAATAGCCAGGCCGTTGACCAATTTACTCGGAAAAGATGTTCCATTTGTCTTTGAGAAATGTCTAAAAGCTTTTAATAGACTTAAGGAACTCTTAACTACTGCACCTATCATGACGTCACCAGACTGGAGTCTACCTTTTGAGCTTATGTGTGATGCTAGTGACTATGCAGTAGGAGTAGTTTTAGGACAAAGACATGATAAGAAATTTCATGTAATATATTATGCTAGTAAAACCTTAACTGATGCTCAGGAAAATTACACTACGACAGAAAAGGAATTATTAGCAGTAGTATATGCATTTGATAAGTTTCGATCTTATCTAGTCCTGTCTAAAACTATTGTTTATACTGATCATTCGGCACTAAAATACTTGTTCAATAAAACCGACGCAAAACCAAGATTGATTAGATGGGTTTTATTGCTTCAAGAATTTGACATAGAAATTCGGGATAAGAAAGGGGCAGAAAACTTAGCCGCAGACCACTTGTCTAGGTTAGAAAATCCGACCCTAGAAGCCATTGATGAGACAATCATATCTGATAAATTTCCGGATGAGAATCTATGTGCATTATTGCTTTTTCTCACCCCCTTGGTTTGCAGATATAGCAAATTACTTGGCAGCCCGGACTCTCCCTAGTGATATCACTGCTCAACAAAGAAGAAAATTCTTTGCTGACCTGAAATATTACTATTGGGAAGATCCTTTTCTATTTCGAATATGTGCAGATCAGATGATCAGAAGGTGTGTATCTCAAGAAGAAGGTTTCCAAATTCTGGAACATTGTCACTGCGGACCAACAGGCGGTCACTTAGCTGCAGCTAATACCGCCCGAAAAGTATTAGAAGCAGGCTTTTACTGGCCTACCATATTCAAAGACGCCGCAGCATTTACAGGATCGTGCGATGCCTGTCAGAAAGCGGGAACCATATCTTCTCGAGAATCTACCCCAACAGGCAATTCAAAGTGTAGAAATATTTGACATATGGGGTATAGATTTCATGGGTCCGTTTCCTTCCTCTTTCGGTATGAAGTACATCTTAGTAGCCGTAGAGTATTTTTCAAAATGGCCTGAGGCACAGGCCCTACCTACTAATGATGCTAGAGCCGTATGCAAATTCCTTAAGCAGATTTTCGCCAGGTTTGGATGTCCAAAAGCCCTAATCAGTGATCGAGGTACGCACTTCTGCAACTCTCAATTGCAGAAGGTACTCCAGTACGGAATTCAGCATCGCATTTCCACAGCCTACCATCCTCAAACCAACGGGCAGGCTGAGGTAACCAATAGGGGAATAAAGAGAATCCTAGAAAAGACCGTGGGTGTTAACCGTAAGGATTGGGCCAATAAACTGGAGGATGCATTATGGGCCTTCCGTACAGCATACAAGACCACTACGGGGTTCTCACCCTATCGACTAGTCTAAGGAAAAGCATGCCACCTTCCGGTTGAACTTGAACATAGAGCTTACTGGGCAGTGCAAAAATGCAATCTCGACGATAATTTAACTAAGGAATACCGGATTCTACAACTCAACGAATTGGATGAGTGGAGGCTCAAAGCCTACGAGAACTCACATCAGTTCAAAATGACAAGTAAACTCCGGCATGACAAATGACTCAGAGACCAGAAATATTTTGAACCGGCGATAAGGTATTGTTGTACAACTCACGCTTCAAATCTTTCCCAGGAAAGCTGCGTAACTGTTGGTCAGGACCGTTCACAATCAAGGAAGTATCACCTTTCGGAGCATGTGACATCATGGATTCTGACGGCATTATTCAAAAAGTAAATGGACAACGCCTAAAGATTTACAGAGAGCCGTTTGACTCGTCCGAGCAGACTGTGGACTTCACAGACTAAGGGAGTATCTCTTTCATTTTATTTCTTGTTTTGTTATTTCTATGTTCCTTCTTACCCGTAGTTAGGCGAATAAGTGTGGGGTAAGAATCTTTTCTTTGTGTTTTATTTCTTGTTTTCAAATAAGTGTGGGGTAATTAGATATGCATGAACACTGAGGACAGTGCCAGACTTAAGTGTGGGGTAGTAGTGCACGGTGCATTGTAGCAGTTTGCAAAAATTTTCGCATGCTTTTGCTTGTTTTCCCCGTATTTTCAAACCCTTCCAAAAAATTTTCAAAATTTTCCGTCTTTCAGACTTCTAAATGCAGTGTGCTTGGTTAAACAATTGCTTACGTCTATGATATGTAGGTAGTATGTTATGGTCAGTAGGAGATAATTGATGACTATTGCTGAACTAATTGATTAGGAATAGGGAATTCCTGATAACTGAGCACAACTTTGTCTGGATTAGAGACCTCAGCCAATTGCCTGTTTGAGACTTAACTAGATAAAATTAGACCAGTTGTGGATATATTGGCAGTTAGAATGACTAGATGAGACGCTGAACTAAAAGTGAAAAGAAACAAAAGAAAGTTAATCAAATGAGGGTAGTTTGCCAGCGGCCTTCGCTACTCGAGCAACACTCCTTCGGGGAACTTAAAGCCTGCTGCCCTAAGGTCGTGTAGATCTGGGAGTCATCGGAGTGGGACTCGCTACATGGGTATTTGAAGTTGACGTGTTCTAAGCAGACTCAAAATACCCTGAATCTATAAAGAAAATAACTAAATGCTAAAACATTAAAATCTGATCACCAAAGCTCAGAACTCAAAAAGTTGTCTGCTGTTAATATGTCTAGCGATGGGTCGAAGTGTTATCTAGTAGTAGTTAAGACAAAAGTACATTGTGTTGACTATCTGGTCTAGACTAGTACACACACTACACATCAGGAAGACCCTGTGACTAAGAAAAAAGTTCAACCTAGTTGTTGATTTCTGCCTGATCATAACAAGCTACTAAAAAAAACATCTGAGACCTTGTCATAGCAACCTAACCAGTCAGACTTGTGTTAAGACTTGTCTGAAGAATTTTTGGAATAAAAACATGACTAGGAATTTAAGTGACTGCACTACGATTTAGAATAACTAACTTCAGGTAGACTTTGCTTGAGGACAAGCAAAAAGCTAAGTGTGGGGTTATCTGATACGCGAAAATCGTTTCACCTTTTTAGCATGTTTTTATGTATGATTTCGGGTGAAATTGAGGGCAAAATTGATCTTAATTGTTTGTTAATTACTCAATTTCACGGTTTTTATGATTTTGGAAGTGTCAGGTGAAAAGTAGACGAAAACAGCAAATTTTGAGGCAAAAACGCAATTTTTGGAAATGTTGACTTGGTCAAAGGGTCAGAACGGGCGTCCCGACCTGGTCAACAGATCAGGACGGGCGTCCCAATCTGGGACGGGCGTCCCGAACCCCCAGAACCAGTCCCACATCAAATTTTTGATGAAAACGCACCCCGGGAAGCTGCTATAAATACCCCAGGCCTCCAGCAGTTGAAATCATTCCTCTCCACTCGATCTGAGTCATTTAGTAGTTTCCAGTGTACACTTCTCTAGTACCCAACTCACTCAGAGACTCGGATCTCAGTTTTCTTTCTTATTAGTGTTTTGTTTTAGTTTCTGATAAATAGTCTCAGATCTTAGGCTTACATAGATAGGTTCGTTTCTGGTATTCATAGAATACCCGGGATTTCGTTAGGAGATCCTAAGAGGGCTCTAGGTGTTTGAAGAGTCAGTCCACAAGGCTGGGCTTAAGCTGGGTATTAAGGTAAAGCCCAGTTACTAGGCTGAGGAAGCGTCCCCGAAGGTTCTAGCGAGCAGAGTCAGGGCGAGCAATACGATATATACAGTAGTACGCTCCGTCGGCGAGACTACGTAAAGGGTGATTTCTTTATGGCATCAGTCCCCATGTCCCTCTCTTATATGTTGTTATTGTTTTGTTCTAAATATCTATTATGAATACGAGATTACAATTTTTATGAATAGTTGTTTTATATGTTGACGTTATTATATTTTTCCGGAAATAGCCACCTGCTTAAAATTCACTATGTCTGCATGTCTAATGTGCTCTTTTAAACTAAAGTTAGAGTTATAGACAATTCCTAACCACGGTCTAATCATAACCTGTTTAGTTTAACAGGCATCAATTAGTATTGGTGTCTGCCATGCTAGATAAAATAACCTGCTGAACACCCTATTTGTTAGAGTAGTCTAGGGTAAGCTGGGCCAAGTCTGATTATGCCGGCAGCTAGGGCAAGCGGTATGATCCCCGAAGTGACATAGGGCTTTCATGGATGCCTTCGTCCCGAACCGTGAGTAGGGCCGTCATTAAGGTAGGGCTTTTTATTAGAAACCTCGGATGTGGTACGCCTTTAGACACAGAACATAGTTGCAATCCAGGCCAAGACATGTCTAAAATACTCGAATATAGGTCAATTAACATATAGGAACAGTATAACATAGAATCAGAACTCATCTATAAAACACTTCTAGGATTAATTAGACTTAAACCTAGTGGAGAATGAATCACCCTCTCATCAAAGTATTTGATGAAGATTGCATAACTGGACCATAAGATAGGAGTTAGGATAAAAGGCTAGTTACTACTAAGTCGTTGCCACTTCCCTGGGAGTACGATATTTAACTTAATAAAATCGTAGATGCTTTCCAACAGACTAGCTACACGATAGGTACTCTACCTTAGGTTCTGGCTGATTAAGTGACACCATAGAGACTAAATGTGAGAATTAGTCAATCACAGTCCTTAATTATTCATAATCAACATAGGGTAAAACCTAAGGCATCTAGGGGACCCACTGTCATAAAGTAATCACCACTCTATGCAGGTCCAGCCGGCGCTGCAGCTCCTGTATGCTCCTGACTGCTCGATCCTACTCTGATCGGCAGAGCCTTCGGAGAACGCTCCTCAGACCTAGTAGCAATTGCTTTACCTTACATCCCGGGCTTAAGCAAATTGCCCTAATCTGAATAAGAACACACACCCTATTTCTCTCTTAGGATCTCCTAACGAAATCTCGGTATTTTATGAATACCAAAAACGAACCTATCTATCGAAGCCTAAGATATGAGACTATTTCTCAGAAACTAAGAAAACGAAACACTAAAGAAAGAAAGAAAACTGAAACTGAAACCCGAGTCTCTCAGTGACTTCTGTACTCGAGAATTGTACACTGGAAGTCTCTAAATGACTCAGATTGAGTGGAGAGGGATCATTTCAACTCCTGGAGGCCTGGGGTATTTATAGCAGCTTTCTTGAGTGAAAATCTCCAAAAATTTCGATGTGGGACAACTTCTGGTGCTTCAGGACGCCCGTCCTGGATTTGACTGGGTCGGGACGCCCGTCCTGGACCGTTGACCAAGTCAACATTTCCAAAAATTACATTTTTACCCCAAAATTTGATGTTTTCGTCTACTTTTCACCTGACACTTCCAAAATCATAAAAACTATGAAATTGAGTAAATAACAATCAATTAAGATCGATTTCCTATCAATTTCACCCTAAATCATACATAAAAACATGCTAAAAAAGGTATATGATTTTCGCGTATCAGTGGTAACGACTTAGTAGTAACTATCCTCTTACCCTAACTCTTATCTTATGATCTAGTTATGCAATCGTTCATCAATTTCTTTGATGAGAGGGTGATTCATTCTCCACTAGGTTCAAGTCTATTTAAGTCTATAAGAGCGTTTTACAGATAATGTTCTGATTTTATGTTATACTGTTCCAACATGTTGATTGACCTATCTTCGAGTATTTTAGATATATCTTGGTCTAGATTGCAATTATGTACTGATTCTACAGGTGTACCACATCTGAGTTACCTAATAAACCGCCCTACCTTAATGACGGCTCTACTCACGGTTTGAGCTAAAAGCATCCAGAAAGTCATGTGTCACTCAGGAGATCATGCCGCTCGCCCTAACTCCGGTATAAACACACAAACTCAGCCTACTTAGACTACTTTAACAAACATGGTGATCTATAGGTTATTTCATCTAATATGGCAGACATTAATACTTCCGACGGGAAGTCCTAAATTAATGCCTGTTAAACTAAATAGGTTATGATTAGACCGTGGTTAGGAGTTGTCTATAACCATTCATCTAGTTTAAAAGAAACTACAGTAGACATGCAGTCATAATGATAGTTAAACTGGTGACCATTTCCGGAAAAATATAAATGACTTCAACATGCAAAACATATTTTCGTACAATCATAGTTTAATATTCATAATAATTATTTGGACGAACACAGTACAGACATATAAAGAGAGGGACAAGGGGACCGATGCCATAAAGTATTCACCCTTTACGTAGTCCGCTGATGGAGCAACTGCTTGTATATGATGGACTGTTCGACCCAACTCTGCTCGACAGAACCTTCGGAGGACGCTTCCTCATCCTAGTAGCTATGCTTTACCTTAATACCCAGCTTAAGCACAACCCTATTAACTGACTCTTTGAACGCCTAGTGCCCTCTTAGGATCTCCTAACGAAATCCCGGGTACTCTATGAATACAAAAAATGAACCTATCTAGTTGTATTCTAAGATGTGAGACAGATTCTCAGAAACGAAGAACACGAGACACTCTCTAAAACTATAAATATACCTATACTAAAACCTGAAATCACTAAGTGACTTGTATACTATAGAAAATTGTATACTTGAAGTCACTAGATGACTCAGATCAAGTGGAGAGGAATGATTTCAACTGAGGAAGGCCTGGGGTATTTATAGCAGGGGAACTGGGTGAATTTCACTCAAAAATTCGATGTGGGACTTTGACCAGGCATTCGGGACGCCCGTCCCAGCCTGTTGACCAGGTCAGGACGGCCGTCCCAAGTCCTGGACGCCCGTCTTGGGTTCTGGACGCCCATCTCGATTTCTGAACTTCTTAAAATCACATTTTGCCCCGAAATTTGCTATTTTCTTGCACTTTTCACCTGACACTTCCAAAATCACAAAAACTGCGAAATCAAGTTAATAACATTCAATTGATAACAATTTAACACCAATTTCGCCCTAAATTGTACCTAAAAACATGCTAAAAAGTGATATGATTTATGCATATCATATAACCCCACACTTAGCTTTTTGCTTGTCCTCAAGCAAAGTCTACCTGAAGTTATTGATTTTAAATCATAGGTGCAGTCACTTAAAATTTCTAGCCATGTTTTTATTCCAAAATGTATCACTGAATCGGATAATTCACAACATAGGTCTGACTGGTTAAGTTGTCATGACAAGGTCTCAAATGTCTCTAGTAGATTATCATGGTCAAGCAGGGTTAACAACTTAATAACTAGATTGAACTCTTCTCTCAGTCACAAGGTCTTCCTGATGTGTAGTGTGTGTACTAGTCCAGACTAGATTGTCAACACAATTGATAACTCTAAAATAATAGAGTTATTCACGTCCAATTTGCCACGTTTTATTTGGGAATTAACTAAATTTATTTGGAAAATGGAATGAAAATGTGTTGATTTGATATTTTCTCTCTTTTTACCTAAAAATGTGAATTTATTGTTAAAAGTCAATTTAATTGAATTAATTTTCAAATGTGGTCGAGTTGTATGTATTTATTTTTATTTGGGAATTAATTTGATTTGATTTATTGTGACAAGGGTAAAAAGAGAATCAAAATTCAGTTGTATTAATTCAGCCATTTTCTTTATAGTTGTTTTATTTGAAACATGGTAGAAAAAAATACAAGAAAATTCAGAAAGCATCTGCAATTCTGCTACTGATCCTGCAGCAGCAGAAGAAAAAGACAAAAATCCTACAGAAAGCATATGGAATTCTGCTGCAGATCCTGCGGCAGTCAGAAGAAAAAGACAAAAACTCTGCTGAAAATGCTGCAGCCGCAGAGGAAAAAGACAAAGACCACAGAAAGCAGCTGGAATTCTACTGAAAATGCTGCAGCAGCAGAGGAAAATGACAAAGACCACAGAAATCAGCTGGAATTCGACTGAAGATGTTGTAGCAATCAGAGGAAGAAGACAACAACTTCAGAAGGCAGTTGGAATTTATTCAGATTATTTGCTGGAATTTTTGGAGAAAATTCCAGAATTATGGACAGATGGCAGCTTGGTAATGGCTCTCGGTACACAAAGAGGCTCTATATATATGAGAAAAACCGAGAGGATTAGTTTGGTTAGTTTTAGGCTTGGCTTTTGGTCATTTTTATAGAGAGATTGGTTTCCTTATTTTTCTTAGATAGTTTAGTAGTGTTTCGATAGGATAGTTTAGCTTTTCTTCTTAGTTTTAGACTAACTTTTAGTAGGGAAAAACCCGAGAGTGAGCAGGGTGACTTGCTGAAGCATTCATCAGCTGAGCAGTAAAGACGCTGTAGCATCAAGCATAGGAAACAAAGGGCAGCAGTACGTTGATTAAACTGATTTGGGCAGTAGGGTGATCTCCGATCCAGAGTAATCCTCTCTCCATTTCTTCAATTTGCTACTATTTTGTAATTAAATGTTCTTTGTAATATGAGAATGTTTACATGGGTTCAAGGATTGATTAAAAATGTTTTGGGATTGATATGTTTTCTATCTTGGGATTGACTCCTTCTTTGACTGGTGTCACTATGGACCTATGGGCTATTTTTCATATTACGTTGATCCTTGTCTTTCATGATTCGTTTCAACAAAATATATATTTTTAACCTTAAGATGTTGTGGTGTAGTTAAGTATGAACATGTTGAATACACTATTTTGATTATGATGACGAGTATGTTGTAGCATTGCTTTCTGTTTTTATGTTTGGTGCTTGTATGGGGCGATGCTTGGTTTATTCATGTAATTACATTAAACTGATTTTTATCACTTGCGGTTACGACTGTCCAATGTATGAATCGAGCTAGTGTCTGGCCTTCTAGCGGAGGGGAGCTAGTGGTCGTGATAATTATGTGGCGCTAGATTGAGACTGCAGAAGCGGTAAGACACGAGAGTGCACTCAATATTGCAGTGGAAATGACCAAATTCACTGACTAGCGTTGCGCTAGGTCAACGGTACTTCGTACTCCATGAGACGATGTTATCGGGGGTCTAGCCTAGTAGATCAAGTAGTCTAGGTAGAACCAGACATGCTGTAGCATTGATAAGGAAACTGGAAGCATGTTCGTATACTTTGATTCATCTATGGTTTGTACTTGCATTTTTGGCATGAAAGCCGCACCATTGTATTACCTGCAGTACTCTTGTGGTTATTTCCAGTAGGTTAACCCTTAACTGTTAGTGTAGTTAGGAGTAGGAATTCCGTATCATTAGACCAATCTCTGTTCATAATTCATTATTCATCATTCTTTATTCTTTTATTCTTTTAACCATTTGTACAATCGTATTTGCATTTGTAATTGGCATATATAGTCCCTGTGGGATCGATAATCTTGTACTTAGGTACATATATTACTTGTTGACCGGTGTATACTTGCACTTGTTAAGATTGCATTGATTTATTCTATTTTTTTATCTTTACAAATTGTGACACACGCACACAACGCAACAAGTTTTTGGCGCCGTTGTCGGGGACTTTGGAGTCAATTTGATTGTAAATATTGATTGTTTGCATTTGGTTACTTTTATTTTTCAGTTTGTTTTTATACTCATTCCTGAGCTTATGAGATTATTGAAATGATTGTATGAGGTACAAATAAATTATGCATGAGCTGAATTGTTTTTGTGGATTTATTGATCTATATTATTTGCTAAATTTCAGCTTGTGTCTCATTCCTTCCTTAACGTGTGCTGTTTTGCATGAGTAAAACGCGCAAGGGCTCTCAAGCTTCATTGCTGCCACTCGATCCAGAAATTGAGAAA
>JAPHNG010000655.1:600000-798347 GCA_027405835.1 Asclepias syriaca
TTGATCAAATTTAAGTATTTGCTTTTAATTTCAACGCAAGTAATGCACTTGAATCATGAAATAAGAAGTTATTTGGTTACTTTTTCAACATGTAAGGCACAAAAGTAGTTAAATCACATTACAATGAATCTAATATGACGAATGTAACGTTTCAAATTTCATCAAATTATGTTTGAAATTCAACGCAATTTCATTCACCTAAATCTTGAAATAACAAGTTATTTGGTTACTTTTTCAACTTGTGAGACACAAAAGTAGTTAAATAACATTTAAATGAATCAAATATAATGATTGTAACGTTTTAAAGTTGATCAAATTTAAGTGATATTTGGCTTTAATTTCAACGCAAGTAATGCACTTGAATCATGAAATAAGAAGTGATTTGGTTACTTTTTCAACATGTAAGGCATAAAATTAGTTAAATCCCTCAAAATTCACTTCCAAAAATCCACCTCTCTCAAATAACTCTCTCTCTTACCTTTGGCAAACTTTTCAAATTTAAAATTTCAAATTTCCCTCCAAAATTTAAATTTTAAATTTCCTTCCAAATTCGAATTTCCCTCCAAAATTCGAATTTCCCGCCAAAAATTTCGAAATCTTTCCCTAGCCTAATTTCACCCTTTTGAATTCAAATTCACCTCCAGAATTCGAATTCGAACCTTCCTTCCTACCTAAACTCCCCAAAAGTCTCTCAAACACTTTCAAACCAAATGGCTGCCAAACGTGCTCGTACCCCATCCACTATGACAGTTACCTCAGTGACACATCCTTTTATGCTGTTTCCCTCCAGCACAGCATATCAGGAGAGATGCACTGGGTACATCGGACGCACGATTCTGACGGGCAGAACGCTGGATTGGGCAGCAGTACAGACACTGGGAGTAGAGGCTGAGTCAGACGCATACTCGATGTACTACCCTACAGTCGAGTATTCATCGTCACAGAGCCCACGTACCTGGAGCTGGTATGTGAGTTCTATGCATCCTTTGCATGCCACCAGGAGCAGATCACATTCCGCTTAGGCGGAATAGATCGGTCGATGAGCATGGCCGAGTTCGGCATCGCTTTGGGTATCTGGCAGAGAGAGGAGCTGGATACGCCCGCCTACACCACAGCAGTTCGGGACTTCACTTCTGCAGATGTCTCCACTGCTTGGGCTCAGATCTGTATGACGGGTGTTCCCTACCAGCATGGCTTTGCGAAAGCCACAGGTATCTATCCTGCTCTTCGCTACTTACATGCCATTATTGCACACACTTTGTCAGGACGACGGACGGCCCCCGGGAATGTCACCCAGATGGAGACATTCCTCTTGGCCAACATGCATATGGGATCACAGTAGAGATGGCTCGACTTATCACAGTCATCATGCGGGGTTTTGCTACGGACACTCGGAAACAGTGTCTGGGGCTCGGGCCATTCATCACCAGGATAGCCCGCTACCTGGAGTTGGACATAGAGGGCTCGGAGCTTACTCTGGTCGCCCCAACCACTATTCCCACAGACGTTACCATCCTACGGAACATGGGAATGGTTGTCCGGGATGCGAGCGGCCGCTACACCATCCACACAGAGCAGCCAGGACAGGCTTCGGCATCAGAAGCAGCTCCACCGCATATCCATCCATCCGAGACGTTCGTGCCACGTACTGCCTTCGAACGACACATGTCGCACGGATTGGCAGAACTATCGGCACGATACAGTCGAGACATGGACCGGATGACAGACGGCTGGCATGATGGATGACAGGATTGACAGACGACTGGCGGTGATGGATGACAGGATCGCCATGATCACCAGTAGGATTGAGGAGTACATCAGCAGACTGCCCGAGTAGCGGAGAACTTCGAGTTTGACTTAACAGACCTCGGTCCACTGGATGGCGACCCCGGGTTCTTAGTCTCTCTCTCCCCTTCTTTTCTTTCTTTTTCTTTTGTCTTTTGTTTATCTTGTTCTTTGTGTATGTCTGGGCTGTATGACTATGAATCTTTGTACAAAATTGATTTATATGACATACAGAATTGTTGCATTATTTGTCTTTCTTGTTTTTATTATGTTTTATTTCTTGTCTTCAAATAAGTGTGGGGTAATTAGCTATGCATGAACACTGAGGACAGTGCCAAACTTAAGTGTGGGGTAGCAGTGCACGTGCACTGTAGCAGTTTGAAGCAGTTTGAAAAATTTTCGCATGCTTTTGCTTGTTTTCCCTGTATTTTCACACCCTTCCAAAATTTTTCAAAATTTTTGTCTTTCAGACTTCTAAATGCAGTATGCTTGGTTAAACAAATTGCTTATGTCTATGATATGTAGGTAGTATGTTATGGTTAGTAGGAGATAGATAGTCGATAGCTATCTTGGACTAATTGATTAGGAATAGGGAATTCCTGATAACTGAGCACAACCTTGTCTGGATTAGAGACCTCAACCAATTGCCTATTCGAGACTTAACTAGATAAAATTAGACCAGTTGTGGATATATTGGCAGTTAGAATGACTAGATGAGACTCTGAGCAAAAGTGAAAAGAACTTAAGGAAGTTAATTACAATAGGGTAGTTTGCCAGCGGCCTTCGCTACTCGAGCACCACTCCTTCGGGGAACTTAAAGCCTGATGCCCTAAGGTCGTGTAGATCTGGGAGTCATCGGAGTGGGACTCGCTACATGGGTAGTTGAAGTTGACGTGTTCTAAGCAAACTCGAAATACCCTGAATCTATAAAGAAAATAACTGAGTGCTAAAACATTAAAAATCTAATCACCAAAGCTCAGAACTCAGAATGTTATCTGTTGTCAGTATGTCTAGCGATAGGTCAAAGTATTATCTGGTAGCAGTTAAGATAAGAGTTCATTGTGTTGACTATCTGGTCTAGACTAGTACACACACTACACATCAGGAAGACCCTGTGACTAAGAAAAAAGTCCAACCTAGTTGTTGATTTGTTCTCTGCCTGATCATAACAAACTACTAGAGACATGTGAGACCTTGTCATAGCAACCTAACCAATCAGACCTGTGTTAAGAATTGTCTGAAGAATTTTTGGAATAAAAACATGATTAGGAATTTAAGTGACTGCACTACGGTTTAAAATCACTAACTCCATGTAGACTTTGCTTGAGGACAAGCAAAAAGCTAAGTGTGGGGTTAGCATGTTTTTAGCATGTTTTTAGCAACTGCTAGACCCGGTCAAACCGCCAGGACGGGTGTCCTGAACCGGGACGGGCGTCCCGAACCTGGTCAACGAATCAGGACGGGCGTCCCGAGCCGCCAGAAGCTGTCCCACATCGAATTTCGGAATTTTTCACTCCGGGAAGCTGATAAATACCCAGGCCTCAGCAGTTGAATTCATCCCTCTCCACTCGATCTGAGTCATTAAGTGGTTTCCAGTGTACAATTCTCTAGTACACACTCACTCAGAGACTCGGATCTCAGTTTTTTCTTATTAGTGTTTGTTTTAGTTTCTGAGAAATAGTCTCAGATCTTAGGCTTCTATAGATAGGTTCGTTTCTGGTATTCCTAGAATACCGGGGTTTCGTTAGGAGACCCTAAGAGAGCTCGAGGCGTTCGAAGAGTCAGTCCACAGGGTGGGCTTAAGCCGGGTTGTTAAGTAAAGCCCAGCTACTAGGCTGAGGAAGCGTCCTCCGAAGGTTCTGACGAGCAGAGTCGGGTCAAGCAATACGACATATACAGCAGTACGCTCCATCGGAGAGACTTCGTAAAGGGTGAATTCTTTATGGCATCGGTCCCCCTGTCCCTCTCTTATATGTTGTTATTGTGTTGTCCAAATACTGATTGGAATACCAGATTATGTTTTTATGAATATTTGTGATATATGTTGAAGTTATTATGTTTTTCTAGAAATGGCCACCTGCTTAAATATCCATTATGTTGCATGTCTATTTCCGTTCTTTTAAACTGAAATTAGGGTTATAGACAATTCCTAACCACGGTCTATTCATAACCTGTTTAGTTTAACAGACATCAATTAGTATTGGTGTCTGCCATACTAGATAAAATAATCTGCGGAACACCCTGTTGGTTGAAAGTAGTCTAGGTAGGCTGAGTTGAGTATTATGCCGGCGGTTATGAGACGAGCAGTATGATCCCCAAAGTGACATAGGGCGGTCATTGCTAACTTTAGTCCGAGCCGTGAGTAGGGCCGTTACCCTTAACGATGGGGCGGTAGCGTAGAAACTCAGATGTGGTAACCTTTAGACACAGAACATAGTTGCAATCCAGGCCAAGACATGTCTAAAATACTCGAATATAGGTCAATCAATGTATAGTAACAGTATAACATAGAATCAGAACTCATCTTTAAAACACTTTTAGGATTAATTAGACTTGAACCTAGTGGAGAATGGATCACCCTCTCATCAAAGTATTTGATGAAGATCGCATAACTGGATCATAAGATAGGAGTTAGGATAAAGGGCTAGTTACTACTAAGCCGTTGCCACTTCCCTGGGAGTACGATAATTAACTTAGTAAAATCGTAGATACTTTCCAATAGACTAGATACACGATAGGTACTCTGCCTTAGGTTCTGGCTGATTAAGTGACACCATAGAGACTAAATGTGACAATTAGTCAATCACAGTCCTTAATTATTCATAATCAACATAGGGTAAAATAACACCTATTTAGCACGTCGGTCGGAAACCGCATCAACCGCTGTTCACGCAGTTCTCAATTATAGCGCCACATAATTCTAATGCAATTACATGAATAAACCAAGCATTGCCCCATACAAGCATTAAACATAAAAACAGCAAGTAATGCTGCAGCATACTTATCATCATAGTCAAAACAGTATATTCAACATGCTCATACTTAACTACACCACAACATCGTCAGGTTAAAGATATTTATTATGCTGAAACGAATCATGGAAAACAAGAATCAACGTAATAGGAAAGATAGTCCCTAGGTCCGTAGTGACACCAATCAACGGAGTCAAGCCTAAGACGGAAAACAAATCACTCCCAAAACATTTTTAATTAACCCTTGAACCAAGAATCATGAAAGACAAGGACTAAAGTAATAGGAAAAAATAGTCCCTAGGTCCTTAGTGACACCAATCAACGGAGTCAAGCCTAAGACGGAAAACATATTACTCCCAAAACATTTTTAATCAATCCTTGAATACATGTAAACATTCTCATATTACAAAGAACATTTGATTACAAAACAGTAGTAACTTGAAGAAATGGAGAGAGGATTACTCTGGATCGGAGATCACCCTACTGCCCAAATCGGTTTAATCAACGTACTGCTGCCCTTCGTTTCCTCTGCTTGATGCTGCTGCCTTTCTACTGCTCAACTGATGAATGCTGCAGCAAGTCACCCTGCTCACTCTTGGGTTCTTCCCTCTCAAAAGTTAGTCTAAAAAACAAAGAAAAAACTCTCCTATTCTCAAATGGCCAAAAGCCAAAACTGAACTACTCTCTTCGTGCCCACTGTCCATAATTCCCTTATTTTTCTTTCCAAAAATTCCAGCAAATAAAAAAATAATTTGCAGTTGTCTTCTGGAATTTTCTTGTCATCTCCCACTGAATGCTGCAGCATTTGCAGCCGAATTTCTGTCTTTTTTTTCCTATGATTGCTGCAGGATTTCAGCAGCATATTCCAGCAGCACATTCCTGAAATTCTTGTCTTTTTTTCCTATGATTGCTGCAGGATTTCAGCAGCATATTCCAGCTGCACATTCCAGCTACTTTCCTGAAATTCTTGTCTTTTTTCCTATGATTGCTGCAGGATTTCAGCAGCATATTCCAGCTGCACATTCCAGCTACTTTCCTGAAATACTTGTCTTTTTTCCTATGATTGCTGCAGGATTTCAGCAGCATATTCCAGCTGCACATTCCAGCTACTTTCCTGAAATTCTTGTCTTTGTCTTCTACTTTCTTGTCCACCTTGTCTACAAACAAACAAACATATATATATATATATATATAATGGATAGGACAAAAGGAATAATATGCATAGTATGTCCACAAGTGTCCAGCTGGATTTTGAGAGTGACAAATAGTGTGTGGGTTTGTATTATATATATATATATACATATATATATATATATATATATATAATGTATAGATGCAAATTTTTCACACATTCTTCACTTTCTTCTCGGTCACTTTTATCCAACAATGTCAACCATCCACATTCCCTTTTCACCCTTGTCACAATAAGTCAATTCAAATAAATTCCCAAATAACAAATAATACAACTTATCCACATGTTGAGAAATTTATTCAATTAAATTGACTTTTAACCATAAATCCACATTTTTAGGTAAAAAGAGAGAAAATATCAAATCAACACATTTTTATTCCATTTTCCAAATAAAGTCAATTAATTTCCGAATAAAATGTGGTAAATTAGATGTGAATAACTCTATTTTTCTAGAGTTATCAATAGTACGTATCTTGATGCAGGAAGATAAACTTCAAGAGAAGATATATGGCTCTAGACCATTATTCTGCTCTGGCTGCCAGACAATATACTTGTCTAAGAGAAGAAAACTCAGAGAGACAAAGAAAAACACTCGAAATATTATTGCAAACTCGTATATTACAAACTTAGACTCAAACTTGCTTAAGGAGAGGTATGAAACCATCTTCCTTATATAGCAGACGGAACTCAAACTTTATAACTAGGTTTTATTTGTGGATTGAAGTCCACCAATCAAATTCTTACAACGAAAAGTAAGAGCATTATTGATTCCACTTGTAAAGTAGGAATCTTACAAGACTTAGTGACAAAGTAACTTGGAGACAAAGTTAGCCGTCACTTTTGACTAAATAAAAGACGAAAATGACTACCACTTTTGACAAAGTGGGAGACAAGATAAAAAGCAAATCTTACAGACGAAAACTCTGATGAAGCACGCATTATTGTACTAAGGGATAAGCATGCTTGGTGCTTTTAGCGTCACAACTCACCAGGACGAAGCTTCGTTACTAAGGAACCCGGGATCCACTGGCACGTTCATAATTCCTTTGTTGAGTCATTCTTCCTAGAGTATTACAGAAATACTCGTCTTCAGTCAAGTCATCAGTAAACACTTGTAAACTGGAAGTGAAGTTTTCCCATGGGTCAGGATTGACCCGATTCTTTTCACAAACATATCTGAAAAGAGCAGCTCTTTGATCTTCATCCAGTCCACCATTTGTGATACTATATACTCATAGCAATATGGCAAGGCTCTGAAAGGATCATTGAACATATCCAATTTGCAGTAGGGACGATTAAGAATCAATGCAATATAAGGCTTCTCTGAATCTTCATGTGTTTCGTAGAATTCCTTATTTATTTTGGCTAAATAAGAAATCCATTCTCTTCAGTTCCAATATCCATATATTAGATTAAGCAAATTGAACTTTCTGAGAGGAGCATTAGTCATAGCACACATGGGAGTATAAGACATGGCAGATATTAAACTTTGTAAATTAATCTCCAAAGCATACCAGCAAGTAGTTCCTAAACACCAATGGTACCAGTATCCGTTCCAAGAAAGCGATGGGTTTTCGTATCTCATGAGAGGGAGGAAAACGTAGTCAGGGTAAAACTTACACTGTTCTACAGGATAACCCGCTCCTAGGACCATTTTGAACTTATAATAAAAAATGTGGTTTCTGGCCGAGACACAAATTTCTTGGGTACTATTGAATTTCGGAGCTTGGGTAGGAAATTCGGGTATTTCTAGGTATTGAGTCACTGGGTCGAACATCAGGATTAAAGGAATGGACTTGGACTTTGTAACAAGATGGACCGAATGTGTTTGGGTTTTAGGTGGTCTAGAAAGTAAGTCAGGAATTGATGGGTTTCCAGCCGATATGCTAAATAGGTGTTATTTTACCCTATGTTGATTATGAATAATTAAGGATTGTGATTGACTAATTATCACATTTAGTCTCTATGGTGTCACTTAATCAGCCAGAACCTAAGGCAGAGTACCTATCGTGTAGCTAGTTTGTTGGAAAGTATCTACGATTTTATTAAATAAATATCGTACTCCCAGGGAAGTGGTAACGACTTAGTAGTAACTAGCCTTTATTCCTAACTCTTATCTTATAATCCAGTTATGCAATCTTCATCAATAACTTTGATGAGAGGGTGATTCATTCTCCACTAGGTTTAAGTCTAAGCAAACCTGAAAGTGTTTTATAGATGAGTGTTGCGTTGTGTGCGTGTGTCACAAATTGAGAAGATAATAAAATAGAATAAATCAACGCAATCTTAACAAGTGCAAGTATACACCGGTCAACAAGTAATATATGTACCTAAGTACAAGATTATCGATCCCACAGAGATTTTGTATGCCAATTATACATGCAAACATGATTTACATTTGGTTAAAAGAATAAAAGAATAAAGAATGATGAATATTGGGTGGAGATTCGGAGGTTAAGCTACTGCTAAGATATTGCTGCAGCAACGGAAATGCTGCAACATCACCAATGCCGCAGCAATTCTACCTAACTACTACTACAGGTCAGCCTACTGGAAAATCACCATGAGAATACAACAGGTAATACAATGCTGTAAAAATCAAGCCAAAAATGTAAGTACAAACCAGAGGTGAATGTAAGTATACAAAGCATGCTTTCAGTTCCATATCAATGCTACAGCATGTCTGGTTTCACCCAGACTACTTGATCTACTAGTCTAGATCCCCGATAACATACCTTGGACCTAGGGCAACGCTAGGCAGTAAATGTACCGCTGTTCACGCAGTTATCAAATCCACTGCTATATGATTACCGCTGTTCACGCAGTTCTCAAATATAGCGCCACATAATCCTAATGTGATTACATGAATAAACCAAGCATTGCTCCATACAAGCATTAAATATAAAAAAACAGAAAGTAATGCTGCAGCATACCTATCATCATAGTTAAAACAGTGTATTCAACATGCTCATACTTAACTACACCACAACATCTTCAGGTTAAGAATATGTATTATGCTGAAACGAATCATGGAAAAACAAGACGATACGTAATAGGAAAGATAGTCCCTAGGTCCGTAGTGACACCAATCAACGGAGTCAAGCCTAAGACGGAAAACAAATCACTCCCAAAACATTTTTAATCAACCCTTGAACCAAGAATCATGAAAGACAAGGACTAACGTAATAGGAAAAATAGTCCCTAGGTCCGTAGTGACACCAATCAACGGAGTCAAGCCTAAGACGGAAAACATATTACTCCCAAAACATTTTTAATCAATCCTTGAACAAATGTAAATATTCTCATATTACAAAGATCATTAAATTACAAAACAGTAATATATTGAAGAACATTCAATTCAAAACAATAAACAACTTGAAGAAATGGAAAGAGGGTTACTCGGGTTGGAGATCACCCTACTGCCCCAAATTGGATTTAATCAAGCTGCTGCTGTCCTTCGTTTCCTCTGTGTGATGCTGCTGCCTTCGATCATGAACAGCCCGAAAAATTCCAGCAAAGTCGCCCCAGCTTTCTCAGGTTCGTTTCCACTCGATCTAGACTCTAAAAAACTCTAAAACACACTACCCACTGCCGAAATTCTAAGCTAATACTAGATACACACATACCAACATACAAACATTATTTTCCACCGTAATCTAAGCTCAAAAACAACTTCAAAACAAACTACCTACTGCCTAAGTCCTAAGCTGCCCGTAACTAAACACAAAACAATATTTCTCCTCCTCTCTTCCCGTCACTTCTCTCTTCCGTGCCCAGTCCATAATGCTCTTATTTTTCTTCCCAAAGATTCCAGCTAAATAAAAAATTAATTTTGCAGCTGCCTTCTGGAATTATTCCACCGAATGTTACCCCTTTTCCCCACCTACTCTCACAAAACCAGCCAGCAATTGAGAGTTGTCATCATGTGAATATATATACATACATATATATATATATACCCACTAGGAAATATGCTTCTTCTTTTTTGTATAATGCAGCTGCCACTGCACCTTTTTTTCCTGAAAATCTGTAGAAAATTGAGAGGAATCTCATCATATGTATGTATATATATGTATATATATATATATTGTTGGACAACAACTATCTTCTATCTTTTTGTCTACCTTGCCAACTTGTACTCCCACAAATATATATATATAATATATATATACATATAACAAAGATTTCAACATGTGTACCTTATATATATATGTATGTATATATATGTGTATAATGGATGGGACCAAAGAAATTAATACATAGGACCGAAAGTGTGCATCTTTAAATATGCCCAGCTGGATTTTTAAATGACAAATGGTGTGTGGGTGTGTAATATATATATATATATATATACATATAGATACCTATAGATACATATATGTAGAGATGCAAATTTTCCACACATTCTTCACTTTCCTCTCGGTCACTTTTATCCAACAATGTCAACCATTCCACATTCCCTTTTTACCCTTGTCACAATAAGTCAATTCAAATAAATTCCCAAATAACAAATAATACAACTTATCCACATGTTGAGAAATTTATTCAATTAAATTGACTTTTAACCATAAATCCACATTTTAGGTAAAAAGAGAGAATATCAAATCAACACTTTTTATTTCCATTTTCCAAATAAAATCAATTAATTCCCGAATAAAATGTGGTAAATTAGATGTGAATAACTCTATTATTCTAGAGTTATCACACCCCCAAACTTAGGTCATTGCTCGTCCCGAGCAATGCTGCAGCAATGCAGAAGCAACCATAAATATACATACCCACATAAAAACTTTGCTCAGTAGTTTCAGCCAAACTTGGAACCAATGATTTCAGAAAGAGAAAATTAAAAATTCGAGTAGACATAATGTTCCATCCTTAGTGAATAACCAAATATTAACTAACCCAAGTTCAAAGAATTTCCACTCCAGTGTGTGTGTGAATAGTCTTTCCTTTTTAATCTCTCATTCATAAGTCAACATATGGTAATCCTAAGGTTCATTTTGTATCCTCAAACTCAATCTATTACATCCCTCTCCACTAATGTAGCAAATTTAGCAATAAAGATCAAAGAGGTCTTAATTTGGTTGTAATGTAGGCTAGGGCTAAGGTAGGAAAAATATGGATAAAAAGTGGCTCAAAACTTAGTCCTAGTCTGCCATGAGCTTCTCCCTAATGTTATCACTTCCCAAATTTTTTTTTCAGTGAATAAAAATGCTGCAGCAACACCAATGCTGCAGCAATTCTACAACATTTCTAATTTAATTTTTTTTCAGTGAATAAAAATGTTGCAGCAACACCAATGCTGCAACAATTCTACAAAATTTCTAATTTAATTTAATTTAATTTTTTTTTCAACTCAAGGAGCATAAACATTTACACCATGTTTCAGAAATACGTGCAACATTTAACCACAATCAACATATAACATTTGACCTCAAAGAAGCATAACACGTATTTCCTTTTTGCTCTTCTCTTTGTTTTTCTTTTTCTTTTTAAAGTAACGAGGGTGCTTTCATTTTTTCACACATGTTTTCATATACATACCCTCAATACGTAGAGCATTTATATCAGAAGTTCAAATTTTCCTTAAATACCACTAACCCCATAAAAATGATAATGCTGTAGCATTGAGCTGCGGCATTCCTATGTTCCTCCTCATAGCATTCTTAGTATACCCCCAAACTTATGTTTAACAGTGTTCATTGCATACTAAGATCAAGTTTAGGGAAAACAAAGAATGGATACATGCAAAACATTTAGGATAAGTGGCTATTTAATAAGGGTGTCAAGAAATTAGGCTTAGGCTCAACTTGGGTTAACTAAGGAAGCAAAATATATTAGGGTAAGCTATAAAGGCTCAAACGGTTCAAGAACATGCCTCAATCATTTCTTTAGTACCAAATCTACTAGGATTTCGTCTCAAGGACTATAACAGATGAGTCTAAAAATTCTGAACCTTCATACCAAAGTGACTCTTTTTATAAACATGAAATTTCCAAGTAAGACTATGTGCAAAAGATAGGGAGTTGAAATAATTCTCACTTAGAGTCAACTAATACCTAATTATTCTGAAAGAAGGTACAAAGTCTACGAGAATGTACTTTTGTTTTAAATATCATCATAAATCGGGTCCCAAAAGTCTACGCTAATCCTGCTAAAACTAAGGTTCTAATGGGTCATATGAAAAATGCTGCCACATTCATGCAAACAGGTCTTCTATGCCAGATCAATCAATTTATAAGGCATCCTAAAACAGTTTTCAGACAAGGCGTCCATGCATTCAAATAGATCACTCAGAATTTCAGCACAGAGGATGTTGCATTTAAAAGACAGCAGAAAAATTTTAAATTAGCACCATTTTTGAACTTTTTGCCACAAGAGGACACCCTCCCCCAAACTTAAGAGGAGCAATGTCCTCATTGTGTAGCAACAGGGGGAAAAAAGCCATTGGACTGATCATAAAAAGGGAAAACTAGTTCAACATGAAGCATGAGAAACAAACGCATTAGTGGCACATAAGTTCTCAATTCCCGGGTGAGAAGAAAGCAAACACAAATATACCAACAGTTTAGGCGGTCATTGTTACTAAGTAAAAACATGAAGACCATTAAGATATGAAATTCATTTTGAATCATAACCACCCTTTTGCCCAACACAATAAACCGAGATACACATCAACTGGCAGATCTATCATTTCTACAAGCATGCTCACACACAAGAAATCAAGTATAACTAGAACCCTAAATACAGCCAATACAATCCTCTATCCATTGGTAATGAAAACATTGTACTCCATAAATTTTATACATGCTACTCAAGGAGTGTATACTCACATTAAGATAAGAGAAATGAACCAGAAATATTTTTTTATTTATTATTAATTTTTTTTGCAAGTATCATACACCAACTCACATTACCGAGAAGAAATAAAAATGTAGAAAAGTGAGTACTAACCTGGAATCTTCTGGTTTGTTGAAGGCTGAAAAGTGAGTTTGAAAAGAAGGAGAGTAGAAGAACGTGTATGTAGAGAAATTTGTGTCCTTTAGATAACTGCCCCCTTCTTTCTCTCTTTGTCTTTTCAATTCACACATATTCTCCACAAATAAAAAAAATAAACTAACCTTTTTGGTTTCCCAACAAGTTCTAGTTGTATGCCACCCATTGAAAATTTTGAAATTGAATGGAACTAGGGCTGCTTGCATAAGTAGTCAATTCATGGCAGTCCCTTGTTGAATTGCACCGCTTGAAATTTGAAATTGAAATTGAACTAAGGCTGCCTTGAATAGCTTTGTAGGTGTGTGGCAGCTTGTTGTCACAGCATTTCTGTCGAGAGGCAGTGGCAAATCCCATTTCTTTAATAAAATAGCATTGACTCCTTTTGCTCTTTGACCGTAGGCATACCTGTATTAACAAGTAGAAGAGTACCGATAAGAGAGAAAAAAAATGGCAGTGCAATATGAAATTGAAGTCTCAAAACCAATTCTGAAAATTCTGAAAGAAACTCAGGAGTAAACAACCATTAATTCCGAATTGAGGCACCTGAAAATAAAAGAACAACAATTAAAACAAAACAAGGAAAAGAAATCGAAAGCTGAAAAAAAAAACAAACAAGAAGAAATAAGAAAAACGAAATAAAAAGAAATGCAATAAATAATAGATGAAAGTGTTCACTTATAGATTGTGCTCAATTAACTACTTAGCATCGACAAGTATTATAGGTGAAGAGTTTTGCACAATGTCTTCTTTAACCATGAAGTGACACTTCTTCCAATTGAGGACTAGGTTGGTGTCCTCACAACGTTTAAGCACCTTGGCCACATTCTCTAAGCATTTTTCAAAAGAGTCCCTAAATATGGAGAAGTCATTCATGAAAACCTCTAAATATTGCTCCACCATATCTGTGAAAATGGCCATCATATATCGTTGGAACATTGCTAGAGCATTACATAGTCTGAATGGCATTCTTCTGAATGCTAAAGTACCATAAGGACAAGTGATGGTCGTTTTGTTCTGGTCCTCTAGTGCTATAGCAATCCGATTGTAGCCAGAATACCCATCCAGAAAGCAATAAGAATCCCATCCAACCAACCTATCCAACATTTGATTAATAAAAGGCAGTGGGAAGCGGTCGTTTCTTGTGGCTTTGTTTATCTTCTTGTAATCCATGCAAATTCTCCATCCCCAGCGCTGTTAGATATAGGATAAATAATGCCACTTGATACTTTTGTTCCTTTACCACTTCCTTCGTAATTGGATTTAATCATTTCTGCCATTCTATTAAATTTTTGGAATTGTCTTCCAAAATTATCTTGTGCATGCATAAGGTTAGTCATATACCTTTGATGTAAGCTATGGTCCAGCACATAGCTCGCTTATGCTGCTGCAAAGCTCCAAGCAATTCTCCTCCTGTTTCGCACTTAGCAGTGCTGAAATGATTACTGGCAGTGTAGATTCTGCCCCTAGAAAACCATACTTCAAATGCTGCGGCAATTGCTTCAATTCCAGCTATGGTGGTTCTTCAACTGAAGGTTTTGTTATCTTGAAATCTCGAGAAGACAACTCCAAGGATTCAAATTGAGCTCGAAATCTGAACCTTTGGGGCTTTGCTTCTACCCAAGCTGAATGTGCTTTGGTCTCCTCATTGCCATCATCATGTAGACTTTCATCCAACAATGCATCCTTGGCATCCTCATCTTGACTTTCATCTTTTTCTTCCCAAGAATCATTGGTGGTGATCTGAAAACACTCCTCACCTTAATCAGGGAATTTCATGGCTTTGAATACGTTGAATGTGACTTTATCATCCTGGAATCTCATGGTTAGCTCCCCTTTCTGCACATAAATAAGAGTCCTTCCCGCAGCACTCTCTAGAATATTGCATTGCTGCAGCATCTCCGATGCTGCAGCATTCGGCAGTTCTGGAATACTGTTTTGCTGCAGCATTTGCGATGCTGCAGCATTTGGCTGTTCTGGAATGCTGTTTTGCTGCAGCATTTGCGATGCTGCAGCATTTGGCTCCCCTGATTTTTTTTTCAGCTACTGGAATTTTTGCATTCTGGCTGGACTCACTGGTATTCTCAGCTTCTCCAGACTTCATTTTTGGCTCATTCAGTATTCTGCCATTCCGCAATGTAACTGCCTTGCAATGTTCCTTTCCTTCTCTTCTTGGATTCTTCGTATCGCTTGGAAGTGATCCTTGTGGTCTGCTCCTCATCTCCTGAGCTAACTGCCCCAATTGGCTCTCCAAGTTCCGTACAGTAGAGGATAATCCCTGTATGGTTGTTTCTGTCCTTGCCATGAAGTCTCTCATCATGTTTTCTAAAGCGTTTGAAGGTGGTGGTTGTTGTAGAGGTCTTAGGGAGTACGGGAAAAATTCAGCCTCTACACTTCATATGCTATCCCGTTTGCAACATTTGAAACATCACTGGTTTCAGCTCAAACTGGGCTGCAGTCATATCTGGTCTTCCAATGCTTGGATTCAATTCATTAAACATAGGAACAACATACTGTCAGATAGCATGGTCCCCATCATCTGCCATTACTACAGGATTGTAGACGGGTTCAGCTTGGTAACTCATTGTTCTGCCATGACCGCCTTATCTGTAGTTTGCTTCTTCTTTCTTAACGATTTAGTTGTTCTCTCAATTTCTGGATCTAGTGGCAGCAATGTAGATTGAGAGTCCTTTCGCGTTTTACTCATGCAAAAATCAGCACACGTTAAGAAATATATGATATACACAAGCTGAAAATTTGACAAATAATTCAGATCAATAAACTCACAAAAAACAGTTCAACCCATGCATAATTTATTCGTCCCTCATACAATCATTTCAATAATCTCATAAGCTCAAGAATGAGTATAACATAAAACAACAAAAAAATATAACCAAATGTAAACAATATTTACAATCAATTGACACCAAAATCCCCGGCAACGACGCCAAAAACTTGTTGCGTTGTGTGCGTGTGTCACAAATTGAGAAGATAATAAAATAGAATAAATCAACGCAATCTTAACAAGTGCAAGTATACACCGGTCAACAAGTAATATATGTACCTAAGTACAAGATTATCGATCCCACAGAGATTTTGTCTGCCAATTATACATGCAAACATGATTTACATTTGGTTAAAAGAATAAAAGAATAAAGAATGATGAATATTGGGTGGAGATTCGGAGGTTAAGCTACTGCTAAGATATTGCTGCAGCAACGGAAATGCTGCAGCATCACCAATGCCGCAACAATTCTACCTAACTACTACTACAGGCCAGCCTACTGGAAAATCACCATGAGAATACAACAGGTAATACAATGCTGTAAAAATCAAGCCAAACATGTAAGTACAAACCAGAGGTGAATGTAAGTATACAAAGCATGCTTTCAGTTCCATATCAATGCTACAGCATGTCTGGTTTCACCCAGACTACTTGATCTACTAGTCTAGATCCCCGATAACATACCTTGGACCTAGCGCAACGCTAGGCAGTGAATGTACCGCTGTTCATGCAGTTATCAAATCCACTGCTATATGATTACCGCTGTTCACGCAGTTCTCAAATATAGCGCCACATAATCCTAATGTGATTACATGAATAAACCAAGCATTGCTCCATACAAGCATTAAACAGAAAAAAACAGAAAGTAATGCTGCAGCATACCTATCATCATAGTTAAAACAGTGTATTCAACATGCTCATACTTAACTACACCACAACATCTTCAGGTTAAGAATATGTATTATGCTGAAACGAATCATGGAAAACAAGAATCAACGTAATAGGAAAGATAGTCCCTAGGTCCGTAGTGACACCAATCAACGGAGTCAAGCCTAAGACAGAAAACAAATCACTCCCAAAACATTTTTAATCAACCCTTGAACCAAGAATCATGAAAGACAAGGACTAACGTAATAGGAAAAATAGTCCCTAGGTCCGTAGTGACACCAATCAACGGAGTCAAGCCTAAGACGGAAAACATATTACTCCCAAAACATTTTTAATCAATCCTTGAACACATGTAAACATTCTCATATTACAAAGATCATTAAATTACAAAACAGTAATATATTGAAGAACATTCAATTCAAAACAATAAACAACTTGAAGAAATGGAAAGAGGGTTACTCGGGTTGGAGATCACCCTACTGCCCCAAATCGGATTTAATCAAGCTGCTGCTGTCCTTCGTTTCCTCTGCGTGATGCTGCTGCCTTCGATCATGAACAGCCCGAAAAATTCCAGCAAAGTCGCCCCGACTTTCTCAGGTTCGTTTCCACTCGATCTAGACTCTAAAAAACTCTAAAACACACTACCCACTGCCTAAATTCTAAGCTAATACTAGATACACACATACCAACATACAAACATTATTTTCCACCCTAATCTAAGCTCAAAAACAACTTCAAAACAAACTACCTACTGCCTAAGTCCTAAGCTGCCCGTAACTAAACACAAAACAATATTTCTCCTCCTCTCTTCCCGTCACTTCTTCTCTTCCGTGCCCACTGTCCATAATGCTCTTATTTTTCTTCCCAAAGATTCCAGCAAAATAAAAAATTAATTTTGCAGCTGCCTTCTGGAATTATTCCACCGAATGTTGCCCCTTTTCCCCACCTACTCTCACAAAACCAGCCAGCAATTGAGAGTTGTCATCATGTGAATATATATACATACATATATATATATACCCACTAGGAAATATGCTTCTTCTTTTTTGTATAATGCAGCTGCCACTGTACCTTTTTTTCCTGAAAATCTGTTAGAAAATTGAGAGGAATCTCATCATATGTATGTATATATATGTATATATATATATATATATTGTTGGACAACAACTATCTTCTATCTTTTTGTCTACCTTGCCAACTTGTACTCCCACAAATATATATATATATATATATATACATATAACAAAGATTTCAACATGTGTACCTTATATATATATATGTATGTATATATATGTGTATAATGGATGGGACCAAAGAAATGAATACATAGGACCGAAAGTGTGCATCTTTAAATATGCCCAGCTGGATTTTTAAATGACAAATGGTGTGTGGGTGTAATATATATTATATATATATATATATATATATATACATATAGATACCTATAGATACATATATGTAGAGATGCAAATTTTCCACACATTCTTTACTTTCCTCTCGGTCACTTTTATCCAACAATGTCAACCATTCTGCATTCCCTTTTTACCCTTGTCACAATAAGTCAATTCAAATAAATTCCCAAATAACAAATAATACAACTTATCCACATGTTGAGAAATTTATTCAATTAAATTGACTTTTAACCATAAATCCACATTTTTAGGTAAAAAGAGAGAAAATATCAAATCAACACATTTTTATTCCATTTTCCAAATAAAATCAATTAATTCCCGAATAAAATGTGGTAAATTAGATGTGAATAACTCTATTATTCTAGAGTTATCAATGAGATCCTGATTTTATGTTATACTGTTACTATACGTTGATTGACCTATATTCGAGTATTTTAGACATGTCTTGGCCTGGATTGCAACTATGTTCTGAGTCTAAAGGTGTACCACATCTGAGTCTCTACGCTACCGCCCCATCGTTAAGGGTAACGGCCCTACTCACGGCTCGGACAATAGTCAGCAATGAACGCCCTATGTCACTTCGAGGATCATACTGCTCGTCTCATAACCGCCGACATAACACTCTACTCAGCCTACCTAGACTACTTTCAACCAACAAGGTGTTCCGCAGATTATTTTATATAGTATGGCAGACACCAATACTAATTGATGCCTGTTAAACTAAACAGGTTATGAATAGACCGTGGTTAGGAATTGTCTATAACCCTAATTTTAGTTTTAAAGAACGGTATTAGACGTGCAGACATAATGAATATTTAAGCATGTTGCCATTTCTAGAAAAACATAATAACTTCAGCATATATAACAAATATTCATAATAATCATAATCTGGTATTCAGAACTGTTATTTGGACAAACACAATAACAACATATAAGAGAGGGACAGGGGGACCAATGCCATAAAGAAATCACCCTTTACGAAGTCTCGCCGATGGAGCGTACTGCTGTATATGCCGTTACTGCTTGACCTGACTCTACTCGCCAGAACCTTCGGAGGACGCTTCCTCAGCCTAGTAACTGGGCTTTACCTTAATACCCAGCTTAAGCCCAGCCCTGTGGACTGACTCTTCGAACACCTAGAGCCCCACTTAGGATCTCCTAACGAAATCCCGGGTATTCTATGAATACCAGAAACGAACCTATCTATAGAAGCCTAAGATCTGAGACTATTTCTCAGAAACTAAAACAAAATACTAACAAGAAAGAAAACAGAGATCCGAGTCTCTGAGTGAGTTGTGTAATAGAGAAGTGTACACTGGAAACCACTTATTGACTCAGATCGAGTGGAGAGGAATGATTTCAACTGCTAGAGGCCTGGGGTATTTATAGCAGCTTCCCGGGGTGATTTTTCACCAAAACTTCGATGTGGGACTTGATCTAGGGGTTCGGGACGCTCGTCCCGGATTGGGACGCCAGTCCTGGTCTGTTGACCAAGTTAGGACGCCCGTCCCGAGTCCTGGATGCCCGTCCCGGTGCTTTGACTGGGTCGGGACGCCCGTCCTGAGCCTTTGACCAAGTCAGCATTTCCAAAAATTGCGTTTTTGCCCCAAAATTTGCTGTTTTCGTCTACTTTTCACCTGACACTTCCAAAATCATAAAAACTATGAAATTAAGTAAATAATAAACAATTAAGATCAATTTACCCTCAATTTCACCCTAAATCATATATAAAAACATGCTAAAAAGGTGATACGATTTTCGCGTATCAGGAATAGTATTGGACTTACATTTGATATGCTCGACCTTGAATTGGTACTTTGAAAACCAATCCTTGAGCCGAAGGAGTTGGGCTTCTGGTAGCCCTTTATTCTTGAACTCCATAATCCGAGGGAATGAGGAGTTATCCATTCTTATCAGAAATTCGTGCCCTATCAGGTGGAACTCGAACTTCTTGATTCCACACTTGATTGCCAATATTTCTTTGTACACCGTATGGTAGTGCTTTTCAGACTCCTTGAACTGTCCACTTGCATGTCCACAGAAGTACTCCATGTCGTTGACCGTTTCCAGTAAGATCGCTCCCCAATATTCATCGCTTGTGTCTGTCTGCAAAATTCTTGAACCCTCTCCAGGGAGTTTTAAAGGTGGAAGGGATTGACATACCTTCTTCAGATACTGAACAGCATCTGTTTGTTCTTAAGTCCATGGTTTTGGATTTTTCATGAGCATCCTGGATAAAGGACTTGTGAACTTCGAACTTTGTGGTATGAAATCCTTGAGATAGTTGACAATGCCCAAGAACTGCTGAATCTCCTTTGTAGTGAGTTGGTCTGGGAATTTTAGTAATTCCTCTGCAATATGTGGACCAGGATGGTATTGACCATCAGCAAATCTCATTCCAAGGAATTCTACCTGGTTCTGTCCGATGGAGCTTTTCTTTTTTGACAGCATGATTCCATGTTGAGCAACGATCTTGAAAACCGTTGTAACAGCTGTAGATGGCTCGGTATGTCCTTAGAGAATAGGAGAATATCGTCAATGTATATCAAGGCATTCGGAAACAAGGGCTCGAAAATCCGAGTCATTGCTTTCTGGAACAGAGACGGAGCTACTTTGAGTCCAAAGGGGCATTACTGTCCACTGGTACTGGGCCTTAGGTATACAAAAAGCTGTCTTGTATCATTCTTCGGGTTGGACACCTACCTCCCAAAATCCTGCTTTCAAATCGAACTTTGAAAACCATCGGGCTTCGGGTAAATGGGCAAATAAACTCTGAGGCCTTGGCAAGGGGAACTTATCGTCAGCAAGAAAATGATTAGGGGGTTTGTAATCGATTACTAACCTCTTCTTGCCTCTTTTTACTTCAGCCCTTTTGTTGACATAAAAGGCCTGACAAGCCCAATTCGAGGTGGTTGGCTCGATTAGCCCAAGTTTTAGCAACTGTGCACATTCCTGTTGGGCTAGACTTTCGTCTTCAGGAGTCATACCTGGATGAGTAGCCTTTGTTGGATTTATATCTTCATTCTTCTTGAAGGGCAAGGTGATGAAGAAATCCTTGTTCTCCCACAAAAGACTTAGGATGTTTGAAGTCTTCGTGAGACTCTGCACAAGCCCGTTTGAAGTCTGGCATGATTTCTCCGAAAGTATCCATTGTATTACCTACTAATGAATAAATATTCTGCATCGAGGTATATGGTTGGAATAACCTTTTGAATTTCAAACCTCTCGGTAGGATGGTCAACTTCTTTGCATGATGATAGAGGTCAAACCCAATAAGGAGGTCTTTTCCATGTAGCTTGCTTCCAATGACTCTGGACCAAATGATACAGTCTGGAAAGAACTATATTCCAATTGGCTGCTTGGTGATGAGCTTGGTCTCGAACCTTTGGCCATCTACGGCTTGGAAGTATTCTGTATGCTCTGTCCACATAGACTTTGGAAGGATATCGGGGTTGATCATTGACTTTCGCTCTCCAGTGTCCATGAATCCAATGGCTTTGATTGGCATGTCATATTTAGATGGTAAAATATGGACAACCACATGAGGTGAAGGAATTACCTCTTGAGTAAGCCTTTCGCTTTGGAGGATGGGAATAGTATCTGTTGACTCGTCTGTATCAGATTCCGAAGTTGAATCGTCTTGCACTGCAAATAGAGTTTCCTCTGTTTCTTCTTCTTCGGTAAAAAGAGACTCGATGTCAGTGTTGTCAAGGTCAGTATGTTCGGTGCAAGTCAAAACTGTTTGAACAAGACGGGCAGATTTTTCTTTGTTCTGTGGACAATCTTTAGCAACGTACCCCTTCTTTTTGCAGATGTAACACCGGTCTGTCCTCCAGTTTCTGAAAGGCTTCTTCTTGAAGAACCTCAGCTTCTTCTTGTAACCTTTAAGTTTCACTCTGTATTCCTTGCGAAGGAACTTAGACTTCTTCTTCCCTGGCTTTGGACAATAACATTTTTCCTTTTCAGTACATTTGATTGCCAGATGTTTCTTCGAACATGCCTTTTTCATCTTCTTTTTGTTCTCCATCAGGGATTCGAACATGTTCTACTGTTCGTAGAGTTTGTCGATTGCAACTATAGTCATCTAATGGATCTCACCTAATGTCATTGAGTTGACATTCTTGTTTAGCCCCTGTATTACTCGGTAGAGCTTTGGTTGAAGCTCTTCAGGAAGAGAGGTGATGAATACATGTTTCATGTTCGGATCATTATATCCGTTCAGGACGTAGTATAATTCTTCCATTCTCTTAAAATGGAAATCCAAATCTTTTCTGTTCAGTGAGCAACATTTCATGGCGTAGAACGTCTTTTGTGCCATCTTTTGGTGAAGCTTATAATCTCCGATGAATTCTTGGTGTAGAGTTCCAAGTATTTCTTCCACTGACCATCCGTATGCCATTTGTTGTCTGTATTCACCCAAAGATACGAACCATTCTATGAGTGTCCCAGAGAATCTAGAACAAAATTCCTTGATAATACTCATGGTGGTATTGGTCTCTTTTGTTCTCTGCACATCGATCCAAGCTGCAAAGGATTGTAGCTTTTCTCTTCTCTTTTGGATTGGGACATGATGGGATTTCCGACCGACATGCTAAATAGGTGTGATTTTACCCTATGTTGATTATGAATAATTAAGGACTGTGATTGACTAATTGTCACATTTAGTCTCTATGGTGTCACTTAATCAGCCAGAACCTAAGGCAGAGTACCTATCGTGTAGCTAGTCTATTGGAAAGTATCTACGATTTTATTAATTTAATTATCGTACTCCCAGGGAAGTGGCAACGGCTTAGTAGTAACTAGCCTTTTATCCTAATTCCTATCTTATAATCCAGTTATGCAATCTTCATCAAATACTTTGATGAGAGGGTGATCCATTCTCCACTAGGTTTAAGTCTAATTAATCCTAAAAGTGTTTTAAAGATGAGTTCTGATTCTATGTTATACTGTTCCTATATGTTGATTGACCTATATTCGAGTGTTTTAGATATATCTTAGCCTGGAATGCAACTATGTTCTGTGTCTAAAGGTGTACCACATCTGAGGTCTCTACACTACCGCCCCATCGTTAAGGTAAACGGCCCTACTCACGGCCCGGACTAAAGTCAGCAATGAATGGTACCCTATGTCACTTCGGGGTCATGCTGCTCGTCGCAAAACCGCCGGCATAACTCTCTACTCAGCCTACCTAGACTACTCTAACAAACAAGGTGTTCCGTTGGTTATTTTATCTAGTATGGCAGACACCAATACTAATTGATGCCTGTTAAACTAAACAGGTTATGAATAGACCGTGGTTAGGAATTGTCTATAACCCTAGTTTAGTTTAAAAGAGACTTACATTAGACATGCAGACATAATGAATATTTAGCAGGTGGCTATTTCCGGAAAAACATAAAAACTTCAACATATAACACAACTATTCATAAAATCGTAATCTGATATTCATAATTCATATTTAGAACAAAGCAATAAAACATATAAGAGAGGGACATGGGGACCGATGCCATAAAGAAATCACCCTTTACGAAGTCTCGCCTACGGAGCGTACTGCTGTATATGTCGTATTGCTCGCCCTGACTCTGCTCACCAGAACCTTCGGAGGACGCTTCCTCAGCCTAGTAGCTAGACTTTACCTTACGTCCTGGGCTTAAGCCTAGCCCTGTGGACTGACTCTTCGAACGCCTAGAGCTCTCTTAGGATCTCCTAACGAAATCCCGGGTATTCTATGAATACCAGAAACGAACCTATCTATAGAAACCTAAGATCTGAGACTATTTCTCAGAAACTAAAACAAACACTAATAAGAAAGAAAACTGAGATCCGAGTCTCTAAGTGAGTTGTGTACTAGAAAATTGTACACTGGAAACCACTTAATGACTCAGATCGAGTGGAGAGGGATGAATTCAACTGCTGGAGGCCTGGGGTATTTATAGCAGCTTCTCGGAGTGAAAATCTCTGAAAAATTCGATGTGGGACAGCTTTTGGCGGCCCGGGACGCCCGTCCCGGTTCGGGACGCCCGTCCTGATTCGTTGACCAGGTTCGGGACGCCCGTCCCGGTTCAGGACGCCCTTCCTGGCGGTTTGACTGGGTCGGGACGCCCGTCCCGGGTTCGGGATGCCCGTCCTGGACCTTTGACCGGGTCAGCATTTCCAAAAATTGCGTTTTTGCCCCAGAATTTGCTGTTTTCGTCTACTTTTCACCTGACACTTCCAAAATCATAAAAACTGTGAAATCAAGTAAATAGTAAACAATTAATGTCAATTTACTCTCAATTTCACATTAAAACATATATAAAAACATGCTAAAAATGTGATACCATTTTCGCGTATCAGATAACCCCACACTTAGCTTTTTGCTTGTCCTCAAGCAAAGTCTACATGGAGTTAGTGATTTTAAACCGTAGTGCAGTCACTTAAATTCCTATCATGTTTTTATTCCAAAAATTCTTCAGACAATTCTTAACACAGGTCTGACTGGTTAGGTTGCTATGACAAGGTCTCAAATGTTTCTAGTAGCTTGTTATGATCAGGCAGAAAACAAATCAACAACTAGGTTGGACTTTTTCTTAGTCACAGGGTCTTCCTGATGTGTAGTGTGTGTACTAGTCTAGACCAGATAGTCAACACAATGAACTCTTATCTTAACTGCTACCAGATAATACTTCGACCTATCGCTAGACACACTGACAACAGATAACTTTCTGAGTTCTGAGCTTTGGTGATAAGATTTTTAATGTTTTAGCACTTGGTTATTTTCTTTATAGATTCAGGGTATTTCGAGTCTGCTTAGAACACGTCAACTTCAACTACCCATGTAGCGAGTCCCACTCCGATGACTCCCAGATCTACACGACCTTAGGGCATCAGGCTTTAAGTTCCCCGAAGGAGTGGTGCTCGAGTAGCGAAGGCCGCTGGCAAACTACCCTATTGTAATTAACTTCCTTAATGTTCCTTTCACTTTTAGCTCAGAGTCTCATCTAGTTATTCTAACTGCCAATATATCCACAATTGGTCTGATTTTATCTAGTGGAGTCTCGAATGGGCAATTGGTTGAGGTCTCTAATCCAGACAAAGCTGTGCTCAGTTATCAGGAATTCCCTATTCCTAATCAATTAGTCCAAGATAGCTATCAACTATCTCCTACTAACCATAGCATACTACCTACATATCATAGACATAAGCAATTGTTTAACCAAGCATACTGCATTTAGAAGTCTGAAAGACGGAAAAATTTTGAAAAAATTTGGAAGGGTGTGAAAATACGGGGAAAACAAGCAAAAGCATGCGAAAAAATTTTCAAACTGCAACAGTGCACCGTGCACTGCTACCTCACACTTAAGTTTGGCACTGTCCTCAGTGTTCATGCATAGCTAATTACCCCACACTTATTTGAAAACAAGAAATAAAACATAATAAAAAAAAACAAGAAAAAACAAAATAATGCAACAATTCTGTATGTCATATAAATCAATTTTGTACAAAGATTCATAGTCATACAGCCCAGACATACACAAAGAACAAGATAAACAAAAGACAAAAGAAAAAGAAAGAAAAGAAGGGGAGAGAGAGACTAAGAACCCGGCGGGTCGCCATCCAGTGGACCGAGGTCTGTTAAGTCAAACTCGAAGTTCTCCGCTACTCGGGCAGTCTGCTGATGTATCTCCTCAATCCTACTGGTGATCATGGCGATCCTGTCATCCATCACCGCCAGTCGTCTGTCAACCCTGTCATCCATCATTGCCAGCCGTCTGTCGATCCGGTCCATGTCTCGACTGTATCGTGCCGATAGTTCTGCCAATCCGTGCGACATGTGTCGTTCGAAGGCAGTACGTGGCACGAACGTCTCGGATGGAGGGATATGCGGTGGAGCTGCTTCTGATGCCGAGGCCTGTCCTGGCTGCTCTGTGTGGATGGTGTAGCGGCCGCTCGCATCCCGGACAACCATTCCCATGTTCCGTAGGATGGTAACGTCTGTGGGAATAGTGGTTGGGGCGACCAGAGTAAGCTCCGAGCCCTCTATGTCCAACTCCAGGTAGCGGGCTATCCTGGTGATGAATGGCCCGAGCCCCAGACACTGTTTCCGAGTGTCCGTAGCAAAACCCCGCATGATGACTGTGATAAGTCGAGCCATCTCTACTGTGGATCCCATATGCATGTTGGCCAAGAGGAATGTCTCCATTTGGGTGACATTCCCGGGGGCCGTCCGTCGTCCTGACAAAGTGTGTGCGATAATGGCATGTAAGTAGCGAAGAGCGGGATAGATACCTGTGGCTTTCGAGGAGCCGTGCTGGTATGGGGCACCCGTCATACAAATCTGAGCCCAAGCAGCGGGGACGTCCGCAGTCGTGAAGTCTCGCACTGCTGTGGTGTATGCGGGCGTATCCAGCTCATCTCTCTGCCAGATACTCATGGCGACGCCGAACTCGGCCATGCTCATCGACCGATCTATTCCGCCTAAGCGGAATGTGATCTGCTCCTGGTGGCATGCAAAGGACGCATAGAACTCACATACCAGCTCCAGGTATGTGGGCTCTGTGACGATGAATACTCGACTGTAAGGTGGTACGTCGAGTATGCGTCTGACCTCAGCCTCTACTCCCATCTGTACTGCTGCCCAATCCAATGTTCTGCCCGTCAGTATCGTGCGTCCGATGTATCCGTGACATCTCTCCTGATATGCTGTGCTGGAGGGAAACAGCATAAAAGGATGTGTCACTGAGGTAACTGTCATGGTAGATGTGGTACGAGCACGTTTGGCAGCCATTTGGGTTGAAAGTGTTTGAGAGATTTTGGGAGTTTTAGGTAGGAAGGAAGGTTCGAATTCGAATTCTGGAGGTGAATTTGAATTCAAAAGGGTGAAATTAGGCTAGGGAAAGATTTCGAAATTTTGGCGGGAAATTCGAATTTTGGAGGGAAATTCGAATTTGGAAGGAAATTTAAAATTTAAATTTTGGAGGGAAATTTGAAATTTTAAATTTGAAAAGTTTGCCAAAGGTAAAGGGAGAGAGTTATTTGAGAGAGGGGGATTTTTGGAAGTGAATTTTGAGGGAAAAATGAAAAAAATTGAGATTTTATAGAAGGGGCTGCCTTCGGGACGCCCGTCCCGGAGGCAGGACTCCCGTCCCGCTGGACGCCCGTCCCGGGTTGCCTCGGGACGCGTGCCAATTCCGAAAATATTTTTTTTTTCTAATTCCTGCAAATCTCAGTATACCAAAAATAATCATAATTTTTAACAAGGCTTCATGTTTATCCAATGAAATTCAGAAGTTGTTAAAAAAAACTCTATGCAAAAATTCCTCAGTCTCACTTTTTCGAAAATCATACTACCCTAATTTTATTCCTATTTAAATTCAGCAAGAAAAACAAAAATTTGAGTTTATACAATTTAGTTAATGAAAAATAAACTGCAATTGCAAAATTTTCGTTTTTCATAGAAATAAAATGTCTGAAGAAAATTGTTGAAAATAAAGGACCCTTTAAAAATGTTTGAAAAATAGAAAAATATGGGTCAATTATTGAAGTTTCAGTTCAAACTTACTATTTGCTGAAAATAAAAGTAAAAGAATCTTCCCTTTTTAACGACTCCTGTCTCTGATCTCCTATAGTTCTGTTTTAATGTTTCGCATCTCTTGCAGTTCTGTTCGAATGTTTCGCATCTCTTGCAGTTCTGCTTGTATGTTGCGCATTTCCTCCTGCTGGTTCCTTTGTTCCTTCAAGATTTCCATCATCTCTCGGAGTAATTGCACATTTTGGCGTTCTATTGTGGTTCTGAGTTGGGTTACTTCAGAACTTAAGGTTAGAACAGCCTGATATGATCGTCTTAGTCCGCCCGGTATTGTCTGAGTCATAGCGCTTATCCTGTGAGATATAGCATCTACCCGAGCAGCCAAGGCTGATTGAGAACTGTCAGTGCTATCCTCTGATGAAAGTGGTTGGTCGTTAGGTGCGGGGGATGCAGGAGTATATTCAGGAGATTTCGGGGTGTACTCGGGAGATTTAGGAGTATATTAGGGAGAAGCAGGAGTGTATTTGGGAGAGGCAGGAGTGTATTCGGGAGAAGCAGGAGTGTATTCGGGAGAAGAAGGAATTGTTTGGATTTCTGGGGAAGTGTTATGTTCTACTTCGTCCAGAGTATCCTGGGCTCTTGTTCCCTTCATTTCTGAGTGCAAAGTCTGGTTAAAAAATAACAAATAACAAACATAGGAAAGTGAAACAAGAAAGTAAGGAAAATATTTTTATGGATTTTGATTTATTTAGAAAGCAGGTAAATTTCCTTAATATGGTTTTAGAATAATTTTCTAAAATTTGATTATCCTAAGTGTCTTAATTCCAGATATTATCTAAAATTAATTAGTTATGATAATCCTATATTCAGGAAACTGATTGTCTAACTGGTCTAACATAAGTGTTAATCAAAAGTCTAGGTTACTACCGCTACCTATCATAAGTTTCTAGAATTGTGGCCAATAATCCTAAATTCATTATAATATTTCCCCGGCAACGGCGCCAAAAATCTGATGGGATTTCCGACCGACATGCTAAATAGGTGTGATTTTACCCTATGTTGATTATGAATAATTAAGGACTGTGATTGACTAATTGTCACATTTAGTCTCTATGGTGTCACTTAATCAGCCAGAACCTAAGGCAGAGTACCTATCGTGTAGCTAGTCTATTGGAAAGTATCTACGATTTTATTAATTTAATTATCGTACTCCCAGGGAAGTGGCAATGGCTTAGTAGTAACTAGCCTTTTATCCTAATTCCTATCTTATAATCCAGTTATGCAATCTTCATCAAATACTTTGATGAGAGGGTGATCCATTCTCCACTAGGTTTAAGTCTAATTAATCCTAAAAGTGTTTTAAAGATGAGTTCTGATTCTATGTTATACTATTCCTATATGTTGATTTACCTATATTCGAGTGTTTTAGATATATCTTAGCCTGGAATGCAACTATGTTCTGTGTCTAAAGGTGTACCACATCTGAGGTCTCTACACTACCGCCCCATCGTTAAGGTAAACGGCAATGAATGGTACCCTTATGTCACTTCGGGGTCATGCTGCTCGTCGCAAAACCGCCGGCATAACTCTCTACTCAGCCTACCTAGACTACTCTAACAAACAAGGTGTTCCGTTGGTTATTTTATCTAGTATGGCAGACACCAATACTAATTGATGCCTGTTAAACTAAACAGGTTATGAATAGACCGTGGTTAGGAATTGTCCATAACCCTAGTTTTAGTTTAAAAGAGACTTACATTAGACATGCAGACATAATGAATATTTAGCAGGTGGCTATTTCCGGAAAAACATAAAAACTTCAACATATAACACAACTATTCATAAAATCGTAATCTGATATTCATAATTCATATTTAGAACAAAGCAATAAAACATATAAGAGAGGGATATGGGGACCGATGCCATAAAGAAATCACCCTTTACGAAGTCTCGCCTACGGAGCGTACTGCTGTATATGTCGTATTGCTCGCCCTGACTCTGCTCACCAGAACCTTCGGAGGACGCTTCCTCAGCCTAGTAGCTAGACTTTACCTTACGTCCTGGGCTTAAGCCTAGCCCTGTGGACTGACTCTTCGAACGCCTAGAGCTCTCTTAGGATCTCCTAACGAAATCCCAGGTATTCTATGAATACCAGAAACGAACCTATCTATAGAAACCTAAGATCTGAGACTATTTCTCATAAACTAAAACAAACACTAATAAGAAAGAAAACTGAGATCCGAGTCTCTGAGTGAGTTGTGTACTGGAAAATTGTACACTGGAAACCACTTAATGACTCAGATCGAGTGGAGAGGGATGAATTCAACTCCTGGAGGCCTGGGGTATTTATAGCAGCTTCCCGGAGTGAAAATCTCTGAAAATTCGATGTGGGACAACTTCTGGCAGCTCGGGACGCCCGTCCTGATTCGTTGACCAGGTTCGGGACGCCCGTCCCGGTTCAGGATGCCCGTCCTGGCGGTTTGACTGGGTCGGGACGCCCGTCCCGGGTTCGGGACGCCCGTCCTGGACCTTTGACCGGGTCAGCATTTCCAAAAATTGCGTTTTTCCCCCAGAATTTGCTGTTTTCATCTGCTTTTCACCTGACACTTCCAAAATCATAAAAACCGTGAAATCAAGTAAATAGTAAACAATTAATGTAAATTTACTCTCAATTTCACATTAAAACATATATAAAAACATGCTAAAAATGTGATACGATTTTCGCGTATCAGGACATCATCGAAGGTGAACCAAGGACCTGCAGTTGGCTTGGCAGTGCCATGATCAGGATTGATATAAGTGGTTCTGTTTGGTTCATTTACCTTTGTATCACTGATGATAGGATCGTCATCCGGAGGCTGTGCTTCTCCAGTGGGGTATGATGGATATTGTGTTGATGATGATGGATCAGCCATGAATGTAGGCACTTGGATTGTATGTTTATCTGGTTTTGGTTCTGATTCTGATCATTCTGAAATGGATTTAGACATAGGTTCTGCTTCAGAGTCAGATGTCTTCTTACTCTCGTCTTCTGAGAGTATCTCTTCTTGCGACAGGACAAACTTCTTTATGAACTTCTCGTTGTTTGCATCAGAATCTAGAGAAGTGTTTGTAGTGGGTGCTACCATCAAAAAAGGTAGCAGGTCGACATCTTTGGCTTTCGGCTTTCGATCATGATGACTTTTAGGAGGTATTGGTGGTACTGGAGGTGTGTGTGTTGCCGAAGGCATGCTAGCTGAAGGAATGCCTGAAGAACTCTCTCCACTGGATCTATATTTTCTCCTGGAAGGACTTGGATAGAAAGGACTAGGTGGAAATTGTCGAGGATGATCTTCTAAAGGATCAGGATTAGATAAGAAAGATGTTAAGCTAGTAGGATACCTTGAATAGGTTGGCGGTGGTGCAAATATAGCAGCTCTTTCTTGTTCCATGAATTCGACTTCCTTCTTTAGTCTACGAATTTCTTGTTCCTTCTCATAGAAAGTAGGATCTCTAGTGTTGTTGTTAATGATGTACATGAGATTCCTGTGAAGTTCTTTGATCCTTGCAGTCGTATCATTATAGATACGGTCCAGTTCTGTATATACTCCATTAACTCTTTTGGAGTTGTCCTTTACTTGAGTAAGCACCTCATCGACTTTCTGATCGATGTTTTGAAGGACTCAATTCTGGACTCTGGCGTTTGTAGTTTTCCAGTTCAGCACTTCTTCTGCTGGTGTTGGAGTCTGTTGGATTCTTTCTTCTTGGTCTACTTGCGTCTGGACGCAGTAGGGCCTTGTTGCAACCTGGGTCTGTCTGTCCACCTTTCTTTCGATAGGTGGGAAGTCATGTTCATAGCTCGAGAACATCATACAGGGAGTGACTATTGGAGGTGTTGTCACTATGGGACTCTGGACTTCTGTCTGGCATTGTATAGGCTGAGCCTTTACTATCTTATAAATCAGGGCCGGAGAGATAGCGTCATCATCATCATCGTCCTCAGAGTCGGAGTCTTCGTTCACCGGTTTGCACTTGACACCCTTTTTTCTGAGTTTCCTCAGTCGGCGCCTCTTATCCTCGTAATCTTCTTCCATGATTTCATCATAGAATTGATCCTCAACGCAGGTGCAATCTTCATCGCACAGATCTGGTCGGTGGTCCCAAATAAAGTGACTGTTGAACCTGTCAGTATAGATTTGTTCTCCATTAGGCTTGAAAGCATGGATCGGAAGTTGCATCTTGAATTCTGGAAATTCCTCCAAAGGCTTTAACTTTTCAGTTTTAGAGGATACTGGTTGGATCATCATTTGCCTGAAGATAGGCATCTTTGAAGAAGAGGAAGAGGAGGAAGATGATTCCTCTGGAGTAGGTGTGAAGACTGTCTTTGTTCGGCCATTCGGTAATTGGACGAACTTGTACTTGGTTGCTTGCACCGGTTCATGTTTCTGGTGCATCGACTCGTAGTTGGTAATCCACTCTGTCAGCATCAGTTGCTCCAATTCTTTCCTAGGAAGTTGTCTAGGAATCTGGACAATCGTGGGAGCGTCAGATGCTGAGTCAGCAATCACCATCAGGGCATCCGGAGAGCCCGATTGTTGTAGATCAAGGCTGTGGTTCTGCAGTCCGTAGACTAGCTGGTGGCTAAGCGTTGCTGCTATAGCGGTGGATGTCTGTTAAGCTCCAGTAATTTGAACCTGGACTTTCAAAGCATGTGGTAGATTGGGATCTACCAGTGACATAGCATAACTGGGAAAGAATGTTAACACTGCACTACCACCATTGAGAGTGGTTAATACAGTCCCAATTACAGCATGCTCATAATGGATGTAACGTGTATCCAAAAGAGCCAAACGAGCAGTAACAGGTAGACCTTTTCTACCTTCATAAGATAAAACAAGGCGGATTGCGCCAAAGTGTAGGTGAGTATACCCTTCCTGTTTCCAGGAGGTAATAAACTCTGGTGGAATCGTGAGAGTGACATATTGCTCATGTAAAGAAGCATGTAAACTACACTTATCTAGCTTAGACGACTGTACGTATTCCTTCACAAAAGGTCTACGAGTAGAAATTAACTGTTTAAGAGACTGCAAAGAACCAGATCTACGGTAAACATTATACGGACTATTTACAGGTGGAATAGTGCTCTGAACAATAGCACTATCAGGAATATGAGTATATTCTACTAGATTTTCTATTCTACTAGTACTGTGACGAGGTAAAGAAAGACTAGAAGACACAGAAAGAACCTGTTGCGGTGTAGACATGTTGATGAGAAGCGATTGTTAATAGGTTCAGGAAGTACTGTTGTTTAATCCCCCATGGTACCCTCCCCTGAGAAGATGAAACCTGGCTCTGATACCATCGCGACGCTGGGAGCCCGTTAGTCACCTCGAATTCCCCTGAACGGCCTCTTGCCTTGGCGGGTACTATCCTATCGGTCGACTACTGGGACTGTGCTAACACTCTGTCTGAACGCTCAAACAGCTCTAAATTGTTTCACCATTAATCAAACGGGGCACTTCCCTCACTATTAACAACCAGAGTTACTGTTTAACTAGACATACCTTGAAATAATCTAGAGAGTACGTATCTTGACGCAGGAAGATAAACTTCAAGAGAAGATATATGGCTCTAGACCATTATTCTGCTCTGGCTGCCAGATAATATACTTGTCTAAAAGAAGAAAACTCAGAGAGATAAAGAAAAACACTCGAAATATTATTGCAAACTCATATATTACAAACTTAGACTCAAACTTGCTTAAGGAGAGGTATGAAACTATCTTCCTTATATAGCAGACGGAACTCAAACTTTATAACTAGGTTTTATTTGTGGATTGAAGTCCACCAATCAAATTCTTACAACGAAAAGTAAGAGCATTATTGATTCCACTTGTAAAGTGGGAATCTTACAAGACTTAGTGACAAAGTAACTTGGAGACAAAGTTAGCCGTCACTTTTGACTAAATAAAAGACAAAAATGACTACCACTTTTGACAAAGTGGGAGACAAGATAAAAAGCAAATCTTACAGACGAAGACTCTGATGAAGCACGCATTATTGTACTAAGGGATAAGCATGCTTGGTGCTTTTAGCGTCACAACTCACTAGGACGAAGCTTTGTTACTAAGGAACCCGGGATCCATTGGCACGTTCATAATTCCTTTGCTGAGTCATTCTTCCTAGAGTATTATAGAAATACTCGTCTTCAGTCAAGTCATCAGTAAACACTTGTAAACTGGAAGTGAAGTTTTCCCATGGGTCAAGATTGACCCGATTCTTTTCACAAACATATCTGAAAAGAGTAGCTCTTTGATCTTCATCCAGTCCACCATTTGTGATACTATACTCATAGCAATATGGCAAGGCTCTGAAAGGATCGTTGAACATATCCAATTTGCAGTAGGGACGATTAAGAATCAATGCAATATAAGGCTTCTCTGAATCTTCATGTGTTTTGTAGAATTCCTTATTTCTTTTGGCTAAATAAGAAATCCATTCTCTTCAGTTCCAATATCCATATATTAGATTAAGCAAATTGAACTTTCTGAGAGGAGCATTAGTCATAGCACACATGGGAGAATAAGACATGGCAGATATTAAACTTTGTAAATTAATCTCCAAAGCATACCAGCAAGTAGTTCCTAAACACCAATGGTACCAGTATCCGTTCCAAGAAAGTGATGGGTTTTCGTATCTCATGAGAGGGAGGAAAACGTAATCAGGGTAAAACTGACACTGTTCTACAGGATGACCCGCTCCTAGGACCATTTTGAACTGATAATAAAAAATGTGGTTTCTGGCCGAGACACAAATTTCTTGGGTACTATTGAATTTCGGAGTTTGGGTAGGAAATTCGGTTATTTCTGGGTATTGAGTCACTGGGTCGAACATTAGGATTAAAGGAATGGACTTGGACTTTGTAACAGAATGGACCGAATGTGTTTGGGTTTTAGGTGGTCTAGAAAGTAAGTCAGGAATAGTTTTGGACTTACCTTTGATATGCTGGACCTTGAATTGGTACTTTGAAAACCAATCCTTGAGCCAAAGGAGTTGGGCTTCTGGTAGCCCTTTATTCTTGAACTCCATAATCCGAGGGAATGAGGAGTTATCCATTCTTATCAGAAATTCGTGCCCTATCAGGTGGAACTCGAACTTCTTGATTCCATACTTGATTGCCAATATTTCTTTGTACACCGTATGGTAGTGCTTTTCAGACTCCTTGAACTGTCCACTTGCATGTCCACAGAAGTACTCCATGTCGTTGACCTTTTCCAGTAAGATCGCTCCCCAATATTCATCGCTTGCGTCTGTCTGCAAAATTCTTGAACCCTCTCCAGGGAGTTTTAAAGGTGGAAGGGATTGCCATAGCTTCTTCAGATATTGAACAGCATCTGTTTGTTCTTAAGTCCATGGTTTTGGATTTTTCCTGAGCATCCTGGATAAAGGACTTGTGAACTTCGAACTTTCTGGTATGAATTCCTTGAGATAGTTGACAATGCCCAAGAACTGCTGAATCTCCTTTGTAGTGAGTTGGTCTGGGAATTTTAGTAATTCCTCTGCAATATGTGGACCAGGATGGTATTGACCATCAACAAATCTCATTCCAAGGAATTCTACCTGGTTCTGTCCGATGGAGCTTTTCTTTTCTGACAGCATGATTCCATGTTGAGCAACGATCCTGAAGAACCGATGTAACAGCTGTAGATGGCTCGGTATGTCCTTAGAGAATAGGAGAATATCGTCAATGTATATCAAGGCATTCGGAAACAAGGGCTCGAAAATCTGAGTAATTGCTTTCTGGAACAGAGACGGAGCTACTTTGAGTCCAAAGGCATTACTGTCCACTGGTACTGGGCCTTAGGTATACAAAAAGCTGTCTTGTATCGTTCTTCGGGTTGGATACCTAACTGCCAAAATCCTGCTTTCAAATCGAACTTTGAAAACCATCGAGCTTCGGGTAAATGGGCAAATAAACTCTGAGGCCTTGGCAAGGGGAACTTATCGTCAGCAAGAAAATGATTAAGGGGTTTGTAATCGATTACTAACCTCTTCTTGCCTCTTTTTACTTCAGCCCTTTTGTTGACATAAAAGGCATGACAAGCCCAATTCGAGGTGGTTGGCTCGATTAGCCCAAGTTTTAGCAACTGTGCACATTCCTGTTGGGCTAGACTTTCGTCTTCAGGAGTCATACCTGGATGAGTAGCCTTTGTTGGATTATATCTTCATTCTTCTTGAAGGGCAAGGTGATGAAGAAATCCTTGTTCTCCCATAAAGGCTTAGGATGTTTGAAGTCTTCGTGAGACTCTGCACAAGCCCGTTTGAAGTCTGGCATGATTTCTCCGAAAGTATCCATTGTATTACCTACCAATGAATAAATCTTCTGCATCGAGGTATATGGTTGGAATAGCCTTTTGAATTTCAAACCTCTCGGTAGGATGGTCAACTTCTTTGCATGATGATAGAGGTCAAACCCAATAAGGAGGTCTTTTCCATGTAGCTTGCTTCCAATGACTCTAGACCAAATGATACAGTCTGGAAAGAAATGTATTCCAATTGGCTGCTTGGTGATGAGCTTGGTCTCGAACCTTTGGCTATCTGCGGCTTGGAAGTATTTTGTATGCTCTGTCCACATAGACTTTGGAAGGATATCGGGGTTGATCATTGACTTTCCCGCTCCAGTGTCCATGAATCCAATGGCTTTGATTGGCATGTCATATTTAGATGGTAAAATATGGACAACCACATGAGGTGAAGGAATTACCTCTTGAGTAAGCATTTCGCTTTGGAGGATGGGAATAGTATCTGTTGACTCGTCTGTATCGGATTCCGAAGTTGAATCGTCTTACACTACAAACAGAGTTTCCTCCGTTTCTTCTTCTTCTTCGGTAAAAAGAGACTCGATGTCAGTGTTGTCAATGTCTGTATGTTCGGTGCAAGTCAAAACTGTTTGAACAAGACGGGCAGATGTTTCTTTGTTCTGTGGACAATCTTTAGCAAAGTTCCCTTTCTTTTTGCAGATGTAACACCGGTCTGTCCTCCGGTTTCTGAAAGGCTTTTCTTGAAGAACCTCAGCTTCTTCTTGTAACCTTTAGGTTTCACTCTGTATTCCTTGCGAAGGAACTTAGACTTCTTCTTCCCTGGCTTTGGACAATAACATTTTTCCTTTTCAGTACATTTGATTGCCAGATGTTTCTTCGAACATGCCTTTTTCATCTTCTTTTTGTTCTCCATCAGGGATTCGAACATGTTCTGCTGTTCGCAGAGTTTGTCGATTGCAGCTATAGTCATCTGATGGATCTCACCTAATGTCATTGAGTTGACATTCTTGTTTAGCCCCTGTATTACTCGGTAGAGCTTTGGTTGAAGCTCTTCAGGAAGAGAGGTGATGAATACCTGTTTCATGTTCAGATCATTATATTCGTTCAGGATGTAGTATAATTCTTCCATTCTCTTAAAATGGAAATCCAAATCTTTTTTGTTCAGTGAGCAACATTTCATGGCGTAGAACGTTTGTTGTGCCATCTTTTGGTGAAACTTATAATCTCCGATGAATTCTTGGTGTAGAGTTCCAAGTATTTCATCCACTGACCATCCGTATGCCATTTGTTGTCTGTATTCACCCAAAGATACGAACCATTCTTTGAGTGTCCCAGAGAATCTAGAACAAAATTCCTTGATAATACTCCTGGTGGTATTGGTCTCTTTTGTTCTCTGCACATCGATCCAAGCTGCAAAGGATTGTAGTTTTTCTCTTCTCGTTTGGATCGGGACATCATCGAAGGTGAACCAAGGACCTGCAGTTGGCTTGGCAGTGCCATGATCAGGATTGATATAAGTGGTTCTGTTAGGTTCATTTACCTCTGTATCACTGATGATAGGATCGTCATCCGGAGGCTGTGCTTCTCCAGCGGGGTATGATAGATATTGTGTTGATGATGATGGATCAGCCATGAATGTAGGTGATACGCGAAAATCATATACCTTTTTTAGCATGTTTTTATGTATGATTTAGGGTGAAATTGATAGGAAATCGATCTAATTGATTGTTATTTACTCAATTTCACAGTTTTTATGATTTTGGAAGTGTGAGGTGAAAAGTAGACAAAAACAGCAAATTTTGGGGTAAAAATGCAATTTTTGGAAATGCTGACTTGGTCAACGGTCCGGGACGGGCGTCCCGACCTAGTCAAACCACCAGGATGGGCGTCCCAATCCAGGACGGGCGTCCCGAAGCACCAGAAGTTGTCCCACATCGAAAGTTTTGGAGATTTTCACTCCAGAAAGCTGCTATAAATACCCCAGGCCTCCAGGAGTTGAAATCATCCCTCTCCACTCTATCTGAGTCATTTAGTGACTTCGATTGTACATTTTTTTCGAGTACATAAGTCGCTGAGAGACTGTTGCGTTGTGTGCGTGTGTCACAAATTGTAAAGATAAAGAAAATAGAATAAATCAACGCAATCTTAACAAGTGCAAGTATACACCGGTCAACAAGTAATATATGTACCTAAGTACAAGATTATCGATCCCACAGGGACTATGTATGCCAATTACAAATGCAAATACGATTGTACAAATGGTTAAAAGAATAAAAGAATAAAGAATGATAAATCATGAATGGAGAGTGGTCTAATGCTACGGCATTCCTACTCCTAACTACAGTTAACAGTTAAAAGTCAGCCTACTGGAAATTACCACCAGAGTACTGCAGGTAATACAATGTTGCGGCATTCACGCCAAAAATGTAAGTACAAGCCAAAGATGAATCTAAGTATACAAAGCATGCTTTCAGTTCCATATCAATGCTACAGCATGTCTGGTTTCACCCAGACCACTTGATCTACTAGTCTAGATCCCCGATAACATACCTTGGACCTAGTGCAACGCTAGTCAGTGGAGGTACCGCTGTTCACGCAGTTATTAATCCACTACTATATGAGTTACCGCTGTTCACGCAGTGCTCAATCTAACGCCACATAATTCTAATGTAATTACATGAATAAACCAAGCTTTGCCCCATACAAGCATTAAACATAAAAACAGAAAGTAATGCTATAGCATACTTATCATCATAGTCAAAAAAATGTATTCAACATGCTCATACTTAACTACACACACATCTTCAGGTTAAAGATATATATTATGCTGAAACGAATCATGGAAAACAAAGAATAACGTAATGGGAAAAACAGCCCCTAGGTCCATAGTGACACCAATCAACGGAATCAACCCTAAGACGGAAAGCATATCACTCCCAAAACATATTTAATCATTCCTTGAACCAAGAATCATGAAATACAAGGATTAAAGTAATAGGAAGCATAGTCCCGAGATCCAAAGTGAAACCAATGAACGGAGTCAAGCCTAAGATGGAAAACATATGACTCCTAAAACATATTTAATCAATCCTTGAATCCATGTAAACATTCTCAAAATACAAAGAACATTTAGTTACAAAAAAAAGTAGCAAATTGAGGAAATGAAGAGAGGATTACTTCTGGCCGGAAGATCACCCACTGCCCAAATCAGTTTAATCAATCTGCTGCCCTTCGTTTCCTCTGCTTGATGCTGCTGCCTTTCTACTGCTCAGCTGATGAATGTTGCAGCAAGTCACCCTGCTCACTCTTAGGTTCTTCCCTCTCAAAAGTTAGTCTAAAAAACTAAGAAGAAAACCTATCCTATTCTCCAATGGCCAAAAGCCAAAACTGAACTACTCTCTCCCTATGCCGTGCCCACTGTCCATAATTCTGTTATATTTCTTTCCAAAAATTCCAGCAAATAAAATATTAATTTTGCAGCTGCCTTCTGGAAATTTCTTTTCATATTCCACCGAATGCTGCCCCTTTTCTCCACCTACTCTCACAAAACCAGCCAGCAATTTTGAGTTGTCATCATGTGTATGTATATACATATATATATATGTATACCCACTAGGGAATATGCTTCTTCTTTCTTTTGTATAATGCAGCTGCCCGTGCACCTTGTGTCCTGAAAATCTGGCAGAAAATTGAGAGGAATCTCATCATATGTATGTATATATATGTATATATATATATATATATTGTTGGACAACAACTATCTTCTATCATTATGTCCACCTTGCCAACTTGTACTCCCACAAATATATATATATATACATATAACAAAGATTTCAACATGTGTACCTTATATATATTATGTATGTATATATATGTGTATAATGGATGGGACCAAAGAAATGAATACATAGGACCGAAAGTGTACATCTTTAAATATGCCCAGCTGGATTTTTAAATGACAAATGGTGTGTGGGTGTGTAATATATATATATATATATATATATATACATATAGATACGTATAGATACATATATGTAGAGATGCAAATTTTCCACACATTCTTCACTTTCCTCTCGGTCACTTTTATCCAACAATGTCAACCATCCACATTCCCTTTTTACCCTTGTCACACTAAGTCAATTCAAATAAATTCCCAAATAACAAATAATACAACTTATCCACATGTTGAGAAATTTATTCAATTAAATTGACTTTTAACCATAAATCCACATTTTTAGGTAAAAAGAGAGGAAATATCAAATCAACACATTTTTATTCCATTTTCCAAATAAAATCAATTAATTCCCGAATAAAATGTGGTAAATTAGATGTGAATAACTCTATTATTCTAGAGTTATCACACCCCCAAACTTAGGTCATTGCTCGTCCCGAGCAATGCTGCAGCAATGCAGAAGCAACCAGAAATATACATACCCACATAAAAACTTTGTTCAACAGTTTTTAGCCAAACCTGGGACCAATGATTTCAGAAAGAGAAAATTAAAAAATCGAGTAGACATAATGTTCCATCCTTAGTGAATAACCAAATATTAACTAACCCAAGTTCAACGAATTTCCACTCCAGTGTGTGTGTGAATAGTCTTTCCTTTTTAATCTCTCATTCGTAAGTCAACATATGGTAATCCTAAGGTTCATTTTGTATCCTCAAACTCAATCTATTACACCCCTCTCCACTAATGTAGCAAATTTAACAATAAAGATCAAAGAGGTCTTAATTTGGTTGTAATGTAGGCTAGGGCTAAGGTAGGAAAAATATGGATAAAAAGTGGCTCAAAACTTAGTCCTAGTCTGTCATGAGCTTCTCCCTAATGCTATCACTTCCCAAAAGAATTTTATTTTATTTTTTTAAATTTTTTCAACTCAAGGAGCATAAACATTTACACCCTGTTTCAGAAATACGTGCAACATTTAACCACAATCAACATATAACATTTGACCTCAAAGAAGCATAACACGTATTTCCTTTTTGCTCTTCTCTTTGTTCTTCTTTTTCTTTTTAAAGTAACGAGGGTGCTTTCATTTTTTCACACATGTTTTCATATACATACCCTCAATACATAGAGCATTTATATCAGAAGTTCAAATTTTTCTTAAATACCACTAACCCCATAAAAATGATAATGTTGTAGCATTGAGCTACGGCATTCCTATGTTCCTCCTCATAGCATTCTTAGTATACCCCCAAACTTATGTTTAACAGTGTTCATTGCAGACTAAGATCAACTTTAGGGAAAACAAAGAATGGATACATGCAACATTTAGGATAAGTGGCTATTTAATAAGGGTGTCAAGAAATTAGGCTTAGGCTCAACTTGGGTTAACTAAGGAAGCAAATATATTAGGGTAAGCTATAAAGGCTCAAACGGTTCAAGAACATGCCTCAATCATTTCTTTAGTACCAAATCTACTAGGATTTCGCCTCAAGGACTATAACAGATGAGTCTAAAAATTCTGAACCTTCATACCAAAGTGACTCTTTTTATAAACATGAAATTTCCAAGTAAGACTATGTGCAAAAGATAGGGAGTTGAAATAATTCTCACTTAGAGTCAACTAATACCTAATTATTCTGAAAGAAGGTACAAAGTCTACGAGAATGTACTTTTGTTTTTAAGATATCATCATAAATCGGGTCCCAAAAGTCTACGCTAATCCTGCTAAACTAAGGTTCTAATGGGTCATATGAAAAATGCTGCCACATTCATGCAAACAGGTCTTCTATGCCAGATCAATCAATTTATAAGGCATCCTAAAACAGTTTTCAGACAAGGCATCCATGCATTCAAATGATCACTCAGAATTTCAGCACAAGGATGTTCATGCATTCAAAAGACAGTAGAAAAATTTTGAAAATTAGCACCATTTTTTAACTTTTTGCCCTAAGGACACCCTCCCCCAAACTTAAAGGGAAGCAATGTCCTCATTGCTTTAACATAGAATTTCAGACAGCAGGCAAAGCAATGTAACAAAACAGAACAAAACAAAACAAAAGGAGTCAAAACAAAACAAAACAAAAAAAAGACAAGTAAAGTGTTCAAGACCTGCACAGCAGGCAATTGAAGTACAATCCCAAAAACATAAAAGTAAAGGAGGGTAAGGTTAAGAACTACTCCCGTCTCGATGGGAGTGCATCAAGGGTGATGATGACATCGTCATCCATTCTGTTGGGATCCTCCTCAAGTAGGAGTTCGGTCGGGAAACAGGGCTAAGGATTTCCAGCACGTTGTCGTTGTCGCGGCATCTGTAGAGGTCGATGCTGGAGTATCCCCCAAACTGAAATAAAAACAAAGAAAACAACAAAACAGGAAAAAAAACTAACAGGGGTACCCGACACCTAATAAAACAAAAAGAACAGAAATAATAAGTAATCAGAAAGAAAGAAAAACATGAAATAATAAATAAACAGAAAGAAAGGAAAAACATAAAATAAAGCAAAAATAAAAAGTGTTCACTTGAATTTGTCACTTGTTTTGGGTCCATTTAATTCTTCAGCATTGACCAAAGATAGAGATGCAACGGTTTGCTCTTGGTCTCCATCTTTGTAGAGTTTGAGTCTATGCCCATTGACTTAAAATTTGATCCCCTTTTTATCCACAACCGAGACCACTCCATAAGGATAAATTTGTTCAATTGTGTATGGTCCGGTCCATCTCGATTTCAATTTGCCTGGAAATAGTCTCAATCTTGAATTAAAAATCAAAACTTGTTGTCCAACTTCAAAATTTCTTGGCTGGATGTGTTTATCATGCCACCTCTTCGTTTTTTCCTTGTATAACTTGGCATTTTCATAAGAAAATAATCTCAGCTCATCCAGTTCAGAAAGTTGCAGCATTCTCTTATTTCCAGCAGCATTCATGTCCATGTTGAGATGCTGCAGCGCCCAGTATGCTTTGTGCTCTAGCTCAACGGGTAAGTGACAAGCTTTCCCAAAAACTAGTCTATAAGGAGACATACCTATTGAAGTCTTGAAAGCTGTCCTGTAGGCCCATAGAGCGTCATCTAACCTTCTTGACCAATCTTTTCGGTTTGGGTTAACCACCTTCTCAAGGATACCTTTGATGATTCGGTTGGACAATTCAACTTGCCCATTTGTTTGAGGATGGTATGGCAAGGCAACCCGGTGATGAACATGGTACTTGGCTAGTAAGGCTCCTAGCCATTTGTTGACAAAATGAGAACCCTCATCACTGATGATTGCTCTAGGTGTTCCAAAACGTGAGAAAATATTCTTTCGAAGGAAATTGATCACCACCTTGGAATCATTAGTGGGAAATGCTGCAGCTTCCACCCACTTAGACACATAATCCACTGCCATTAAAATGTATGAATTCCCAAAAGAAGGAGGGAAAGGTCCCATAAAATCAATACCCCATACATCAAAAAGTTCCACTTCCAAAATGTTGGTGAGAGGCATTTCGTTTCTTCTTGAGATGTTGCCCACTCGTTGGCAGCGATCACACCTTGCCACAAACTCATAACAATCTTTAAATAATGAAGGCCAAAAGAAACCAGATTGTAGTACCTTTGCTGCAGTTCTTGACCCTCCAAAATGTCCTCCGCATGGTGAGTTGTGACATTGAAAAATGATGTCCTCAATTTCATCATCGTTTACACATCTCCGAATCACTTGGTCTTTGCATTGCTTGAACAAAAAGGTTCCTCCCAAAAATAACTCTTGACATCATGGAGAAACTTCTTTCGTTCATGATATGAGAAATCCGGTGGCATTGCACCACTGGCTAAAAAGTTAGCAAAATCAACATACCATGGCATTTTCAGGTTTTCTGAAATTTCCAGCAGTTGTTCATCCGGGAAATGTTCATTAATTGGGATTTGGCATCCCCCTTGTTGCTCCAATCGAGATAAATGATCAGCCACTTGATTCTCCACTCCCTTCTTGTCCTTGATTTCCACATCAAATTCTTGTAGGAGTAGAATCCATCTAATAAGCCTTGGTTTTGAGTCCTTCTTTGCAAGTAGGTATTTGATGGCAGAATGATCGGTGTAGACTATGACTTTTTGCCCACCAAATAGGACCTGAATTTATCAAAGGCAAACACAACAGCAAGTAACTCTTTTTCAGTAACAGTGTAATTTACCTGAGCCTCCGTGAGTGTCTTGCTGGCATAATAGATGGAATGAAAAAAATTTTATGCCGCTGCCCCAAAACAGCACCTACTGCATAGTCACTTGCATCACACATTAGCTCAAATGGTAAATTCCAGTCAGGTGCTATGATAACGGGGGCTGAAATAAGCTTTTGTTTGATTTCCTCAAATGCTGCGGCACAGCTGCATCAAAAGAAAACACATTATCTTTTTCTAATAATTGACATAAAGGCTTAGATACCTTAGAAAAGTCCTTGATGAATCTCCGGTAGAAGCCCGCATGTCCCAAGAAGCTTCGAATGTGTTTCACGGTTGTTGGGGTTGGTAGCTTTTCAATCACTTCTATCTTTGCTCGGTCTACTTCAAGACCTTTCTTTGAAATCCTGTGACCCAACACAATTCCTTCTCTAACCATAAAGTGACACTTCTCCCAATTGAGGACTAAATTGGTTTCCTCACAACGTTTAAGTACTTTGGCCAAATTTTCTAAACAATTATCAAAAGAATCCCCAAATATGGAAAAGTCATCCATAAACACTTCTAAATACTGCTCTATCATATCAGTGAAAATGGCCATCATGCAGCGCTGGAATGTTGCTGGAGCATTGCAAAGTCCGAATGGCATTCTTCTAAAAGCAAACGTACCATAGGGACAAGTGAAGGTGGTCTTGTCCTGGTCCCCTGGTGCTACAGCAATCTGGTTGTAACCTGAATAGCCATCAAGAAAACAATAATATTCATGTCCAGCTAACCTGTCCAACATTTGGTCAATGAAGGGCAATGGGAAGTGGTCCTTCCTCGTGCTTTGTTGAGTCTTCTATAATCAATGCATAAGCGCCATCCCGTGACTGTTCTTGTAGGAATCAACTCGTTGTCTTCATTTGTTACCACAGTGATTCCTCCTTTCTTAGGCACACATTGAATAGGACTTACCCAAGAACTGTCAGAGATGGGGTAGATGATGCCAAAATCCAGCCACTTGATGATTTGTTCCTTCACCACTTCCTTCATAATTGGATTCAATCTCCGCTGCCCTTCTATAGAATTTTTGGAAGTTTCTTCCAAACTGATTTTGTGCATGCATAGGGTTGGACTTATGCCCTTGATGTCGGCCAAAGTCCAGCCCATAGCTTTCTTGTGTTGCCTTAGTACTCCAAGTAATTTCTCCTCTTGTGCAGCATCAAGGAAGGCTGAAATGATCACAGGCAGTGTTGAATCTGCCCCTAAGAACCCATACTTCAAATGCTGCGGCAATTGCTTCAATTCCAGCTGTGGTGGTTCTTCAACTGAAGGTTTTGTTATCTTTAAATCTCTAGAAGACAGCTCCAAGGATTCATATTGAGCTCGAAATCTGAACCTTTGGGGGCTTCCTTCTACCCAAGCTGAATGTGCTTTGGTCTCCATATTGCCATCCTCATGCAAACTTTCCTCCATTAATGCATCCGTTACATCCTCACCTTGCTCTTCATCTTTTTCTTCCCAAGAATCACGGTGGAATCTGAAAACACTCCTCACCTTCATCATGGAATTTCATGGCTTTGAATACGTTGAATGTGACTTTTTCGTTCTGAAATCTCATGGTTAGCTCCCCTTTCTGCACATCAATAAGAGTCCTTCCTGTAGCTAGGAAAGGTCTTCCTAAAATAATGGGAACTTCCCTGTCTGCTTCATAATCAAGAACAATAAAGTCAGCTGGAAAAATAAACTTATCCACTCTTACCAGGACATCCTCAATTTTCCCATCGGGGTGAGCTAGAGACCTATCCGCCAATTGCAAGGTTACCGTCGTAGGTCTTACCTTTCCTATGCCCAATTGTTTGAAAACTGACATAGGCATCAAGTTGATGCTAGCACCAAGATCACACAAGGCCATACCACAATATGAGTCTCCAATAGAACAAGGAATGTTAAAGCTCCCCGGATCTTTCATTTTAGGGGGCAATTTATCCTGCAAAAAGAAACTACATTCTTTGGTTAGTGCAACAATTTCATATTCTCCCAACTTTCTCTTCTTTGTAAGGATATCCTTCATGAATTTTGCATAGTTGGGCATTTGCTCTATGGCTTCCACCAATGGAATGTTGATGTGCAGCTGTTTCAACATGTCTAAGAACTTCCTGAACTGCTCATCTTGCTTCTTCTTGGCAAACCTCTGTGGAAAAGGCATCCTTTGCTGTACTGGTTTGCTCTCTGGAATATTGCATTGCTGCGGCATTGGCGATGCTGATGCTGCAGCATCGGGCTGTTCTGAACTGGTTCGTTGCTGCGGCATTGGCGATGCTGCAGCATTTGGCTCCACTGGTTCTGGTTCAGCTTCTGGAATTTCTTCACTGGTCTTCTCAGCTTCTCCAGACTTCATTTTTGGCTCTTCCAGTATTCTGCCACTCCGCAATGTAACTGCCTTGCAATGTTCCTTTCCTTCTCTTCTTGGATTCTCCGTATCGCTTGGAAGTGATCCTTGTGGTCTGCTCCTCATCTCTTGAGCTAACTGCCCCATTTGGCTTTCCAAGTTACGAACAGTAGATGATAGTCCTTGCATGGTTGTTTCTGTTCTTGCCATAAAATCTCTCATCATGTTCTCTAAATAATTTGAAGGTGGTTGTTGTTGTAGAGGTCTTTGTTGTTGTTGGAGTTGTTGTTGCTGCTGTTGGGGGTACTGGCACTGCTGCTGCTGCTGCTGGAGCAGTGTCTTGGGTTCATACCTTGATTGGGGTGCATCCCTTGATCTCTCCAAGAAAAATTTGGGTGCTGCCTCCAAGTAGGGTTGTAAGTGTTCGATTGAAGACCGTTACCCCTGTTTTGATTCCCCATGTAGCAGATTGAGGCGGGATTGTGAACACAATCCTCAAATAGATGGCCCTCTCCACAATAAACACAGCACACGTCCTGTACTTGGCTTACATTGGGCTGGTTTGAAGGTTTGCCCCCGGCCCGCCATGTTGTTGCATACTTAGTGATTTTTGGAGCATGTTGGTCATTGTTGACATTTGGGCTGAGAGTGAAGTGAATGGATCCAACTCCAATACTCCAGCCACCTTTTTTCCACTATGTAGTCTTGTTGTAGGCCACTGGTAGTTGTTGTTGGCAATCCTCTCGATTAGTTCATATGCCTCGTTATACGTCTTTGCCAAAAGTGCTCCATTTGCTGAAGCATCAACCACCATGCGTGTGTGTGCATTCAACCCATTATAAAATGTCTCCATTTGAATACAATGTGGGATTCCATGATGTGGACATCTCCTTAACAACGTTTTGAATCTTTCCCATGCCTCATACAATGATTCATCTTCTAATTGTTGAAAAGAGGTGATTTCATTTCTCAACTTAGCATTTTTCGTTGGGGGAAAATATTTCATCAAAAATTTCCCGGTAAGCTGCTGCCATGAAGTCACACTACCAGAGGGTAGAGAATTAAGCCATTCTCTAGCTTTGTCTCTCAGAGAATATGGAAACAATTTCAGCCTCAAAGCTTCGTCCGTCACCCCTGTTAGCTTAAAACCATCGCTTACCTCCAAGAATAACCGTAGGTGCATGTGTGGATCTTCAGCAGGTAATCCACTGAACTGCCCTACTGTTTGCAACATTTGAAACATCACTGGTTTCAGCTCAAACTGTGCTGCAGCAATCTCTGGCTGCACAATACTTGGTTTCAATGCATTAAACATAGGGACTGCATACTGCCGAATGGCATGATCCCTATCGTCCGCCATCACCACTGGATTATGGGCAGGCTCATGTTGAATTTCCCTCTGTTGTTCCGCCATGACTGCCTTATCCGTGGTTTTTTCTTCTTCTTTAACGCCTTGGCTGTTTTCTGAATTTCTGGATCAAGTGGCAGCAATGAAGCTTGAGAGCCCTTGCGCGTTTTACTCATGCAAAACAGCACACGTTAAGGAAGGAATGAGACACAAGCTGAAATTTAGCAAATAATTCAAGTCAATAAATCCACAAAATAGTTCAGCTCATGCATATTTTATTTGTACCTCATACAATCATCTAAATAATCTCATAAGCTCAAGAATGAGTATAAAAACAAACTGAAAAATAAAAGTAACCAAATGCAAACAATCAATATTTACAATCAAATTGACTCCAAAGTCCCCGGCAACGGCGCCAAAAACTTGTTGCGTTGTGTGCGTGTGTCACAATTTGTAAAGATAAAGAAAATAGAATAAATCAACGCAATCTTAACAAGTGCAAGTATACACCGGTCAACAAGTAATATATGTACCTAAGTACAAGATTATCGATCCCACAGGGACTATGTATGCCAATTACAAATGCAAATACGATTGTACAAATGGTTAAAAGAATAAAAGAATAAAGAATGATAAATCATGAATGGAGAGTGGTCTAATGCTACGGCATTCCTACTCCTAACTACAGTTAACAGTTAAAAGTCAGCCTACTGGAAATTACCACAAGAGTACTGCAGGTAATACAATGCTGCGGCATTCACGCCAAAAATGTAAGTACAAGCCAAAGATGAATCTAAGTATACAAAGCATGCTTTCAGTTCCATATCAATGCTACAGCATGTCTGGTTTCACCCAGACCACTTGATCTACTAGTCTAGATCCCCGATAACATACCTTGGACCTAGTGCAACGCTAGTCAGTGGAGGTACCGCTGTTCACGCAGTTATTAATCCACTACTATATGAGTTACCGCTGTTCACGCAGTGCTCAATCTAACGCCACATAATTCTAATGTAATTACATGAATAAACCAAGCTTTGCCCCATACAAGCATTAAACATAAAAACAGAAAGTAATGCTACAGCATACTTATCATCATAGTCAAAAAAATGTATTCAACATGCTCATACTTAACTACACCACAACATCTTCAGGTTAAAGATATATATTATGCTGAAACGAATCATGGAAAACAAAGAATAACGTAATGGGAAAAACAGCCCCTAGGTCCATAGTGACACCAATCAACGGAATCAACCCTAAGACGGAAAGCATATCACTCCCAAAACATATTTAATCATTCCTTGAACCAAGAATCATGAAATACAAGGATTAAAGTAATAGGAAGCATAGTCCCGAGATCCAAAGTGAAACCAATGAACGGAGTCAAGCCTAAGATGGAAAACATATGACTCCTAAAACATATTTAATCAATCCTTGAATCCATGTAAACATTCTCAAAATACAAAGAACATTTAGTTACAAAAAAAAGTAGCAAATTGAGGAAATGAAGAGAGGATTACTTCTGGCCGGAAGATCACCCACTGCCCAAATCAGTTTAATCAATCTGCTGCCCTTCGTTTCCTCTGCTTGATGCTGCTGCCTTTCTACTGCTCAGCTGATGAATGTTGCAGCAAGTCACCCTGCTCACTCTTAGGTTCTTCCCTCTCAAAAGTTAGTCTAAAAAACTAAGAAGAAAACCTATCCTATTCTCCAATGGCCAAAAGCCAAAACTGAACTACTCTCTCCCTATGCCGTGCCCACTGTCCATAATTCTGTTATATTTCTTTCCAAAAATTCCAGCAAATAAAATATTAATTTTGCAGCTGCCTTCTGGAATTTTCTTTTCATATTCCACCGAATGCTGCCCCTTTTCTCCACCTACTCTCACAAAACCAGCCAGCAATTTTGAGTTGTCATCATGTGTATGTATATACATATATATATATATGTATACCCACTAGGGAATATGCTTCTTCTTTCTTTTGTATAATGCAGCTGCCCGTGCACCTTGTGTCCTGAAAATCTGGCAGAAAATTGAGAGGAATCTCATCATATGTATGTATATATATGTATATATATATATATATATTGTTGGACAACAACTATCTTCTATCATTATGTCCACCTTGCCAACTTGTACTCCCACAAATATATATATATATACATATAACAAAGATTTCAACATGTGTACCTTATATATATATATGTATGTATATATATGTGTATAATGGATGGGACCAAAGAAATGAATACATAGGACCGAAAGTGTACATCTTTAAATATGCCCAGCTGGATTTTTAAATGACAAATGGTGTGTGGGTGTGTAATATATATATATATATATATATATATATATATACATATAGATACGTATAGATACATATATGTAGAGATGCAAATTTTCCACACATTCTTCACTTTCCTCTCGGTCACTTTTATCCAACAATGTCAACCATCCACATTCCCTTTTTACCCTTGTCACACTAAGTCAATTCAAATAAATTCCCAAATAACAAATAATACAACTTATCCACATGTTGAGAAATTTATTCAATTAAATTGACTTTTAACCATAAATCCACATTTTTAGGTAAAAAGAGAGGAAATATCAAATCAACACATTTTTATTCCATTTTCCAAATAAAATCAATTAATTCCCGAATAAAATGTGGTAAATTAGATGTGAATAACTCTATTATTCTAGAGTTATCAGAGACTCGGGCTCAGTATAAGTTTATTTCTATTCTTAGAGAGTTTCTCGTTTTCTTTATTTTCTGAGAGTCTGTCTCAGAATCTTAGATTACGACTAGATAGGGTTCGTGTTCGGTATCATAGAATACCGAGATTTCGTTAGGAGATCCTAAGAGGGAGATAGGGTGCGTGTTCTTAGTCAGATTAGGGCAATTTGCTTAAGCCCAGGATGTAAGGTAAAGCAATTGCTACTAGGTCTGAGGAGCGTTCTCCGAAGGCTCTGCCGAGCATAGTAAGATCGAGCAGTCAGAAGTATACAGGAGCTGCAGCGCCGGCTGGACCTGCATAAAGCGGTGACTACTTTATGATAGTGGGTCCCCTAGACGAGGTTCTGTATGTTTACTAATTGTTTTATCTGAATATTAATTTGATACTGAATTTATTATCATACATGTTTTACAATTTGAGATATTGTTCATTTTCCTGGGAAGATCATAGAGCTAGATTTATCATTATGAATGTTGAACTGTCGTGTCCTTTTAAATTAAACTAGGGTTATAGACAACTCCTAACCAAGGTCTGAATCATAACCGGTTTAGTTTAACAGACTGTAAAAGGTCTGCCAGATTAGGAAGAAATAACAAAACAGATCACCATGTTTGTTAGAGTACCCTAATAAAGCTGAGTTTGTACGCTAGGCCAATCCTAGGGTTAAGTGGCCTGATACCGAAGTGACATAGGGTACCGTTCATGGATACTTTAATCCGACAGATGAGAAGGATCATCCCAAGGTAGGGGTGAATACACTAGGTAACTCGGATATGGTAAACAGATGGTTACATTTCATAATTGCCTTAGAGATCAAGATATATCTAAAATGTTCGAAGTTAAGGTCAAACAAATTGTAATAACTAAGCTTAAACTGATGAATGCCTGTCTAATCTTGAATACTAATTGCTTGTTATGGGTGAGTGGGATCACCAATCAATCTCAAAGTATTGATTATCGATTGACTGACTAGATAATAAGATGAATGTTAGGATTAAGGGATAGTTACTACTAAGCCGTTACCAGTTCCCTGGGAGTACGATATTAATAAATTAAAATCGTAGATACTTTCCAAGAACTAGCTACACGATAGGTACTCTGCCTTAGGTTCTGATTGATTAAGTGACAACAATTGAATGCTAAAGTGACAGTTAGTAAGACTCAATCCTTAATTACTCATAATCGACATAGGTAAATAAAGCCTATCTTTTAGCATACCAATCGGAACGCATCATATTTTTGGCGTCGTTGCCGGGGAAATATCATAATGAATTTAGGATTAAAGGCCACAATTCTAGAGACTTATGATAGGTAACGGTAGTTACCTAGACCTTAGACCTACACTTATCTTATACTAGTTAGACAATCAATTTCCGAAATATAGGGTTATCATAACTAATTGATTTTAGATATTATCTGGAATTAAGACACTTAGGATAACCCAATTTTAGAAAATTATTCTAAAACCATATTGAGGGAATTTAATGGCTTTCGAAATTAAACATAAAAAGAAAAAAAATGTTAAAAATTTAAAATAAAAAAAAATGTATTTTTCTTGCTCAACAGTAAGTTATTCTTCTTCCCTATCTCTTGTTCTTTCTTAGTTGTTTTTTTTCGTACATTTGTTTCTCTTTTTCGTTTTTTTCCCTATTACTTAATTTCGAAAAAAATAAAAATGGAAATGAGGATAGAATATTTTTCTGAGTTGTCAATTTTTGGCTCAGGTTTTAATATGGAAGAAATATCATTATGGAATTTTCTTAGGTCATGCTTAGTTTATTAGACGGAATCATGAAATAAAATTTTCTTTAATAGACAGACCTCTGAGTATTCTAATGAGAAAGGATGTTCCTTTTGTTTGATGATAAATGCATGAGATTGTTTAAACCAAAAGGAATTACTGCACCCATTATGACATCACCTAATTGGAATTTGCTTGGTGAATTAATATGTGATGCTAGTGACCATGTAGTAATGATTATTTCAGGAAATAGGCATGATTAGAACTTCATACAAGTAAGACCTTTTACTGATGCCTAGTAGAACCTTACCACCACTGAAAAGGGATTACTAGTTATTGCATATGCCTATGATACATTCATGCCATGCCTAGTCTCAACAATAGGTTACACTGATCACTCTGAGATATCTGTGTTCAATAAAACTAATGTTGAACCATAGTTGATTAAGTTAGGTTTTATTGTTACTTGAATTTGATATAGAATGAAGGGATAAGAAAAAGGGTTGAAAATCTAGAAAGCAAACCATTTGTCTAGATTAGAAAACCCCGAGTTAGAGGCTAGTGTAATACTGATAAATTTTTGGATGAAAACTTATTTGCATTGTTTGCTATGTATAATAATTCTCATATGTGGTTTATTTCAAATTATCTAGTCACTGAATAAGTTCCAAGTGATATGACTTATCAGCAAAAGAAGAAATTCTTTGCTAATTTGAAATATTACTACTGGGCAGTTTCTCTTCTATTTCAAATTTTTGGCAGATCAGTTGATCAGAAGACGTGTCTCGAAAGACGAAGGCCACAAAATTTTGGAGCATTGTCATCAAGGATCTACAGGAGACCAATTGACTGCTATCAACAATGTCCGGAAAGTGTTGAAAGCAGGATCTTGTTGACCCACCATATTCAAGGACTTTTGTATCTCTGATACAGTCCTGCGATGCTTGCCAAATAACAGGTAACACATCTTCCAGAGATCATCTACCCCAGCGACGTACACAGAATGTTGCAACCTTTGATATCAGGGGTATTTCGAATCCTTTTCCTTTCTTCCTTTGATACTAATTACATCATAGTAGTCTTGGAACACTTTTTCAAAATGGCCTGAAGCACAGGCATTACCTACTAATGATGTTAAAGTCATGTGCAGATTCTATGAGAAGTTATTTTCTAGATTTAGAGTGCCAATGTCTTAGGAAGAAACGTTCAGTCTGTGTATCAAATCTGTGAAGTCTGCTAAGTACCACACTTTAGCAGGGATTGCTATGGGAATGACTGACCATTCCAAAAGTGGTTGGAGCAGGTTACTGCAGAATGCTGCTCCAATGGGAAATGCATACAATCCCAGTTGGAGAAATCATACGGGATTTAGCTGAGGAATAATTCAGAAGCTGGAAACATTCAAAAAGACACCACCACAGCAAAACCCCTACTCGCAGAATCAATAGATGAGATATTGGCAACAATTAAAGTCAGACCAGTGCAAGCAAGTGATCTACCAAGTGATATCAAACGGTCGAAGGATATAGAGGAATTTGGCGTTGTATCAGGAGCATAGCAATGGAGGAGCTTGCATCCCCTGCATACCAATCAGCTGTGAGAAACTTCCCCGAGGAAGTCTCAAATACTTGGGCCCAGATCTATACAACTGGAGCCCCCTACCACCATAGCTTCGCCAAAACTTCAGGTATCTTTTCTTCCATTCGAGACTTGCATGCAATACCTTTACTAACATTGGCAGGAAGGCACACAATTCCCAAGAAATCTCATTCCTAGACACGTTCCTCCTGGACACGTTGCTATGATTGTGAGAAATCTTACAAATGATTCGAGGAAGCAGTCCGTGGGGCTCTAGCCATTCATCAAATGAATAGGCCACTACCTAGAGCTCGACGATGAAGGATCGAAGCTGACGTCATCCGTTCCAGTATCTAGAGCTTACAGAGTCAAGAATGCCTCAGCAATAGCACATGGCTAAGGTGAAGAGCCAATTGACAGATCAGAGAAAACCCTTAGTTAGTCAAATAAGTGTGGGGTAAGAGTTTTCTATTTTGTTTTCATTTCTTCTTGTCTTCAAATAAGTGTGGGGTAGTTTAGATATGCATGAACACTGAGGACAGTGTCAGACTTAAGTGTGGGGTAGCAGTGCACGGTGCACTGTAGTAGTCTAAGAAAGTTTTTGCATGATTTTGCTTGTTTTCCCCATATTTTCACACCCTTCCAAATATTTTTCAAAATTTTTCCATCTTTCAGACTTCTAAATGCAGTATGATTGGTTAAACAATTGCTTATGTCTATGATATGTAGGTAGTATGTTGTGGTTAGTAGGAGATAATTGATAACTATTGCTGAACCTATTGATTAGGAGTAGGGAATTCCTGATAATTGAGCACAACTTAGTCTGGATTAGAGACCTCAACCAATTACCTTTTCAAAACTTAACTAGATAAAATTAGATCAGTTGCAGGATGCATTGACAATTGGAATGACTAGATGAGACTCTGAACCAAAAGTGAAAAAGAAAAAAAAAAGTGAGCTAATTAAAATAGGGTAGTTTGCCAGCGGCCTTCGCTACTCGAGCACCACTCCTTCGGGGAACTTAAAGCCTGATGCCCTAAGGTCGTGTAGATATGGGAGTCATCGGAGTGGGACTCGCTACATGGGTAGTTGAAGTTGACGTGTTCTAAGCAGACTCAAAATACCCTAGAAAATCTATAAACGAAAGAAATCAATAAATGCTAAATGATAGAATCTGATCACTAAAGCTCAGAACTCAGAAAGTTATCTATTGTCAGTGTGTCTAGCGATAGGTCGAAGTGTTAACTGGTAATAGTTAAGACAAGAGTTTATTGTGTTGACTATCTGGTCTGGACTAGTACACACACTACACATCAGGAAGACCTTATGACTAAGAGAAAAGTTCAACCTAGTTGTTAAGTTACTTTTTGCTCAACCGTAACAAACTACTAGAGACATTTGAGACCTTGTCATAGCAACCTAACCAGTCAGACCTGTGTTAAGAATTATCTTAATAATTTTTGGAATAAAAACATGACTAGAAATTTAAGTGACTGCACATATGATTTAGCATCACTAACTTCAGGTAGACTTTGCTTGAGGACAAGCAAAAAGCTAAGTGTGGGGTTATCTGATATGCGAAAATCATATACCTTTTTTAGCATGTTTTTATGTATGATTTGGGGTGAAATTGATAGGAAATCGATCTTAATTGATTGTTATTTACTCAATTTCACAGTTTTTATGATTTTGGAAGTGTCAGGCCGAGCAAAGATAGAAGTGATTGAAAAGCTACCAACCCCAACAACCGTGAAACACATTCGAAGCTTCTTGGGACATGCAGGCTTCTACCGGAGATTCATCAAGGACTTTTCTAAGGTATCTAAGCCTTTATGTCAATTATTAGAAAAAGATAATGTGTTTTCTTTTGATGCAGCCTGTACCGCAGCATTTGAGGAAATCAAACAAAAGCTTATTTCAGCCCCCGTTATCATAGCACCTGACTGGAATTTACCATTTGAGCTAATGTGTGATGCAAGTGACTATGCAGTAGGTGCTGTTTTGGGGCTGCGGCATAAAATTTTTTTTCATTCCATCTATTATGCCAGCAAGACACTCACGGAGGCTCAGGTAAATTACACTGTTACTGAAAAAGAGTTACTTGCTGTTGTGTTTGCCTTTGATAAATTCAGGTCCTATTTGGTGGGCACAAAAGTCATAGTCTACACCGATCATTCTGCCATCAAATACCTACTTGCAAAGAAGGACTCAAAACCAAGGCTTATTAGATGGATTCTACTCCTACAAGAATTCGATTTGGAAATCAAGGACAAAAAGGGAGTGGAAAACCAAGTGGCTGATCATTTGTCTCGATTGGAGCAACAAAGGGGATGTCAAATCCCGATTAATGAACATTTTCCGGATGAACAGCTGCTGGAAATTTCAGAAGACATGAAACTGTCGTGGTATGCAGATTATGCCAACTTTCTGGCCAGTGGTGCAATGCCGCCAGATTTTTCATACCATGAAAGGAAGAAGTTCTCCATGATGTCAAAAGTTATTTTTGGGAGGAACCCTTTTTGTTCAAGCAATGCAAAGACCAAGTGATTCGGAGATGTGTAAACGATGATGAAATTGAGGACATCATTTTTCAATGTCACAACTCACCATGTGGAGGACATTTTGGAGGGTCAAGAACTGCAGCAAAGGTACTACAATCTGGTTTCTTTTGGCCTTCATTATTTAAAGATTGTTATGAGTTTGTGGCAAGGTGTGATCGCTGCCAACGAGTGGGTAACATCTCAAGAAGAAACGAAATGCCTCTCACAAACATTTTGGAAGTGGAACTTTTTGATGTATGGGGTATTGATTTTATGGGACCTTTCCCACCTTCTTTGGGAATTCATACATTTTAATGGCAGTAGATTATGTGTCTAAGTGGGTGGAAGCTGCAGCATTCCCCACTAATGATTCCAAAGTGGTGATCAATTTCCTTCGAAAGAATATTTTCTCACGTTTTGGAACACCTAGAGCAATCATCAGTGATGAGGGTTCTCATTTTGTCAACAAATGGCTAGGAGCCTTACTAGCCAAGTACCATGTTCATCACCGGGTTGCCTTGCCATACCATCCTCAAACAAATGGGCAAGTTGAATTGTCCAACCGAATCATCAAAGGTATCCTTGAGAAGGTAGTTAACCCAAACCGAAAAGATTGGTCAAGAAGGTTAGATGACGCTCTATGGGCCTACAGGACAGCTTTCAAGACTTCAATAGGTATGTCTCCTTATAGACTAGTTTTTGGGAAAGCTTGTCACTTACCCGTTGAGCTAGAGCACAAAGCATACTGGGCGCTGCAGCATCTCAACATGGACATGAATGCTACTGGAAACAAGAGAATGCTGTAGCTTTCTGAACTGGATGAGCTGAGATTATTTTCTTATGAAAATGCCAAGTTATACAAGGAAAAAACGAAGAGGTGGCATGATAAACACATCCAGCCAAGAAATTTTGAAGTTGGACAACAAGTTTTGATTTTTAATTCAAGATTGAGACTATTTCCAGGCAAATTGAAATCGAGATGGACCGGACCATACATAATTGAACAAATTTATCCTTATGGAGTGGTCTCGGTTGTGGATAAAAAGGGGATCAAATTTAAAGTCAATGGGCATAGACTCAAACTCTACAAAGATGGAGACCAAGAGCAAACCGTTGCATCTCTATCTTTGGTCAATGCTGAAGAATTAAATGGACACAAAACAAGTGACAAATTCAAGTGAACACTTTTTATTTTTGCTTTATTTTATGTTTTTCCTTTCTTTCTGTTTATTTATTATTTCCTATTTTTCTATCTTTCTGATTATTTATTATTTCCTGTTTTTCTTTCTTTCTGATTACTTATTATTTCTGTTCTTTTTGTTTTATTAGGTGTCGGGTACCCCTGTAGCCGGCCACTGTTAGTTTGTTTTTTTCTGTTTTGTTGTTTTCTTTGTTTTTATTTCAGTTTGGGGGATGCTCCAGCATCGACCTCTACAGATGTCGCGGCAACAACAACGTGCTGGAAATCCTTGGCCCTGTTTCCCGACCAAACTCCTACCTGAGGAGGATCCCAACAGAATGGATGACGATGTCATCATCACCCCTTGATGCACTCCCATCGAGACAGGAGTAGTTGTTAACCTTACCCTCCTTTACTTTTATGTTTTTGGGATTGTACTTCAATTGCCTGTTGTGCAGGTCTTGAACACCTTTACTTGTCTTTTGTTTTATTTTGTTTTGTTTTGACTCCTTTTATTTTGTTTTGTTCTGTTTGGTTACATTGCTTTGCCTGCCATCTGAATTAAAGCAATGAGGACATTGCTTCCCTTTAAGTTTGGGGGAGGGTGTCCTTTTAGGGCAAAAAGTTCAAAAATGGTGCTAATTTTCAAAATTTTTCATACTGTCTTTTGAATGCATGAACATCCTCTGTGCTGAAATTCTGAGTGATCTATTTGAATGCATAGATGCCTTGTCTGAAAAACTGTTTTAGCATGCCTTATAAATTGATTGATCTGGCATAAGAGACCTGTTTGCATGAATGTGGCAGCATTTTTCATATGACCCATTAGAACCTTAGTTTTAGCAGGATTAGCGTAGACTTTTGGGACCTGATTTATGATGATATCTTTAAAACAAAAGTACATTCTCGTAGACTTTGTACCTTCTTTCAGAATAATTAGGTATTAGTTGACTCTAAGTGAGAATTATTTCAACTCCCTATCTTTTGCACATAGTCTTACTTGGAAATTTCATGTTTATAAAAAGAGTCACTTTGGTATGAAGGTTCAGAATTTTTAGACTCATCTGTTATAGTCCTTGAGGCGAAATCCTAGTAGATTTGGTACTAAAGAAATGATTGAGGCATGTTCTTAAACCGTTTGAGCCTTTATAGCTTACCCTAATATATTTTGCTTCCGTAGTTAACCCAAGTTGAGCCTAAGCCTAATTTCTTGACACCCTTATTAAATAGCCACTCATCCTAAATGCTTTGCATGTATCCATTCTTTGTTTTCCCTAAACTTGATCTTAGTCTGCAATGAACACTGTTAAACATAAGTTTGGGGGTATACTAAGAATGCTATGAGAAGGAACATAGGAATGCCGCAGCTCAATGCTGCAGCATTATCATTTTTTTGGGGTTAGTGGTATTTAAGGAAAATTTGAACATCTGATATAAATGCTCTACGTATTGAGGGTATGTGTATGAAAACATGTGTAAAAAAATGAAAGCACCCTCGTTACTAAAAAAAAGGAAATACGTGTTATGCTTCTTTGAGGTCAAATGTTATATGTTGATTGTGGTTAAATGTTGCACGTATTTCTGAAATAGGGTATGAATTTTTATGCTCCTTGGGTGAGATGAAAAAAAAAGAATAAAAAGAAATGTTGTAGAATTGCTGCAGCATTGGTGTTGCTGCAGCATTTTGACTAAAAAAAAATTTTTTTTTGGGAAGTGATAGCATGGAGTAGAAGCTCATGGTAGACTAGGACTAAGTTTTGAGCCTACTTTTTATCCATATTTTTCTTACCTTAGCCCTAGCCTACATTACAACCAAATTAAGACCTCTTTGATCTTTATTACTGAATTTGCTACATTAGTGGAGAGGGGTGTAATAGATTGAGTTTGAGGATGCAAAATGAACCTTAGGATTACCATATGTTGACTTATGAATGAGAAATTGAAAAGGAAAGACTATTCACACACACACTGGAGTGGAAATTCTTTGAGCTTGGGTTAGTTAATATTTGGTTATTCAACTAAGGCTGGAACATTATGTCCACTAGAATTTTGCATTTTTCTCTCTGAAATCACTGGTCCCAGGTTTGGCTGAAACTGCTGAACAAAGTTTTTATTTGGGTATGTATATTCTTGGTTGCTTCTGCATTGCTGCAGCATTGCTCGGGACGAGCAATGACCTAAGTTTGGGGGTGTGATAACTCTAGAAAAATAGAGTTATTCACATCTAATTTACCACATTTTATTCGGAAATTAATTGACTTTATTTGGAAAATGGAATAAAAATGTGTTGATTTGATATTTTCTCTCTTTTTACCTAAAAATGTGGATTTATGGTTAAAAGTCAATTTAATTGAATAAATTTCTCAACATGTGGATAAGTTGTATTATTTGTTATTTGGGAATTTATTTGAATTGACTTATTGTGACAAGGGTAAAAAGGGAATGTGGATGGTTGACATTGTTAGATAAAAGTAACCGAGAGGAAAGTGAAGAATGTGTGGAAAATTTGCATCTATACATATATATATATATATATACATCTATATCTATATATATATATATCTATATGTATATATATATATATAATACACACCCACACACTATTTGTCACTCAAAATCCAGCTGGACACTTGTGGACATACTATGCATATTATTCCTTTTGTCCTATCCATTTTATATATATATATATATATATATATATATATATATATATATATATATGTTTGTTTGTAGACAAGGTGGACAAGAAAGTAGAAGACAAAGACAAGAATTTCAGGAAAGTAGCTGGAATGTGCAGCTGGAATATGCTGCTGAAATCCTGCAGCAATCATAGGAAAAAAGACAAGAATTTTAGGAAAGTAGCTGGAATGTGCAGCTGGAATATGCTGCTGAAATCCTGCAGCAATCATAGGAAAAAAGACAAGAATTTCAGGAAAATAGCTGGAATGTGCAGCTGGAATATGCTGCTGAAATCCTGCAGCAATCCGGAAAAAAAGACAAGAATTTCAGGAATGTGCTGCTGGAATATGCTGCTGAAATCCTGCAGCAATCATAGGAAAAAAAAGACAGAAATTCGGCTGCAAATGCTGCAGCATTCAGTGGGAGATGACAAGAAAATTCCAGAAGACAGCTGCAAATTATTTTTTTATTTGCTGGAATTTTTGGAAAGAAAAATAAGGGAATTATGGACAGTGGGCACAGAGAGAGTAGTTCAGTTTTGGCTTTTGGCCATTTGAGAATAGGAGAGTTTTTTCTTTGTTTTTAGACTAACTTTTGAGAGGGAAGAACCCAAGAGTGAGCAGGGTGACTTGCTGCAGCATTCATCAGTTGAGCAGTAGAAAGGCAGCAGCATCAAGCAGAGGAAACGAAGGGCAGCAGTACGTTGATTAAACCGATTTGGGCAGTAGGGTGATCTCTGATCCAGAGTAATCCTCTCTCCATTTCTTCAAGTTACTACTGTTTTGTAATCAAATGTTCTTTGTAATATGAGAATGTTTACATGTATTCAAGGATTGATTAAAAATGTTTTGGGAGTAATATGTTTTCCGTCTTAGGCTTGACTCCGTTGATTGGTGTCACTAAGGACCTAGGGACTGTTTTTCCTATTACTTTAGTCCTTGTCTTTCATGATTCTTGGTTCAAGGGTTAATTAAAAATGTTTTGGGAGTGATTTCTTTTCCGTCTTAGGCTTGACTCCGTTGATTGGTGTCACTACGGACCTAGGGACTATCTTTCCTATTACGTTGATTCTTGTTTTCCATGATTCGTTTCAGCATAATATATATATTTAACCTGACGATGTTGTGGTGTAGTTAAGTATGAGCATGTTGAATACACTATTTTGACTAGGATGATAAGTATGCTGCAGCATTACTTGCTGTTTTTATGTTTAATGCTTATATGGGGCAATGCTTGGTTTATTCATGTAATTGCATTAGAATTATGTGGCGCTATAATTGAGAACTGCGTGAACAGCGGTAATCATATGGAAGTGGATTGAAAACTGCGTGAACAGCAGTACATTCACTGCCTAGCATTACGCTAGGTCCACGGTATGTTATCGGGGATCTAGACTAGTAGATCAAGTAGTTTGGGTGAAACCAGACATGCTATAGCATTGATATGGAACTGAAAGCATGCTTTGTATACTTAGATTCATCTTTGGCTTGTACTTACATTTTTGGCGCAAATGCCGCAGCATTGTATTACATGCAGTACTCTTGTGGTAATTTCCAGTAGGCTGACTTTTAACTGCCCTGTAATTTTAGTTAGGTAGAATTGCTGCAGCATTTCAGTTGCTGCAGCAGTAGCTTAGTAGTAGACTTTTAACTGTTAACTGTAGTTAGGAGTAGGAATGCCGTAGCATTAGACCACTCTCCATTCATGATTTATCATTCTTTATTCTTTTATTCTTTTAACCATTTGTACAATCGTATTTGCATTTGTAATTGGCATACATAGTCCTTGTGGGATCGATAATCTTGTACTTAGGTACATATATTACTTGTTGACCGGTGTATACTTGCACTTGTTAAGATTGCATTGATTTATTCTATTTTATTATCTTCTCAATTTGTGACACACGCACACAACGCAACAACTGTCTAGATTAGTTCAAGGTATGTCTAGTTAAACAGTAACTCTGGTTGTTAATAGTGAGGGAAGTGCCCCGTTTGATTAATGGTGAAACAATTTAGAGATGTTTGAGCGTTCAGACAGAGTGTTAGCACGGTCCCAGTAGTCGACCGATAGGATAGTACCCGCCAAGGCAAGAGGCCGTTCAGGGGAATTCGAGGTGACTAACGGGCTCCCGAGGATTAGATAAGAAAGATGTTAAGCTAGTAGGATGCCTTGAATAGGTTGGCGGTGGTGCAAATCTAGCAGCTCTTTCTTGTTCCATGAATTCGACTTCCTTCTTTAGTCTGCAAATTTCTTGTTCCTTCTCATAGAAAGTAGGATCTCTAGTGTTGTTGTTAATGATGTACATGAGATTCCTGTGAAGTTCTTTGATCCTTGCAGTCGTATCATTATAGATACAGTCCAGTTCTGTATATACTCCATTAACTCTTTTGGAGTTGTCCTTTACTTGAGTAAGCACCTCATCGACTTTCTGATCGATGTTTTGAAGGAATCGATTCTGGACTCTGGTGTTTGTAGTTTGCCAGTTCAGCACTTCTTCTGCTGGTGTTGGAGTCTGTTGGATTCTTCCTTCTTGGTCTACTTGCGTCTGGATGCAGTAGGGCCTTGTTGCAACCTGGGTCTGTCTGTCCACCTTTCTTTCGATAGGTGGGAAGTCATGTTCATAGCTAGAGAACATCATACATGGAGTGACTATTGGAGGTGTTGTCACTATGGGACTCTGAACTTCTGTCCGACAGTGTATAGGCTGAGCCTTTGCTATCTTGTAAATCAGGGCCGGAGAGATCGCGTCATCATCATCATCGTCCTTAGAGTCGGAGTCTTCGTTCACCGGTTTGCACTTTACACCCTTTTTTCTGAGTTTCCTCAGTCGGCGCCTCTTATCCTCGTAATCTTCTTCCATGAGCCGGGAGCCCGTTAGTCACCTCGAATTCCCCTGAACGGCCTCTTGCCTTGGCGGGTACTATCCTATCGGTCGACTACTGGGACCGTGCTAACACTCTGTCTGAACGCTCAAACATCTCTAAATTGTTTCACCATTAATCAAACGGGGCACTTCCCTCACTATTAATAACCAGAGTTACTGTTTAACTAGACATACCTTGAACTAATCTAGACAGTACGTATCTTGACGCAGGAAGATAATCTTCAAGAGAAGATATATGGCTCTAGACCATTATTCTGCTCTGGCTGCCAGACAATATACTTGTCTAAGAGAAGAAAACTCAGAGAGAAAGAAAAACACTCGAAATATTATTGCAAACTCGTATATTACAAACTTAGACTCAAACTTGCTTAAGGAGAGGTATGAAACCTTCTTCCTTATATAGCAGACGGAACTCAAACTTTATAACTAGAATTTAATTGTGGATTGAAGTCCACCAATCAAATTCTTACAAAGAAAAGTAAGAGCATTATTGATTCCACTTGTAAAGTGGGAACTTACAAGACTTAGTGACAAAGTAACTTGGAGACAAAGTTAGCCGTCACTTTTGACTAAATAAAAGACGAAAATGACTACCACTTTTGACAAAGTGGGAGACAAGATAAAAAGCAAATCTTACAGACGAAGACTCTGATGAAGCACGCATTATTGTACTAAGGGATAAGCATGCTTGGTGCTTTTAGCGTCACAACTCACTAGGACGAAGCTTCGTTACTAAGGAACCCGGGATCCACTGGCACGTTCATAATTCCTTTGCTGAGTCATTCTTCCTAGAGTATTACAGAAATACTCATCTTCAGTCAAGTCATCAGTAAACACTTGTAAACTGGAAGTGAAGTTTTCCCATGGGTCAGGATTGACCCGATTCTTTTCACAAACATATCTGAAAAAAGCATCTCTTTGATCTTCATCCAGTCCACCATTTGTGATACTATACTCATAGCAATATGGCAAGGCTCTGAAAGGATCGTTGAACATATCCAATTTGCAGTAGGGACGATTAAGAATCAATGCAATATAAGGCTTCTCTGAATCTTCATGTGTTTTGTAGAATTCCTTATTTCTTTTGGCTAAATAAGAAATCCATTCTCTTCAGTTCCAATATCCATATATTAGATTAAGCAAATTGAACTTTCTGAGAGGAGCATTAGTCATAGCACACATGGGAGAATAAGACATGGCAGATATTAAACTTTGTAAATTAATCTCCAAAGCATACCAGCAAGTAGTTCCTAAACACCAATGGTACCAGAATCCGTTCCAAGAAAGTGATGGGTTTTCGTATCTCATGAGAGGGAGGAAAACGTAATCAGGGTAAAACTGACACTGTTCTACAGGATGACCCGCTCCTAGGACCATTTTGAACTGATAATAAAAAATGTGGTTTCTGGCCGAGACAAATTTCTTGGGTACTATTGAATTTCGGAGTTTGGGTAGGAAATTCGGTTATTTCTGGGTATTGAGTCACTGGGTCGAACATCAGGATTAAAGGAATGGACTTGGACTTTGTAACAGAATGGACCGAATGTGTTTGGGTTTTAGGTGGTCTAGAAAGTAAGTCAGGAATAGTTTTGGACTTACCTTTGATATGCTGGACCTTGAATTGGTACTTTGAAAACCAATCCTTGAGCCAAAGGAGTTGGGCTTCTGGTAGCCCTTTATTCTTGAACTCCATAATCCGAGGGAATGAGGAGTTATCCATTCTTATCAGAAATTCGTGCCCTATCAGGTGGAACTCGAACTTCTTGATTCCATACTTGATTGCCAATATTTCTTTGTACACCTTATGGTAGTGCTTTTCAGACTCCTTGAACTGTCCACTTGCATTCCACAGAAGTACTCCATGTCGTTGACCTTTTCCAGTAAGATCGCTCCCCAATATTCATCGCTTGCGTTTGTCTGCAAAATTCTTGAACCCTCTCCAGGGAGTTTTAAAGGTGGAAGGGATTGACATAGCTTCTTCAGATATTGAACAACATCTGTTTGTTCTTAAGTCCATGGTTTTGGATTTTTCCTGAGCATCCTGGATAAAGGACTTGTGAACTTCGAACTTTGTGGTATGAAATCCTTGAGATAGTTGACAATGCCCAAGAACTGCTGAATCTCCTTTGTAGTGAGTTGGTCTGGGAATTTTAGTAATTCCTCTGCAATATGTGGACCAGGATGGTATTGACCATCAGCAAATCTCATTCCAAGGAATTCTACCTGGTTCTATCCGATGGAGCTTTTCTTTTTTAACAGCATGATTCCATGTTGAGCAACGATCTTGAAGAACCGTTGTAACAGCTGTAGATGGCTCGGTATGTCCTTAGAGAACAGAAGAATATCGTCAATGTATATCAAGGTATTCGGAAACAAGGGCTCGAAAATCTGAGTCATTGCTTTCTGGAACAGAGACGGAGCTACTTTGAGTCCAAAGGGCATTACTGTCCACTAGTACTGGGCCTTAGGTATACAAAAAGCTATCTTGTATCGTTCTTCGGGTTGGACACCTAACTGCCAAAATCCTGCTTTCAAATCGAACTTTGAAAACCATCGGGCTTCGGGTAAATGGGCAAATAAACTCTGAGGCCTTGGCAAGGGGAACTTATCGTCAGCAAGAAAATGATTAAGGGGTTTATAATCGATTACTAACCTCTTCTTGCCTCTTTTTACTTCAGCCCTTTTGTTGAAATAAAAGGTCTGACAAGCCCAATTCGAGGTGGTTGGCTCGATTAGCCCAAGTTTTAGCAACTGTGCACATTCTTGTTGGGCTAGACTTTCGTCTTCAGGAGTCATACCTGGATGAGTAGCCTTTGTTGGATTTATATCTTCATTCTTCTTGAAGGGCAAGGTGATGAAGAAATCCTTGTTCTCCCATAAAGGCTTAGGATGTTTGAAGTCTTCGTGAGACTCTGCACAAGCCCGTTTGAAGTCTGGCATGATTTCTCCGAAAGTATCCATTGTATTACCTACCAATGAATAAATCTTCTGCATCGAGGTATATGGTTGGAATAACCTTTTGAATTTCAAACCTCTCGATAGGATGGTCAACTTCTTTGCATGATGATAGAGGTCAAACCCAATAAGGAGGTCTTTTCCATGTTGCTTGCTTCCAATGACTCTAGACCAAATGATACAATCTGGAAAGAATTGTATTCCAATTGGCTGCTTGGTGATGAGCTTGGTCTCGAACCTTTGGCCATCTGCGGCTTGGAAGTATTCTGTATGCTCTGTCCACATAGACTTAGAAGGATATCGGGGTTGATCATTGACTTTCCCGCTCCAGTGTCCATGAATCCAATGGCTTTGATTGACCTGTCATATTTATATGGTAAAATATGGACAATCACATGAGGTGAAGGAATTACCTCTTGAGTAAGCCTTTCGCTTTGGAGGATGGGAATAGTATCTATTGACTCGTTTGTATCGGATTCCGAAGTTGAATCATCTTGCACTGCAAACAGAGTTTCCTCTGTTTCTTCTTCTTCTTCGGTAAAAAGAGACTCGATGTTAGTGTTGTCAAGGTCTGTATGTTCGGTGCAAGTTAAAACTGTTTGAATAAGATGGGCATATTTTTCTTTGTTCTGTGGACAATCTTTAGCAAAGTGCCCCTTCTTTTTGCAGATGTAACACCGGTCTGTCCTCCGGTTTCTGAAAGGCTTCTTCTTGAAGAACCTCAGCTTCTTCTTGTAACCTTTAGGTTTCACTCTGTATTCCTTGCGAAGGAACTTAGACTTCTTCTTCCCTGGCTTTGGACAATAACATTTTTCCTTTTCAGTACATTTGATTGCCAGATGTTTCTTCGAACTTGCCTTTTTCATCTTCTTTTTGTTCTCCATCAGGGATTCGAACATGTTCTGCTGTTCGCAGGGTTTGTCGATTGCAGCTATAGTCATCTGATGGATCTCACCTAATGTCATTGAGTTAACACTCTTGTTTAGCCCCTGTATTACTCGGTAGAGCTCTGGTTGAAGCTCTTCAGGAAGAGAGGTGATGAATACATGTTTCATGTTCGGATCATTATATCCATTCAGGACGTAGTATAATTCTTCCATTCTCTTAAAATTGAAATCCAAATCTTTTCTGTTCAGTGAGCAACATTTCATGGCAGACTTCTTCTTCCCTGGCTTTGGACAATAACATTTTTCCTTTTCAGTACATTTGATTGCCAGATGTTTCTTCGAACATGCCTTTTTCATCTTCTTTTTGTTCTCCATCAGGGATTATAACATGTTATGCTGTTCGCAGAGTTTGTCGATTGCAGCTATAGTCATCTGATGGATCTCACCTAATGTCATTGAGTTAACATTCTTGTTTAGCCCCTGTATTACTCGGTAGAGCTCTAGTTGAAGCTCTTCAGGAAGAGAGGTGATGAATACCTGTTTCATGTTCGGATCATTATATCCGTTCAGGATGTAGTATAATTCTTCTATTCTCTTAAAATGGAAATCCAAATCTTTTCTGTTCAGTGAGCAACATTTCATGGCGTAGAACGTCTGTTGTGCCATCTTTTGGTGAAGCTTATAATCTCCGATGAATTCTTGGTGTAGAGTTCCAAGTATTTCATCCACTGACCATCCGTATGCCATTTGTTGTCTGTATTCACCCAAAGATACGAACCATTCTTTGAGTGTCCTAGAGAATCTAGAACAAAATTCCTTGATAATACTCCTGGTGGTATTGGTCTCTTTTGTTCTCTACACATCGATCCAAGCTGCAAAGGATTGTAGCTTTTCTCTTCTCTTTTGGATCGGGACATCATCGAAGGTGAACCAAGGACCTGCAGTTGGCTTGGAAGTGCCATGATCAGGATTGATATAAGTGGTTCTGTTAGGTTCATTTACCTCTGTATCACTGATGATAGGATCGTCATCCGGAGGCTGTGCCTCTCCAGCGAGGTATGATGGATATTGTGTTGATGATGATGGATCAGCAATGAATGTAGGCACTTGTAGTGCATGTTCATCTGGTTCTGATTCTAATTCTGATCGTTCTGAAATGGATTCAGACATAGGTTCTGCTTCAGAGTCAGATGTCTTCTTACTCTCGTCTTTTGAGAGTATCTCTTCTTGCGACAGGACAAACTTCTTTATGAACTTCTCGTTGTTTGCATCAGAATCTAGAGAAGTGTTTGTCGTGGGTGCTACCATAAAAAAAAGGTAGCAGGTCATCATCTTTGGCTTTCTGCTTTCGATCATGATGACTTTCAGGAGGTACTGGTGGTACTGGAGGTGTGTGTGTTGCCGAAGGCATGCTAGCTGAAGGAATGCGTGAAGAACTCCCTCCACTGGATCTATATTTTCTCCTGGAAGGACTTGGATAGAAAGGACTAGGCAGAAATTGTCGAGGATGATCTTCTAAAGGATCAGGATTAGATAAGAAAGATGTTAAGCTAGTAGGATACCTTGAATAGGTTGGCGGTGGTGCAAATCTAGCAGCTCTTTCTTGTTCCATGAATTCGACTTCCTTCTTTAGTCTACGAATTTCTTGTTCCTTCTCATAGAAAGTAGGATCTCTAGTGTTGTTGTTAATGATGTACATGAGATTCCTGTGAAGTTCTTTGATCCTTGCAGTCGTATCATTATAGATACGGTCCAATTCTGTATATACTCCATTAACTCTTTTGGAGTTGTCCTTTACTTGAGTAAGCACCTCATCGACTTTCTGATCGATGTTTTGAAGGACTCGATTCTGGACTCTGGCGTTTGTAGTTTGCCAGTTCAGCACTTCTTCTGCTGGTGTTGGAGTCTGTTGGATTCTTCCTTCTTGGTCAACTTGTGTCTGGACGCAGTAGGGCCTTGTTGCAACCTGGGTCTGTCTGTCCACCTTTCTTTCGATAGGTGGGAAGTCATGTTCATAGCTCGAGAACATCATACAGGGAGTGACTATTGGAGGTGTTGTCACTATGGGACTCTGGACTTCTGTCCGGCAGTGTATAGGCTGAGCCTTTGCTATCTTATAAATCAGGGCCGGAGAGATCGCGTCATCATCATCATCGTCCTCAGAGTCGGAGTCTTCGTTCACCGGTTTGCACTTGACACCTTTTTTTTCTGAGTTTCCTCAGCCGGCGCGCCTCTTATCCTCGTAATCTTCTTCCCTGATTTCATCATAGAATTGATCCTCAACGCAGGTGCAATCTTCATCGCACAGATCTGGTCGGTGGTCCCAAATAAAGTGACCGTTGAACCTGTCAGTATAGATCTGTTCTCCATTAGGCTTGAAAGCATGGATCGGAAGTTGCATCTTGAATTCTGGAAATTCCTCCAAAGGCTTTAACTTTTCAGATTTAGAGGATACTGGTTGGATCATCATTTGCCTAAAGATAGGCATCTTTGAAGAAGAGGAAGAGGAGGAAGATGATTCCTCTGGAGTAGGTGTGAAGACTGTCTTTGTTCGGCCATCTGGTAATTGGACGAACTTGTACTTGGTTGCTTGCACTGGTTCATGTTTCTGGTGCATTGACTCGTAGTTGGTAATCCACTCTGTCGGCATCAGTTGCTCCAATTCTTTCATAGGAAGTTGTCTAGGAATCTGGACAATCGTGGGAGCGTCAGATGCTGAGTCAGCAATCACCATCAGGGCATCCGGAGAGCCCGAGTGTTGTAGATCAAGGCTGTAGTTCTGCAGTCTGTAGACTAGCTGGTGGCTAAGCGTTGCTGCTATAGCGGTGGATGTCTGTTCAGCTCTAGTAATTTGAACCTGGACTTTCAAATCATGTGGTAGATTGGGATCTACCAGTGACATAGCATAATTGGGAAAGAATGTTAACACTGCACTACCACCGTTGAGAGTGGTTAATACAGTCCCAATTACAGCATGCTCATAATGGATGTAACGTGTATCCAAAAGAGCCAAACAAGCAGTAACAGGTAGACCTTTTCTACCTTCATAAGACAAAACAAGGCGGATTGCGCCAAAGTGTAGGTGAGTATACCCTTCCTGTTTCCAGGAGGTAATAAACTCTGGTATCGTGAAAGTGACATATTGCTCATGTAAAGAAGCAGGTAAACTACACTTATCTAGCTTAGACGACTGTACGTATTCCTTCACAGAAGGTCTACGAGTAGAAATTAACTGTTTAAGAGACTGCAAAGAACCAGATCTATGGTAAACATTATACGGACTAATTACGGGTGGAATAGTGCTCTGAACAATAGCACTATCTGGAATATGAGTATATTCTACTAGATTTTCTATTCTACTAGTACTGTGACGAGGTAAAGAAAGACTAGAAGACACAGAAAGAACCTGTTGCGGTGTAGACATGTTGATGAGAAGCGGTTGTTAATAGGTCCAGGAAGTACTGTTGTTTAATCCCCCATGGTTCTTGGTGTAGAGTTCCAAGTATTTCATCCACTGACCATCCGTATACCATTTGTTGTTTGTATTCACCCAAAGATACGAACCATTCTCTGAGTGTCCCAGAGAATCTAGAACAAAATTCCTTGATAATACTACGGGTGGTATTGGTCTCTTTTGTTCTATGCACATTGATCCAAGCTGCAAAGGATTGTAGCTTTTCTCTTCTCTTTTGGATCGGGACATCATCGAAGGTGAACCAAGGACCTGCAGTCTGTAGACTAGCTGGTGGCTAAGCGTTGCTGCTATAGCGGTGGATGTCTGTTCAACTCCAGTAATTAGAACCTGGACTTTCAAAGCATGTGGTAGATTGGGATCTACCAGTGACATATCATAATTGGGAAAGAATGTTAACACTGCACTACCACCGTTGAGAGTGGTTAATACAGTCCCAATTACAACATGCTCATAATGGATGTAACGTGTATCCAAAAGAGCCAAACGAGCAGTAACAGGTAGACCTTTTCTACCTTCATAAGACAAAACAAGGCGGATTGCGCCAAAGTGTAGGTGAGTATACCCTTCCTGTTTCCAGGAGGTAATAAACTCTGGTGGAATCGTGAGAGTGACATATTGCTCATGTAAAGAAGCAGGTAAACTACACTTATCTAGCTTAGACGACTGTACGTATTCCTTCACAGAAGGTCTACGGGTAGAAATTAACTGTTTAAGAGACTACAAAGAACCAGATCTACGGTAAACATTATACAGACTAATTACAGGTGGAATAGTACTCTGAACAATAGCACTATCAGGAGTATGAGTATATTCTACTAGATTTTCTATTCTACAAGTACTGTGACGAGGTAAAGAAAGACTAGAAGACGCAGAAAGAACCTGTTGCGGTGTAGACATGTTTATGAGAAGCGGTTGTTAATAGGTTCAGGCTTGGTTGCTTGCACCGATTCACATTTCTGGTGCATCGACTCGTAGTTGGTAATCCACTCTGTCGGCATCAGTTGCTCCAATTCTTTCCTAGGAAGTTGTCTAGGAATCTGGACAATCGTGGGAGCGTCAGATGCTGAGTCAACAATCACCATCAGGGCATCCGGAGAGCCCGAGTGCTGTAGATCAAGGCTGTGGTTCTGCAGTCTGCAGACTAGCTGGTGGATAAGCATTGCTACTATAGCGGTGGATGTCTGTTCAGCTCCAGTAATTTGAACCTGGACTTTCAAAGCATGTGGTAGATTGGGATCTACCAGTGACATAGCATAATTGGGAAAGAATGTTAACACTGCACTACCACCGTTGAGAGTGGTTAATACAGTCCCAATTACAGCATGCTCATAATGGATGTAACGTGTATCCAAAAGAGCCAAACGAGCAGTAACAGGTAGACCTTTTCTACCTTCATAAGACAAAACAAGGCGGATTGCGCCAAAGTGTAGGTGAGTATACCCTTCCTGTTTCCAGGAGGTAATAAACTCTGGTGGAATCGTGAGAGTGACATATTGCTCATGTAAAGAAGCAGGTGTTTTTCTTTATCTCTCTGAGTTTTATTCTTTTAGACAAGTATATTGTCTGGAAGCCAAAGCAGAATAATGGTCTAGAGCCATATATCTTCTCTTGAAGTTTATCTTCCTACGTCAAGATGCGTACTGTCTAGATTAGTTCAAGGTATGTCTAAGTTGAATCGTCTTGCACTGTAAACAGAGTTTCCTCTGTTTCTTCTTCTTCTTCGGTAAAAAGAGACTCTATGTCAGTGTTGTCAAGGTCTGTATGTTCGGTGCAAGTTAAAACTGTTTGAACAAGACGGGCAGATTTTTCTTTGTTCTGTGGACAATCTTTAGCAAAGTACCCCTTCTTTTTGCAGATGTAACACCGGTCTGTCCTCCAATTTCTGAAAGGCTTCTTCTTGAAGAACCTCAGCTTCTTCTTGTAACCTTTAGGTTTCACTCTGTATTCCTTGCGAAGGAACTTGGTGTGGCTGCCGGGATTAGCCCCAGTACTTCCTGAACCTATTAACAACCGCTTCTCATCAACATGTCTACACCGCAACAGGTTCTTTCTGTGTCTTCTAGTCTTTCTTTACCTCATCACAGTACTAGTAGAATAGAAAATCTAGTAGAATATACTCATATTCTTGATAGTGCTATTGTTCAGAGCACTATTCCACCTGTAATTAGTCCGTATAATGTTTACCGTAGATCTGGTTCTTTGCAGTCTCTTAAACAGTTAAAAAGATTTGGATTTCCATTTTAAGAGAATGGAAGAATTATACTACGTCCTGAACGGATATAATGATCCGAACATGAAACAGGTATTCATCACCTCTCTTCCTGAAGAGCTTCAACCAGAGCTCTACCGAGTAATACAGGGGCTAAACAAGAATGTCAACTCAATGACATTAGGTGAGATCCATCAGATGACTATAGCTGCAATCGACAAACTCTGCGAACAGCAAAACATGTTCGAATCCCTGATGGAGAACAAAAAGAAGATGAAAAAGGCATGTTCGAAGAAATATCTGGCAATCAAATGTACTGAAAAGGAAAAATGTTATTGTCCAAAGCCAGGGAAGAAGAAGTCTAAGTTCCTTCACAAGGAATACAGAGTGAAACCTAAAGGTTACAAGAAGAAGCTGAGGTTCTTCAAGAAGAAGCCTTTCAGAAATCGGAGGACAGACCGGTGTTACATCTGCAAAAAGAAGGGGCACTTTGCTAAAGATTGTCCACAGAACAAAGAAAAATCTGCCCATCTTGTTGACATACCAAGACAATTAAAGCACTTAATATTTCTATGATTATCAGAATTAGAAGTAGAAGAACTTGAAGGTTTTAAGTTACCATTTGGGTCTGAATTGCTCTTCACTTCTTTTGGCTTGTCCTTGGCCTTCTCATCCTTCTTAGACCATTTGGAGTTCCAATTTGTAGTAGAACTAGAATAGGAAGTCTTGCTGGACCCTTTGTACTTGAGTTGTTTCTCCACTTTCATTGCCATGTTTACCATTTCTTCCAACTCCACATAATGGTGTAATTCGATAAGATTTGCAATATCCTTGTTCAAACTAGCCAAGAAACGTGCCATGGTAGCCTCCCTATCTTCTTGAACATTAGCCCTTATCATGACTATCTCCATCTCCTTATGGTACTCTTCAACACTCATATAGCCTTGTCTCAAAGTTTGAAGTTTTTTATGTAGCTCTCTATAAATATAACTAGGTACAAATCTCTTTTTCATAATTCTCTTCATTTCTGCCCAAGTATTGACAGGTTCCTCTCCATTTCTTCTCCTATTTAAAACTAGTTGATCCCACCAAACAAGTGCATAATCTTTAAATTCCACTGCAGCAAGATTTACCTTCTTCTCTTCAGAATAGTTATGACAATCAAAAATCAGCTCCACTTTCCTCTCCCATTCCAAGTAGGCTTCAGCATCATTCTTACCTTGGAAAGATGGAATTTTCATTTTTATACTACCAATATTCCTATCAATACGTTCAGCCCTTTCTTCCTCCCTTGCAAAGTTTTGGACTCTATTACCTCGACCTCTTATTCTATAATTTTGTCCTTCTCTTCCACCCATCCTGACCCCATGCCATTCTCCCTCATCATCTCCATCATCAAAGCCATCACCTTCATACCTGATACGCGAAAATCATATACCTTTTTTAGCATGTTTTTATATATGATTTAGGGTGAAATTGATAGGAAATCGATCTTAATTGATGGTTGTTTACTCAATTTCACAGTTTTTATGATTTTGGAAGTGTCAGGTGAAAAGTAGACGAAAACAGCAAATTTTGGGGTAAAAATGCAATTTTTGGAAATGCTGACTTGGTCAACGGTCCGGGACGGGCGTCCCGACCCAATCAAACCACCAGGACAGGCGTCCCGACCCAATCAAACCACCAGGACAGGCGTCCCAATCCAGGACGGGCGTCCCGAAGCACCAGAAGTTGTCCCACATCGAAATATTTGGAGATTTTCACTCCAGAAAGCTGCTACAAATACCCTAGACCTCCAGGAGTTGAAATCATCCCTCTCCACTCGATCTGAGTCATTCAGAGACTTCCAGTGTACAATTCTCGAGTACACAAGTCACTTAGAGACTCGGGTTTCAGTTTTAGTTTTCTTTCTTTCTTTAGTGTTTCATTTTCTTAGTTTTTGAGAAATAGTCTCAGATCTTAGGCTTCGATAGATAGGTTCGTTTTTGGTATTCACAGAATACCGGGATTTCGTTAGGAGATCCTAAGAGAGAGATAGGGTGCGTGTTCTTAGTCAGATTAAGGCAATTTGCTTAAGCCCGGGATGTAAGGTAAATCAATTGCTACTAGGTCTAAGGAGCGTTCTCCGAAGGCTCTGCCGAGCAGAGTAGGATCGAGCGGTCAGGAGCATACAGGAGCTGCAGCGCCGGCTGGACCTGCATAGAGTGGTGATTACTTTATGACAGTGGGTCCCCTAGACGAGGTTCTGTATGTTTACGAATTGTTTTATCTAAATATTAATTTGAATATCAGATTACGATTCTTATGAATATCTGTTGTATATGTTGAAGTTGTTATGATTTTCCGGAAATGGCCACCTCCTTAATATTCATTATGTCTGCATGTCTAATGCCGTTCTTTTAAACTAAAATTAGGGTTATAGACAATTCCTAACCACGGTCTATTCATAACCTGTTTAGTTTAACAGGCATCAATTAGTATTGGTGTCTGCCATACCAGATAAAATAATCTGCGGAACACCCTGTTGGTTGAAAGTAGTCTAGGTAGGCTGAGTAGAGTGTTATGTCGGCGGTTATGAGACGAGCAGCATGATACCGAAGTGACATAGGGTACCGTTCATTGCTGACTTTTGTCCGAGCCGTGAGTAGGGCCGTTAACCTTAACGATGGGGCGGTAGCGTAGAGACTCAGATGTGGTACACCTTTAGACACAGAACATAGTTGCAATCCAGGCCAAGACATGTCTAAAATACTCGAAGATAGGTCAATCAACATGTAGGAACAGTATAACATAGAATCAGGACATTATCTATAAAACACTTTTAGGCTTAATTAAACTTAGACCTAGTGGAGAATTGATCACCCTCTCATCAAAGTTATTGATGAAGATTGCATAACTGGATCATAAGATAGGAGTTAGGATAAAAGGCTAGTTACTACTAAGCCGTTACTAGTTCCCTGGGAGTACGATATTAATAAATTAAAATCGTAGATACTTTCCAAGAACTAGCTACACGATAGGTACTCTGCCTTAGGTTCTGATTGATTAAGTGACAACAATTGAATGCTAAAGTGATAGTTAGTAAGACTCAGTCCTTAATTACTCATAATCGACATAGGTAAATAAAGCCTATCTTTTAGCATACCAATCGGAACGCATCAGATTTTTGGCGCCGTTGCCGGGGAAATATCATAATGAATTTCGGATTCCTGATCAAAATTCTAGAGGCTTATGATAGGTAACGGTAGTAACCTAGACCTTAGACTTACACTTATCTTACACTAGTTAGACAATCACTTTACTAAATATAGGGTTATCATAACTAATTAATTTTAGAGGTTATTTGGAATTTAGACACTTAGGATAATCAAATTTTAGAAAATTATTCTAAAACCATATTTAGGGAATTTAAGTGCTTTCAAAATATATAAAAAGAAAAAAATTTTTAAAAAATTCAAAATCCGAAAAAAATTGTATTTTTCCTGCTCAATGGTAAGTTGTTCTTTTCCCTATATCTTGTTCTTTCTTAGTTGTTTTCTTAGTTGTACATTTTTGCTCTTTTTTGTTTTCTATTTTTCGGAGAAATAAAAATGGAAATGAGGATAAAATATATTTTCTTCTGAGTTGTAAAATTTTGGCTTAGATTTTTATTGGAAAGAAATTCCATTTTAGAATTTTCTTAGAGTTATGCCGTCTTTATTAGGATGAGTTATGAAATAATTTTTCCTTAATAGCCAGACCTTTGAATGTTCTATTGAAAAAAAAGGATGTTCCTTTTGTTTTGCTGATAATTGCATGAGAACTTTTAAACCAAAAGGAATTACTGCACCCATTATGGCATCACCTGATTGAAATCTGCTTTTTGAATTAATATGTGATGTAATGATGTAGTACGAATTGTTTTAGGACAAAAACATGATAAGAAAGTTCATGCATGATAAATTCCGATCTTATCTAGTCTTGTCTAGAAACAATAGGTGACACTGATCACTCCAAGATATCTGTGTTCAATAAAACTAATGTTGAACCATACTTGATTAAGTTAAGTTTTATTGTTACTTGAACTTGATATAGAATAAAGGGATAAAAAAAGGGGTTGAAAATCTAGAAAGCAAACCACTGGTCTAGATTAGAAAACCCCGAGTTAGAGGCTAGTGTAATACTGATAAATTTTTGGATGAAAACTTATTTGCATTGTTTGCTATGTATAATAATTCTCATCTGTGGTTTATTTCAAATTATCTAGTCACTGAATAAGTTCCAAGTGATATGACTTATCAGCAAAAGAAGAAATTCTTTGCTGATTTGAAATATTACTACTGGGCAGTTTCTCTTCTATTTCAAATTTTTGGCAGATCAGTTGATCAGAAGACGTGTCTCGAAAGACGAAGGCCACAAAATTTTGGAGCATTGTCATCAAGGATCTACAGGAGACCAATTGACTGCTATCAACACTGTCCGGAAAGTGTTGAAAGCAGGATCTTGTTGACCCACCATATTCAAGGGCTTTTGTATCTCTGATACAGTCCTACGATGCTTGCCAAATAACAGGTAACATATCTTCCAGAGATCATCTACCCCAGCGACGTACACAGAATGTTGCAACCGCTGATATCAGGGGTATTTCGAATCCTTTTCTCTTTCTTCCTTTGAACATAATTACATCATGGTAGTCGTGAAACACTTTTCAAAATGGCCTGAACCACAGGCATTACCTACTAATGATGTTAAAGTCATGTGTAGATTCTAGTTGTTTTCTAGATTCAGAGTGCCAATGTCTTAGGAAGAAATGTTCAGCCTGTGTATCAAATCTATGAAGTCTGCTAAGTATCACACTTTAGCAGGGATTGCTATGGGAATGACTGATCATTCCAAAAGAGGTAGAGTAGGTTACTGCAGAATGCTGCTCCAATGGGAAATGCATACAATCCCAACTAGAGGAATCATACGGGATTTAGCTAAGGAATAATTCGGAAGCTAGAAACTTTCAGAAGATACCACCACAGCAAAACCCCTACCCGTAGAATCAACAGATGAGATACTAGCAACAATTAAAGCCAGACCAGTGCAAGCAAGTGATCTACCAAGAGGTAACGAAGGGTCGAAGGATATAGAGGAATTTGGCCTTGTATCAGGAGCATAGCAATGGAGGAGCTTGCATCCCCTGCATACCAATCAGCTGTGAGAAACTTCCACGAGGAAGTCTTAAATACTTGGGCCCAGATCTACACAACTGGAGCCCCCTACCACCATAGCTTCGCCAAAACTTCAGGTATCTTTTCTTCCATTCGAGGCTTGCATGCAATACCTTTACTAACATTGGCAGGAAGGCACACAAATCCCAAGAAATGTCATTCCTAGACACGTTCCTCCTGGACACGTTGCTATGGTTGTGAGAAATCTTACAAATGATTCGAGGAAGTAGTCCGTGGGGCCCAAGCCATTCATCAAATGAATAGGCTACTACCTAGAGCTCGACGATGAAGGATCGAAGCTGACGTCATCCATTCCAGTATCTAGAGCTTACAGAGTCAAGAATGCCTCAGCAATAGCACATGGCTAAGGTGAAGAGCCAATTGACAGATCAGAGAAAACCCTTCTGCTCGAGGCAAGAAGGGAGTTTTTCTAATGTCATCTTCCTTTACTTTTATTTTCTTCATTTTTGTGTCTTGTTTTGTTGGTTGTTTTATTTTCTCTCTTACTCTTAGTTAGTTAAATAAGTGTGGGGTAAGAGTTTTCTATTTTGTTTTCATTTCTTCTTGTCTTCAAATAAGTGTGGGGTAGTTTAGCTATGCATGAACAATGAGGACAGTGTCAGACTTAAGTGTGGGGTAGCAGTGCACGGTGCACTGTAGCAGTTGGAAAAATTTTTGCATGATTTTGCCTGTTTTCCCCATATTTTCACACCCTTCCAAAATTTTTCAAAAATTTTCCATCTTTCAGACTTCTAAATGCAGTATGATTGGTTAAACAATTGCTTATGTCTATGATATGTAGGTAGTATGTTGTGGTTAGTAGGAGATAATTGATAACTATTGCTAAACCCATTGATTAGAAGTAGGGAATTCCTGATAATTGAACACAACTTAGTATGGATTAGAGACCTCAACCAATTACCTTTTCAAAACTTAACTAGATAAAATTAGACCAGTTGCAGGATGCATTGACAATTGGAATGACTAGATGAGACTCTGAGCCAAAAGTGAAAAAGAAAAAAAAAGTGAGCTAATTAAAATAGGGTAGTTTGCCAGCGGCTTCGCTACTCGAGCACCACTCCTTCGGGGAACTTAAAGTCTGATGCCCTAAGGTCGTGTAGATCTGAGAGTCATCAGAGTGGGACTCGCTACATGGGTAGTTGAAGTTGACGTGTTCTAAGCAGACTCAAAATACCCTAGAAAATCTATAAACGAAAGAAATCAATAAATGCTAAATGATAGAATCTGATCACCAAAGCTCAGAACTCAGAAAGTTATCTGTTATCAGTGTGTCTAGTGACAGGTCGAAGTGTTATCTGGTAATAGTTAAGACAAGAGTTTATTGTGTTGACTATATGGTCTGGACTAGTACACACTACACATCAGGAAGACCTTATGACTAAGAGAAGAGTTCAACCTAGTTGTTAAATTATTTTCTGCTCAATCCTAACAATCTACTAGAGACATTTGAGACCTTGTCATAGCAACCTAACCAGTTAGACCTGTGTTAAGAATTATCTGAATAATTTTTGGAATAAAAACATGACTAGAAATTTAAGTGACTGCACATATGATTTAGAATCACTAACTTCAGGTAGACTTTGCTTGAGGACAAGCAAAAAGCTAAGTGTGGGGTTATCTGATACGCGAAAATCATATACCTTTTTAGCATGTTTTTATGTATGATTTAGGGTGAAATTGATAGGAAATCGATCTTAATTGATGGTTGTTTACTCAATTTCACAGTTTTTATGATTTTGGAAGTGTCAGGTGAAAAGTAGACGAAAACAGCAAATTTTGGGGTAAAAATGCAATTTTTGGAAATACTGACTTGGTCAACGGTCCGGGACGGGCGTCCCGACCCAGTCAAACCACCAGGACGGGCGTCCCAATCCAGGATGGGGGTCCCGAAGCACCAGAAGTTGTCCCACATCGAAAGTTTTGGAGATTTTCACTCCAGAAAGCTGCTATAAATACCCTAGACCTCCAGGAGTTGAAATCATCCCTCTCCACTCGATCTGAGTCATTCAGAGACTTCCAGTGTACAATTCTCGAGTACACAAGTCATTGAGAGACTCGGGTTTCAGTTTCAATTTTCTTTCTTTCTTTAGTGTTTCATTTACTTAGTTTCTGAGAAATAGTCTCAGATCTTAGGCTTCGATAGATAGGTTCATTTTTTGTATTCATAGAATACCGGGATTTTGTTAGGAGATCCTAAGAGAGAGATAGGGTGCGTGTTCTTAGTTAGATTAGGGCAATTTGCTTAAGCCCGGGATGTAAGGTAAATCAATTGCTACTAGGTCTAAGGAGCGTTCTCCGAAGGCTCTGCCAAGCAGAGTAGGATCGAGCGGTCAGGAGCATACAGGAGTTGCAGCGCCGGCTGGACCTGCATAGAGTGGTGATTACTTTATGACAGTGGGTCCCCTAGACGAGGTTCTGTATGTTTACGAATTGTTTTATCTAAATATTAATTTGAATATCAGATTACGATTCTTATGAATATCTATTGTATATGTTGAAGTTGTTATGATTTTCCGGAAATGGCCACATGCTTAATATTCATTATGTCTGCATGTCTAATGCCGTTCTTTTAAACTGAAATTAGGGTTATAGACAATTCCTAACCACGGTCTATTCATAACCTGTTTAGTTTAACAAGCATCGATTAGTATTGGTGTTTGCCAAACTAGATAAAATAATCTGCGGAACACCCTGTTGGTTGAAAGTAGTCTAGGTAGGCTGAGTAGAGTGTTATGCCGGCGGTTATGAGACGAGCAGCATGATACCGAAGTGACATAGGGTACCGTTCATTGCTGACTTTTGTCCGAGCCGTGAGTAGGGCCATTAACCTTAACGATGGGGCGGTAGCGTAGAGACTCAGATGTGGTACACCTTTAGACACAGAACATAGTTGCAATCCAGGCCAAGACATGTCTAAAATACTCGAAGATAGGTCAATCAACATGTAGGAACAGTATAACATAGAATCATGACATTATCTATAAAACACTTTTAGGCTTAATTAAACTTAAACCTAGTGGAGAATGGATCACCCTCTCATCAAAGTTATTGATGAAGATTGCATAACTGGATCATAAGATAGGAGTTAGGATAAAAGGCTAGTTACTACTAAGCCGTTACTAGTTCCCTGGGAGTACGATATTAATAAATTAAAATCGTAGATACTTTCCAAGAACTAGCTACACGATAGGTACTCTGCCTTAGGTTCTAATTGATTAAGTGACAACAATTGAATGCTAAAGTGACAGTTAGTAAGACTCAGTCCTTAATTACTCATAATCGACATAGGTAAATAAAGCCTTTCGTTTAGCATACCAATCGGAACGCATCAATACCCAAAATGATGAGTATTTGGCTCTCTTAAATTCTGCCTTCTTGTTGCACCACCATTCATTGTCCCCTCTTGCAATTCTCTAATGACCTGGTCTTGCTTCTCAAATCTATCACTAACATCTCTAAAAAGGTTTTCAAACCTTTTAAATTGTTGTTGCATAGCCTGTAAAGTGAATGCTAGGTTATGTTCAGTAACACTAACGTTTTCATCACTTTCTTTGCTTTCGTTTGATTTTGTCATGATGTATAACCTGCAAAAAAATTGTTAGCAATCCTCACAAACACTCCCTCACGTGTTTCACTCCAATTTGATTGGAAACCCTCGTGTTTCACTCAAAGTATTGGCTTTTACCCTTTAATGAGCTCACAATTTCTGCCTTTTTCCACTCTAGATTCAAGCAGTAGTTTTACTTGTTCGGACCAATCAAACAATACAAAATAAGCAAATTAGCAACCTTAATTCAATGGAAAACAAATAAATCCTAAAGAAAAGAAAAAGATGTCACAAAACTAGATGTAATATGATGTAAAGAGGCAAGAGATGGCACATAAATTTTGGAAAGTTCCTTTTTTTTTGACCACCACTTTATATATATATATATATATCAGATCTGAAATTCAGAGATAAAGAACACAATTTATATATATATATTATATATATAATATATATATATATATCTCAGATCTGAAATTCAGAGATAAAGAACACAACTTTTTTTTTCTTTACTAAATGAGAAACTGACAATAATATTAAAAAATAAATAGAAATTTAAAGGATATATAGATTGAATTTGAACTTAGCTCTGATACCAAAAATGATACAGTAACAATTCAAGAACTGAGCAAGAATCACCTCTGTATCAAAAATTGTCCCTGGTCTAAACTCAACCAACCCTTGGTAAACTCCCTGAATCCCTTCACCCCCAAATCAGCAAGGAAATGGTAACAAAGAGAAATCAAAGAGAAAGAGAATTGAATTAAGGCCACAAGTTTACTTACTTGATAAGTTGAATCAATCCTTAAGTTAAAACAAACCTGAATCTGATTTGTTAAAACAAACTCACAAATTTAATTTTTCTCCTCCCCCCTTCAAAACAGCCCCATCTTATTCTATTTATAGAGGAGAAGATGACCTAATTCTACAATAGATATGTTGGGCTGAGTCTTTTTGTAAAGCCCACTAAAAATAGAATTTAAAAGCCCACTAAAAATAGAATTTAAAAACCCACTAAAAAAAGAATTTAAACATATTCCCAAACAAGGCCCTTCCTTTTAAAATGTTGGGCTTAAAACAAACAGCCTAAAATAAGGCTTTAACTTCTTGAATTATGCCCATTTATTAGCCTTCAAGACTTGAGTGCTCTAATGTGCATAAGTATGTTGGCATCTCCTTAAACTCTTCTCCACGCTTGACCAATGTGATTTCTTGAAGTTCTTGAGAAATCAAAGATTGAACATAATTCTGAAATTGTGCTTTAAGCTTGTTGGAGTGTGACCTTGTAATTGGACCCAATGGCATCTTCAAGTATCCATTTCCATAGTTGCCTTGGTGAGTTGCATCAGATTGGTCCGGATAAGTAAAACTACTGCTTGAATCTAGAGTGGAAAAAGGCAGAAATTGTGAGCTCATTAAAGGGTAAAAGCCAATACTTTGAGTGACACACGAGGGTTTCCAATCAAATTCGAGTGAAACACGTGAGGGAGTGTTTGTGAGGATTGCTAACAATGTTTTTGCAGGTTTTACATCATGACAAAATCAAACGAAAGCAAAGAAAGTGATGAGAAAGATAGTGTTTCTGAACATAACCTAGCCTTCACTTTACAGGCTATGCAACAACAATTTAAAAGGTTTGAAAACCTTTTTAGAGATGTTAGTGATATATTTGAGAAGCAAGACCAGGTCATTAGAGAATTGCAAGAGGGGACAATGAATGGTGGTGCAACAAGAAGGCATAATTTAAGAGAGCCAAATACTCATCATTTTGGGTATGGAGGTGATGGCTTTGATGATGGAGATGATGAGGGAGAATAGCATGGGGTCAGGATGGGTGGAAGAGAAGGACAAAATTATAGAATAAGAGGTCGAGGTAATAGAGTCCAAAACTTTGCAAGGGAGGAAGAAAGGGCTGATCGTGTTGATAGGAATATTGGTAGTATAAAAATGAAAATTCCATCTTTCCAAGGTAAGAATGATGCTGAAGCTTACTTGGAATGGAGAGGAAAGTGGAGCTGATTTTTATTGTCATAACTATTCTGAAGAGAAGAAGGTAAAGCTTGCTGCAGTGGAATTTAAAGATTATGCACTTGTTTGGTGGGATCAACTAGTTTTAAATAGGAGAAGAAATGGAGAGGAACCTGTCAATACTTGGGCAGAAATGAAGAGAATTATGAAAAAGAGATTTGTACCTAGTTATTTTTATAGAGAGCTACATCAAAAACTTCAAACTTTGAGACAAGGCTATATGAGTGTTGAAGAGTACCATAAGGAGATGGAGATAGTCATGATAAGGGCTAATGTTGAAGAAGATAGGGAGGCTACCATGGCACGTTTCTTGGCTGGTTTGAACAAGGATATTGCAAATGTTATCGAATTACACCATTATGTGGAGTTGGAAGAAATGGTAAACATGGCAATGAAAGTGGAGAAACAACTCAAGTACAAAGGGTCCAGCAAGAATTCCTATTCTAGTTCTACTACAAATTGGAACTCCAAATGGTCTAAGAAGGATGAGAAGACCAAGGACAAGCCAAAAGAAGTGAAGAGCAATTCAGACCCAAAAGGTAACTTAAAACCTTCAAGTTCTTCTACTTCTAATTCTGATAAGCATAGAAATATTAAGTGCTTTAAATGTCTTGGTATTGGTCATATTTCTTCTCAATGTCCCAATAAGAAAACAATGGTTTTGAGGGGTGCTGAAGTTATTTCTGAAGATGAGGATCATGTTGAGAGTGATTCTGATTCCATGCATGAATTAGAGGATTGTTCTGATGTAGAAGCTGAAAATGCACCTAAGGGTGAATTACTTGTTACTAGGCGTGTACTAAATGCTCAAGTAAAAGAGGATGAAATTGATCAAAGGGAGAATATCTTTCATTCAAGATGCTTAGTGAATGGGAAGATTTGTAGCATTATAATTGATGGTGGGAGCTGCACAAATGTAGCTAGCACATTAATGGTGGAGAAGCTAGGGCTGGATTTTTTGAGGCACCCTAGGCCATATAAGCTACAATGGCTTAATGATTTGGGAGAAATCAAGGTGAATAAACAAGTTATTGTATCTTTCTCCATTGGTAAGTATTCTGATCAAGTTCTTTGTGATGTTGTGCCTATGCATGCTAGTCATTTATTGCTTGGAAGACCTTGGCAATATGATAGGAAGGTGTTGCATGATGGTTTTAAGAATAGGTACTCATTCTTTATGGGAGATTAGAAAGTTATTCTTGCTCCTCTAGCTCCAAGCGAGGTGTATGAAGACCAAATCCAATTAAAAAGGAGTATTGAAGCTATGCATCAAAGAGGGACAGAAACACCTCAGAAAAAACAAGTGGAATCAAATTTTGAAGGAAAGGCTGAGAGCCTTGCAAAAGGAGAGCTGCGATCAAAAATAGAGGGGAAGGCTGATAGCCTTGCAAAAGGAGAGTTGAGCTAAAAAATACATGAAAAAGAGTGACTGAGGTTGAGTGTGTGAAAAGAAAAGAGGGGAAAGAGGCCTTAAAAGAAAGTCAATTTAAGGGCCCAAATGAGAGAGAGGGCAAAAATAAACAAAACTTTTATGCAAAAATGAGAGATGCAAGGGTTGCTTGTGAGGACGGGAGATGCTTAGTTGTACTTTTTTACAAAGAATCTTATCTTAATGAATCTGACCTTAACCCTTGTTTGCCTAGTGGTGTTGTTTCTCTTTTGCAGGAATATGGTGATGTCTTCCCTGAAGAATTACCTAAGGAGTTGCCACCTATTAGAGGGATAGAGCATCAAATTGATTTCATTCCAGGAGCACAAATTCCAAATAGGCCAGCCTATAGAGCAAATCCAGAAGAGACTAAGGAACTCCAAAAGCAAGTGGAAGAGTTACTACAAAAGGGACACATAAGAGAAAGCTTGAGTCCGTGTGTCGTGCCAATCATTTTGGTCCCAAAGAAGGATGGGAGATGGCGTATGTGTGTTAATTGTAGGGCTGTTAACAAACTTACGGTAAAGTATCGCCATCCTAATCCTAGACTGGATGATATGCTTGATGAATTGCATGGTGCATGTGTGTTTACCAAAATTGATCTTATGAGTGGTTACCATCAAATTAGAATGAAGATTGGTGATGAATGGAAAATTGCTTTTAAAACAAAACATGGTTTATATGAGTGGCTTGTGATGCCTTTTGGTTTATCTAATGCTCCTAGTACCTTTATGCGCTTGATGAATCATGTTTTGAGATCATTTATTGGTAAGTTTGTTGTGGTTTACTTTGATGACATTCTGATCTTTAGCAAAAGCATTGAAGAGCATGTTGAACATCTTAGACTTGTCTTAGATGCACTTAGGGCAGAAAAGTTGTATGCTAAACTAAAAAAGTGCACATTTTGCATGGATCGAGTCATATTTCTTGGTTATGTTATTTCTTCTAATGGAATTGAGATGGATCAAGAAAAAGTCAAGGCAATCAAGGAATGGCCAAGACCTACAAGTATTACTCAGGTAAGATCTTTTCATGGGCTCGCTAGTTTTTATAGGAGGTTTGTGAAGGATTTTAGTACAATTGCTGCTCCTTTGACTGAAATTGTAAAGAAAGAGGTAGGTTTTAAATGGGATGATGCACAAGAGCTAGCTTTCAATACTTTGAAAGAAAAGCTTTGCACTGCACCTATATTGAGTTTGCCAGATTTTTCTTCTACATTTGAAATTGAATGTGATGCCTCAGGAATAGGTATTGGAGCTGTTTTGTTGCAAGGGAGGCGTCCTATAGCATATTTCAGTGAAAGGCTCAATGGTGCACAAATCAAGTATTCTACTTATGATAAGGAGTTGTATGCATTGGTGAGAGCTCTACAAACTTGGCAGCATTATTTATGGCCTAAAGAGTTTGTAATTCATACTGATCATGAGAGTTTGAAGCATTTAAAAGGCCAAGGTAAGTTAAATCAAAGGCATGCTAAGTGGCTAGAGTTTATTGAGACATTCCCATATGTTGTGCAAAACAAGCAAGGTAAGGAAAATGTGATTGCAGATACATTATCTAGGAGCACAGGGCAGATTTGGTTAAGTCCATACATAACAAAGCTAGGCAGCATATTGAGGAAAAAAATAAAAAGTATGCTCAAAGAGTTAATCAAGGGCGAAGAGTGATGAAGTTTAAACCCGGAGATTGAGTTTGGGTACACTTTAGGAAGGAAAGATTCCCTAAGCAATAGAAGTCCAAACATGATCCTAGAGGCGATGGACCATTTCAAGTGCTTGAACGCATCAATGATAATGCCTATAAAGTGGACTTGCCAGGTGAGTACGGTGTCAGTGCAACTTTTAATGTTTCTGATCTATCTCCATTTGATAACGTAGGTTTTGATTCGAGGACGAATCCTTTTGAAGAGGGAGAGAATGATGCAACCCACCAAGGCAACTATGGAAATGGATACTTGAAGATGCCATTGGGTCCAATTACAAGGTCACACTTCAACAAGTTAAAGCACAATTTCAAAATTATGTTCAATCTTTGATTTCTCAAGAACTACAAGAAATCACATTGGTCAAGCGTGGAGAAGAGTTTAAGGAGATGCCAACATACTTATGCACATTAGAGCACTCAAGTCTTGAAGGCTAATAAATGGGCATAATTCAAGAAGTTAAAGCCTTATTTTGGGCTGTTTGTTTTAGGCCCAACCTTTTAAAAGGAAGGGCCTTGTTTGGGAATATGTTTAAATTCTTTTTTTAGTGGGTTTTTAAATTATATTTTTAGGGGGCTTTTAAATTCTATTTTAGTGGGCTTTTAAATTCTAATTTTAGTGGGCTTTACTAAAAGACTCAGCCCAACATATCTATTGTAGAATTAGGTCATCTTCTCTTCTATAAATAGAATAAGATGAGGCTGTTTTGATGGGAAAAAAGTTAAATTTGTGAGTTTTTTTTAACAAATCAGATTCAGGTTTGTTTTACCTTAAAGATTGATTCAACTTATCAAGCAAGTAAACTTGTGGCGTTAATTCAATTCTCTTTCTCTTTGATTTCTCTTTGTTACCATTTCCTTGCTGATTTGGGGGTGAAGGGATTCGGGGAGTTTACCAAGGGTTGGTTGAGTTTAGATCAGCGACAATTTTTGATGCAGAGGTGATTCTTGCTCAGTTGTTGAATTGCTGCTGTATCACTTTTTCAACATGTAAGGCACAAAAGTAGTTAAATAACATTTAAATGAATCAAATATAATGAATGTTACGTTTTAAAGTTGATCAAATTTAAGTCATATTTGGTTTTAATTTCAACGCAAGTAATGCACTTGAATCTTGAAATAAGAAGTTATTTGGTTATCTCTTCAACATGTAAGGCACAAAAGTAATTAAATCACATTACAATGAATCTAATATAACGAATGTAACGCTTCAAAGTTCATCAAATTTAGGTCAAATTTGATTTGCATTTCAACGCAAGTAATGCACTTGAACCATGTAATAAGAAGTTATTTGGTTACTTTTTCAACATGTAAGGCACAAAAGTTGTTAAATCACATTACAATGAATCCAATATAACAAATGTAACGTTTCAAATTTCACCAAATTTAAGTCAAATTATGTTTGAAATTCAACGCAATTCCATTCACCTAAATCTTGAAATAACAAATTATTTGCTTACTTTTTCGACATGTAAGGCACAAAAGTAGTTAAATAACATTTAAATGAATCAAATATAATGAATGTAACGTTTTAAAGTTGATCAAATTTAAGTCATATTTGGTTTTAATTTCAACGCAAGTAATGCACTTGAATCATGAAATAAGAAGTTATTTGGTTACTTTTTCAACATGTAAGGCACAAAAGTAGTTAAATCACATTACAATGAATCTAATATAACAAATGTAACGCTTCAAAGTTCATCAAATTTAGGTCAAATTTGGTTTAAATTTAAACGCAAGTAATACACTTGAATCTTGAAATAAGAAGTTATTTGGTTACTTTTCAACATGTAAGGCACAAAAGTAGTTAAATAACATTTAAATGAATCAAATATACTGAATGTAACGTTCTAAAGTTAATCAAATTTAAGTGATATTTGGTTTTAATTTCAACGCAAGTAATGCACTTGAATCTTGAAATAAGAAGTTATTTGGTTACTTCTTCAACATGTAAGGCACAAAAGTAGTTAAATCACATTACAATGAATCTAATATAACGAATGTAACGCTTCAAAGTTCATCAAATTTAGGTCAAATTTGATTTGAGTTTTAACACAAGTAAAGCACTTGAATCTTGAAATAAGAAGTTATTTGGTTACCTTTTCAACAAGTAAGTCACAAAAGTAGTTAAATCACATTACAGTGAATCTAATATAACAAATATAACATTTCTAATTTCTTCAAATTTAAGTCAAATTACGTTTCAAATTCAACGCAATTTCATTCACCTAAATATTGAAATAACAAGTTATTTGGTTATTTTTTCGACATGTAAGTCACAAAAGTAGTTAAATAACATTTATATGAATAAAATATAATGAATGTAACGTTTTAAAGTTAATCAAATTAAAGTCATATTTGGTTTTAATTTCAATGCACGTAATCCACATGAATCTTGAAATAAGAATTTATTTCGTATTTTTTTCAATATGTAAGGCACAAAAATAGTTAAATCACATTACAATGAATCTAATATAACGAATGTAATGCTTCAAAGTTCATCAAATTTAGGACAAATTTGATTTGAATTTCAACGCAAGTAATGCACTTGAATCTTGAAATAAGAAGTTATTTGGTTACTTTTTCAACATGTAAGGCACAAAAGTAGTTAAATCACATTACAATGAATCTAATATAACGAATGTAACGCTTCAAAGTTCATCAAATTTAGGTCAAATTTGGTTAGAATTTCAACGCAAGTAATGCACTTGAATCTTGAAATAAGATGTTATTTGGTTACTTTTTCAACATGTAAGGCACAAAAGTAGTTAAATAACATTTAAATGAATCAAATATAATGAATGTAACGTTTTAAAGTTGATCAAATTTAAGTCATATTTGGTTTTAATTTCAACGCAAGTAATGCACTTGAATCTTGAAATAAGAAGGTATTTGGTTACTTCTTCAACATGTAAGGCACAAAAGTAGTTAAATCACATTACAATGAATCTAATATAACGAATGTAACTCTTCAAAGTTCATCAAATTATGGTCAAATTTGGTTTGAATTTCAACGCAAGTAATTCACTTGAATCTTTAAATAAGAAGTTATTTGGTTACTTTTTCAACATGTAAGGCACAAAAGTAGTTAAATCACATTACAATGAATCTAATATAACGAATGTAACATTTCAAATTTCATCAAATTTAAGTCAAATTATGTTTGAAATTCAACGCTCAAGTTATTTGGTTACGTTTTCGACATGTAAGGCACAAAAGTAGTTAAATAACATTTATATGAATAAAATATAATGAAAGTAACGTTTAAAAATTAATCAAATTTAAGTTATATTTGGTTTTAATTTCAAGGCAAGTAATGCACTTGAATCTTGAAATAAGAAGTTATTTCGTTACTTTTTCAACATGTAAGACACAAAACTAGTTAAATCACATTACAATGAATCTAATATAACGAATGTAACGCTTCAAAGTTCATCAAATTTTGGTCAAACTTGATTCGAATTTCAACGCAAGTAATGCGCTTGAATCTTGAAATAAGAAGTTATTTGGTTACTTTTTCAACATGTAAGTCACAAAAGTAGTTAAATCACATTACAATGAATCAAATATAACGAATGTAACATTTAAAATTAATGTGATTTAACTACTTTTGTGCCTTATATGTTGAAAAAGTAACCAAATAACTTCTTATTTCAAGATCCAAGTGCATTACTTGCGTTGAAATTCAAACCAAATTTGACCTAAATTTGATGAACTTTGAAGCGTTACATTCGTTATATTAGATTCATTGTAATGTGATTTAACTACTTTTGTGCCTTACATGTAGAAAAAGTAACCAAATAATTTCTTATTTCAAGATTCAAGTGCATTACACGCGTTGAAATTCAAACAAAAAATGACTTAAATTTGATCAACTTTAAAACGTTACATTCATTATATTTGATTCATTTAATGTTATTTAACTACTTTTGTGCATTACATGTTGAAAAAGTAACCAAATAACTTCTTATTTCAAGATTCAAGTGCATTACTTGCATTGAAATTCAAACTAAATTTGACCTAAATTTGATGAACTTTGAAGCGTTACATTCGTTATATTAGATTCATTGTAATGTGATTTAACTACTTTTGTGCCTTACATGTTGAAAAGGTAACCAAATAACTTCTTATTTCAAGATTCAAGTGCATTACTTGCATTGAAATTCAAACTAAATTTGACCTAAATTTGATGAACTTTGAAGCGTTACATTTGTTATATTAGATTCATTGTAATGTGATTTAACTACTTTTGTGCCTTACATGTTGAAAAAGTAACCAAATAACTTCTTATTTAAAGATTCAAGTGAATTACTTGCGTTGAATTTCAAACATAATTTGACATAAATTTGATGAAATTTGAAATGTTACATTCGTTATTAGATTCATTGTAATGTGATTTAACTACTTTTGTGCCTTACATGTTGAAAAAGTAACCAAATAACTTCTTATTTCAAGATTCAAGTGCATTACTTGCGTTGAAATTCAAACTAAATTTGACCTAAATTTGATGAACTTTGAAGCGTTACATTCGTTATATTAGATTAATTGTAATGTGATTTAACTACTTTTGTGCCATACATGTTGAAAATGTAACCAAATAACTTTTTATTTCAAGATTCAAGTGCATTACTTGCGTTGAAATTCAAACATAATTTGACCTAAATTTGATAAACTTTGAAGCGTTACATTCGTTATATTAGATTCATTGTAATGTGATTTAACTACTTTTGTGCCTTACATGTAGAAAAAGTAACCAAATAATTTCTTATTTCAAGATTCAAGTGCATTACACGCGTTGAAATTCAAACAAAAAATGACTTAAATTTGATCAACTTTAAAACGTTACATTCATTATATTTGATTCATTTAATGTTATTTAACTACTTTACATGTTGAAAAAGTAACCAAATAACTTCTTATTTCAAGATTCAAGTGCATTACTTGCGTTGAAATTCAAACTAAATTTGACCTAAATCTGATGAATTTTGAAGCGTTACATTCGTTATATTAGATTCATTGTAATGTGATTTAACTACTTTTGTGCCTTACATGTTGAAAAAGTAACCAAATAACTTCTTATTTAAAGATTCAAGTGAATTACTTGCGTTGAATTTCAAACATAATTTGACATAAATTTGATGAAATTTGAAATGTTACATTCGTTATATTAGATTCATTGTAATGTGATTTAACTAATTTTGTGCCTTACATGTTGAAAAAGTAACCAAATAACTTCTTATTTCAAGATTCAAGTGCATTACTTGCGTTGAAATTCAAACTAAATTTGACCTTAATTTGATGAACTTTGAAGCGTTACATTCGTTATATTAGATTAATTGTAATGTGATTTAACTACTTTTGTGCCATACATGTTGAAAATGTAACCAAATAACTTTTTATATCAAGATTCAAGTGCATTACTTGCGTTGAAATTCAAACATAATTTGACCTAAATTTGATAAACTTTGAAGCGTTACATTCGTTATATTAGATTCACTGTAATGTGATTTAACTACTTTTGTGCCTTACATGTAGAAAAAGTAACCAAAAAATTTCTTATTTCAAGATTCAAGTGCATTACACGCGTTGAAATTCAAACAAAAAATGACTTAAATTTGATCAACGTTAAAACGTTACATTCATTATATTTGATTCATTTAATGTTATTTAACTACTTTTACATGTTGAAAAAGTAACCAAATAACTTCTTATTTCAAGATTCAAGTGCATTACTTGCGTTGAAATTCAAACTAAATTTGACCTAAATCTGATGAATTTTGAAGCGTTACATTCGTTATATTAGATTCATTGTAATGTGATTTAACTATTTTTGTGCCTTACATGTTGAAAAAGTAACCAAATAACTTCTTATTTCAAGATCCAAGTGCATTACTTGCGTTGAAATTCAAACCAAATTTTACCTAAATTTCATGAACTTTGAAGCGTTACATTCGTTATATTAGATTCATTGTAATGTGATTTAACTACTTTTGTGCCTTACATGTTGAAAAAGTAACCAAATAACTTCTTATTTCAAGATTCAAGTGCATTACTTGCGTTGAAATTCAAACTAAATTTGACCTAAATTTGATGAACTTTGAAGCGTTACATTCGTTATATTAGATTCATTGTAATGCCATTTAACTACTTTTGTGTCTTACATGTTGAAAAAGTGACCAAATAACTTCTTATTTCAAGATTCAAGTGCATTACAAGCGTTGAAATTTAAACAAAAAATGACTTAAATTTGATCAGCTTCAAAACGTTACATTCATTATATTTGATTCATTTAAAGTTAGTTAACTACTTTTGTGTCTTACATGTTGAAAAAGTAACCAAATAACATCTTATTTCAAGATTCAAGTGCATTACTTGTGTTGAAATTCAAACCAAATTTGACCTAAATTTGATGAACTTCGAAGCGTTATATTCCTTATATTAGATTCATTGTTTAACTACTTTTGTGCCATACATGTTGAAAATGTAACCAAATAACTTTTTATTTCAAGATTCAAGTGCATTACTTGCGTTAAAATTCAAACATAATTTGACCTAAATTTGATGAACTTTGAAGCGTTACATTCGTTATATTAGATTCATTGTAATGTGATTTAACTACTTTTGTGCCTTACATGTTGAAAAAGTAACCAAATAACTTCTTATTTCAAGATCCAAGTGCATTACTTGTGTTGAAATTCAAACCAAATTTGACCTAAATTTGATGAACTTTGAAGCGTTACATTCGTTATATTAGATTCATTGTAATGTGATTTAACTACTTTTGTGCCTTACATGTTGAAAAAGTAACCAAATAACTTCTTATTTCAAGATCCAAGTGCATTACTTGCGTTGAAATTCAAACCAAATTTGACCTAAATTTGATGAACTTTGAAGCGTTACATTCGTTATATTAGATTCATTGTAATGTCATTTAACTACTTTTGTGTCTTACATGTTGAAAAAGTAACCAAATAACTTCTTATTTCAAGATTCAAGTGCATTACAAGCGTTGAAATTTAAACAAAAAATGACTTAAATTTGATCAACTTTAAAACGTTACATTCATTATATATGATTCATTTAATGTTAGTTAACTACTTTTGTGTCTTACATGTTGAAAAAGTAACCAAATAACTTCTTATTTCAAGATTCAAGTGCATTACTTGTGTTGAAATTCAAACCAAATTTGACCTAATTTGATGAACTTTGAAACGTTATATTCCTTATATTAGATTCATTGTAATGTGATTTAACTACTTTTCTGCCATACATGTTGAAAAAGTAACCAAATAACTTCTTATTTCAAGATTCAAGTGCATTACTTGCGTTGAAATTCAAACATAATTTGACCTAAATTTGATGAACTTTGAAGCGTTACATTCGTTATATTAGATTCATTGTAATGTGATTTAACTACTTTTGTGCCTTACATGTAGAAAAAGTAAGTAAATAATTTCTTATTTCAAGATTCAAGTGCATTACACGCGTTGAAATTCAAACAAAAAATGACTTAAATTTGATCAACTTTTAAACGTTACATTCATTATATTTGATTCATTTAATCTTATTTAACTACTTTTGTGCATTACATGTTGAAAAAGTAACCAAATAACTTCTTATTTCAAGATCCAAGTGCATTACTTGCGTTGAAATTCAAACCAAATTTGACCTAAATTTCATGAACTTTGAAGCGTTACATTCGTTATATTAGATTCATTGTAATGTGATTTAACTACTTTTGTGCCTTACATGTAGAAAAAGTAACCAAATAATTTCTTATTTCAAGATTCAAGTGCATTACACGCGTTGAAATTCAAACAAAAAATGATTTAAATTTGATCAACTTTAAAATGTTACATTCATTATATTTGATTCATTTAATATTATTTAACTACTTTTACATGTTGAAAAAGTAACCAAATAACTTTATTCAAGATCCAAGTGCATTACTTGCGTAGAAAATTCCAAACCAAATTGACCTAAATTTCATGAAACTTTGAGCGTTACATTCGTTATATTAGATTCATTGTAATGTGATTTAACTACTTTTGTGCCTTACATGTTGAAAAAGTAACCAAATAACTTCTTATTTCAAGATTCAAGTGCATTACTTGCGTTGAAATTCAAACTAAATTTGACCTAAATTTGATGAACTTTGAAGCGTTACATTCGTATTAGATTCATTGTAATGTCATTTAACTATTTTGTGTCTTACTGTTGAAAAAGTAACCAAATAACTTCTTATTTCAAGATTCAAGTGCATTACAAGCGTTGAAATTTAAACAAAAAATGACTTAAATTTGATCAACTTTAAAACGTTACATTCATTATATTTGATTCATTTAAAGTTAGTTAACTACTTTTGTGTCTTACATGTTGAAAAAGTAACCAAATAACATCTTATTTCAAGATTCAGTGCATATGTGTTGTTGAAATTCAAACCAAATTGACCTAAATTTGATGAACTTCAAAGTGTTATATTCCTTATATTAGATTCATTGTTTAACTACTTTTGTGCCATACATGTAGAAAATGTAACCAAATAACTTTTTATTTCAAGATTCAAGTGCATTACTTGCGTTAAAATTCAAACAAATTTGACCTAAATTGATGAATTGAAGCGTTACATTCGTTATATTAGATTCATTGTAATGTGATTTAACTACTTTGTCCTTACCATGTTGAAAAAGAACCAAATAACTTCTTATTTCATGATCCAAGTGCATTACTTGTGTTGAAATTCAAAAAATTTGACCTAAATTTGATGAACTTTGAAGCGTTACATTCGTTATATTAGATTCATTGTAATGTGATTAACGCTTTTGTGCCTTACATGTTGAAAAAGTAACCAAATAATTTCTTATTTCAATATTCAAGTGCATTACAAGCATTGAAATTCAAACAAAAAATGGCTTAAATTGATCAAAATTAAAACGTTATTATATTCATTGTAATGTGATTATACTTTTGTGCCTTACATGTTGAAAAAGTAACCAAATAACTTCTTATTTCAAGATTCAAGTGCATTATTTGCGTTGAAATTCAAACTAAATTTGACCTAAATTTGATGAACTTTGAAGCGTTACATTCGTTATATTAGATTAATTGTAATGTGATTTAACTATTTTTGTGCCTTACATGTTGAAAAAGTAACCAAATAACTTCTTATTTCAAGATCCAAGTGCATTACTTGCGTTGAAATTCAAACCAAATTTGACCTAAATTTCATGAACTTTGAAGCGTTACATTCGTTATATTAGATTCATTGTAATGTGATATAACTACTTTTGTGCCTTACATGTTGAAAAAGTAACCAAATAACTTCTTATTTCAAGATTCAAGTGCATTACTTGAGTTGAAATTCAAACTAAATTTGACCTAAATTTGATGAACTTTGAAGCGTTACATTCGTTATATTAGATGCATTGTAATGTCTTAACTACTTTGTGTCTTACATGTTGAAAAAGTAACCAAATAACTTCTTATTTCAAGATTCAAGTGCATTACAAGCGTTGAAATTTAAACAAAAAATGACTTAAATTTGATCAACTTTAAAACGTTACATTCATTATTTGATTCATTTAATGTTAGTTAACTACTTTTGTGTCTTACATGTTGAAAAAGTAACCAAATAACTTCTTATTTCAAGATTCAAGTGCATTACTTGTGTTGAAATTCAAACCAAATTTGACCTAAATTTGATGAACTTCGAAGCGTTATATTCCTTATATTAGATTCATTGTAATGTGATTTAACTACTTTTGTGCCATACATGTTGAAAATGTAACCAAATAACTTTTTATTTCAAGATTCAAGTGCATTACTTGCGTTAAAATTCAAACATAATTTGACCTAAATTTGATGAACTTTGAAGCGTTACATTCGTTATATTAGATTCATTGTAATGTGATTTAACTACTTTTGTGCCTTACATGTAGAAAAAGTAAGTAAATAATTTCTTATTTCAAGATTCAAGTGCATTACACGCGTTGAAATTCAAACAAAAAATGACTTAAATTTGATCAACTTTTAAACGTTACATTCATTATTTGATTCATTTAATCTTATTTAACTACTTTTGTGCATTACATGTTGAAAAAGTAACCAAATAACTTCTTATTTCAAGATCCAAGTGCATTACTTGCGTTGAAATTCAAACCAAATTTGACCTAAATTTCATGAACTTTGAAGCATTACATTTATATTAGATTCATTGTAATGTGATTTAACTACTTTTGTGCCTTACATGTAGAAAAAGTAACCAAATAATTTCTTATTTCAAGATTCAAGTGCATTACACGCGTTGAAATTCAAACAAAAAATGATTTAAATTTGATCAACTTTAAAATGTTACATTCATTATATTTGATTCATTTAATATTATTTAACTACTTTTACATGTTGAAAAAGTACCAGGCCAAGACATGTCTAAAATACTCGAATATAGGTCAATCAATGTATAGTAACAGTATAACATAGAATCAGAACTCATCTTAAAACACTTTTAGGATTAATTGGACTTGAACCTAGTGGAGAATGGATCACCCTCTCATCAAAGTATTTGATGAAGATTGCATAACTGGATCATAAGATAAGAGTTAGGATAAGAGGCTAGTTACTACTAAGCCGTTGCCACTTCCCTAGGAGTACGATAATTAACTTAGTAAAATCGTAGAGATACTTTCCAATAGACTAGCTACACGATAGGTACTCTGCCTTAGATTCTGGCTGATTAAGTGACACCATAAGACTAAACGTGACAATAGTCAATCACAGTCCTATATCATAATCGACATAGGGTAAAAAAAACCTATTTAGTACGTCAACCGGAACCGCATCAGTAGTTAAATCACATTACAATGAATCTAATATAACGAATGTAACGCTTCAAAGTTCATCAAATTTAGGTCAAATTATGTTTGAATTTTAACGCAAGTAATGCACTTGAATCTTGAAATAAAAGTTATTTGGTTACATTTTCAACATGTATGGCACAAAAGTAGTTAAATCACATTACAATGAATCTAATATAAGGAATATAACGCTTCGAAGTTCATCAAATTTAGGTCAAATTTGGTTTGAATTTCAACACAAGTAATGCACTTGAATATTGAAATAAGAAGTTATTGGTTACTTTTTCAACATGTAATGCACAAAGTAGTTAAATAAGATTAAATGAATCAATATAATGAATGTAACGTTTTAAAGTTGATCAAATTTAAGTCATTTTTGTTTGAATTTCAACGCGTGTAATGCACTTGAATCTTGAAATAAGAAATTATTTGGTTACTTTTTCTACATGTAAGGCATAAAAGTAGTTAAATCACATTATAATGAATCTAATATAACGAATGTAACGCTTCAAAGTTCATCAAATTTAGGTCAAATTTAGTTTGAATTTCATCGCAAGTAATGCACTTGAATCTTGAAATAAGAAGTTATTTGGTTACTTTTTCTACATGTAATACCCAAAAGTAGTTAAATAAGATTAAATGAATCAACTATAATGAATGTAACGTTTTAAAGTTGATCAAATTTAAGGCTTTTTTGTTTGAATTTCAACGTGTAATGCACTTGAATCTTGAAATAAGAAATTATTTAGTTACTCTTTCTACATGTAAGGCACAAAGTAGTTAAATCACATTACAATAAATCTAATATAACGAATGTAACGCTTCAAAGTTCATCAAATTTAGGTCAAATTATGTTTGAATTTTAACGCAAGTAATGCACTTGAATCTTGAAATAAAAAGTTATTTGGTTACATTTTCAACATGTATGGCACAAAAGTAGTTAAATCACATTACAATGAATCTAATATAACGAATGTAACGCTTCAAAGTTCATGAAATTTAGGTCAAATTTGGTTTGAATTTCTACGCAAGTAATGCACTTGGATCTTGAAATAAGAAGTATTTGGTTACTTTTTTCAACATGTAAAAGTAGTTAAATAATATTAAATGAATCAAATATAATGAATGTAACGTTTTAAAGTTGATCAAATTAAAGTCATTTTTTGTTTAAATTTCAACGTTGTAACGCACTTGAATCTTGAAATAAGAAGTTATTTGGTTACTTTTTCAACATGTAAGGCACAAAAGTAGTTAAATCACATTACAATGAATCTAATATAACGAATGTAACGCTTCAAAGTTCATCAAATTTAGGTCAAATTATGTTTGAATTTCAACGCAAGTAATGCACTTGGATCTTGAAATAAGAAGTTATTTGGTTACTTTTTCAACATGTAAGGCACAAAAGTAGTTAAATCACATTACAATGAATCTAATATAACGAATGTAACGCTTCAAAGTTCATCAAATTTAGGTCAAATTTTGTTTGAATTTCAACGCAAGTAATGCACTTGAATCTTGAAATAAGAAGTTATTTGGTTACGTTTTCAACATGTAATGCACAAAAGTAGTTAAATAAGATTAAATGAATCAAATATAATGAATGTAACGTTTTAAAGTTGATCAAATTTAAGTCATTTTTTGTTTGAATTTCAACGCGTGTAATGCACTTGAATCTTGAAATAAGAAATTATTTAGTTACTTTTTCTACATGTAAGGCACAAAAGTAGTTAAATCACATTACAATAAATCTAATATAACGAATGTAACGCTTCAAAGTTCATCAAATTTAGGTCAAATTATGTTTGAATTTTAACGCAAGTAATGCACTTGAATCTTGAAATAAAAAGTTATTTGGTTACATTTTCAACATGTATGGCACAAAAGTAGTTAAATCACATTACAATGAATCTAATATAAGTAATATAACTCTTCGAAGTTCATCAAATTTAGGTCAAATTTGGTTTGAATTTCAACACAAGTAATGCACTTGAATCTTGAAATAAGAAGTTATTTGGTTACTTTTTCAACATGTAAGACACAAAAGTAGTTAACTAACATTAAATGAATCAAATATAATGAATGTAACGTTTTAAAGTTGATCAAATTTAAGTCATTTTTTGTTTAAATTTCAACGCTTGTAATGCACTTGAATCTTGAAATAAGAAGTTATTTGGTTACTTTTTCAACATGTAAGGCACAAAAGTAGTTAAATCACATTACAATGAATCTAATATAACGAATTTAACGCTTGAAAGTTCATCAAATTTAGGTCAAATTTAGTTTGAATTTCAACGCAAGTAATGCACTTGAATCTTGAAATAAGAAGTTATTTGGTTACTTTTTCAACATGTAAGGCACAAAAGTAGTTAAATCACATTACAATGAATCTAATATAACGAATGTAACGCTTCAAAGTTCATGAAATTTAGGTCAAATTTGGTTTGAATTTCAACGCAAGTAATGCACTTGGATCTTGAAATAAGAAGTTATTTGGTTACTTTTTCAACATGTAAGGCACAAAAATAGATAAATCACATTACAATTAATCTAATATAACGAATGTAACGCCTCAAAGTTCATCAAATTTAGGTCAAATTTAGTTTGAATTTCAACTCAAGTAATGCACTTGAATCTTGAAATAAGAAGTTATTTGGTTACTTTTTCAACATGTAAGGCACAAAAGTAGTTATATCACATTACAATGAATCTAATATAACGAATGTAACGCTTCAAAGTTCATGAAATTTAGGTCAAATTTGGTTTGAATTTCAACGCAAGTAATGCACTTGGATCATGAAATAAGAAATTATTTGGTTGCTTTTTCAACATGTAAGGCACAAAAATAGTTAAATCACATTACAATTAATCTAATATAACGAATGTAACGCTTCAAAGTTCATCAAATTTAGGTCAAATTTAGTTTGAATTTCAACGCAAGTAATGCACTTGAATCTTGAAATAAGAAGTTATTTGGTTACTTTTTCAACATGTAAGGCACAAAAGTAGTTAAATCACATTACAATGAATCTAATAAACCAATGTAACGCTTCAAAGTTCATGAAATTTAGGTCAAATTTGGTTCGAATTTCAACGCAAGTAATGCACTTGGATCTTGAAATAAGAAGTTATTTGGTTACTTTTTCAACATGTAAGGCACAAAAATAAATAAATCACATTACATTAATCTAATATAAACGAATGTAACGCCTCAAAGTTCATCAAATTTAGGTCAAATTTAGTTTGAATTTCAACGCAAGTAATGCACTTGAATCTTGAAATAAGAAGTTATTTGGTTACTTTTTCAACATGTAAGGCACAAAAGTAGTTAAATCACATTACAATGAATCTAATAACGTTTTAATGTTGATCAAATTTAAGCCATTTTTTGTTTGAATTTCAATGCTTGTAATGCACTTGAATCTTGAAATAAGAAATTATTTGGTTACTTTTTCAACATGTAAGGCACAAAAGTAGTTAAATCACATTACAATGAATCTAATATAACGAATGTAACGCTTCAAAGTTCATCAAATTTAGGTCAAATTTGGTTTGAATTTCAACACAAGTAATGCACTTGGATCTTGAAATAAGAAGTTATTTGGTTACTTTTTCAACATGTAAGGCACAAAAGTAGTTAAATCACATTACAATGAATCTAATATAACGAATGTAACGCTTCAAAGTTCATCAAATTTAGGTCAAATTATGTTTGAATTTCAACGCAAGTAATGCACTTGAATCTTGAAATAAGAAGTTATTTGGTTACTTTTTCAACATGTAAAAGTAGTTAAATAATATTAAATGAATCAAATATAATGAATGTAACGTTTTAAAGTTGATCAAATTTAAGTCATTTTTTGTTTGAATTTCAACGCGTGTAATGCACTTGAATCTTGAAATAAGAAATTATTTGGTTACTTTTTCTACATGTAAGGCACAAAAGTAGTTAAATCACATTACAATGAATCTAATATAACGAATGTAACGCTTCAAAGTTCATGAAATTTAGGTCAAATTTGGTTTGAATTTCAACGCAAGTAATGCACTTGGATCTTGAAATAAGAAGTTATTTGGTTACTTTTTCAACATGTAATGCACAAAAGTAGTTAAATAACATTAAATGAATCAAATATAATGAATGTAACGTTTTAAAGTTGATCAAATTTAAGTCATTTTTTGTTTGAATTTCAACGCGTGTAATGCACTTGAATCTTGAAATAAGAAATTATTTACTTACTTTTTCTACATGTAAGGCACAAAAGTAGTTAAATCACATTACAATGAATCTAATATAACGAATGTAACGCTTCAAAGTTCATCAAATTTAGGTCAAATTATGTTTGAATTTTAACGCAAGTAATGCACTTGAATCTTGAAATAAAAAGTTATTTGGTTACATTTTCAACATGTATGGCACAAAAGTAGTTAAATCACATTACAATGAATCTAATATAAGGAATATAACGCTTCGAAGTTCATCAAATTTAGGTCAAATTTGGTTTGAATTTCAACACAAGTAATGCACTTGAATCTTGAAATAAGAAGTTATTTGGTTACTTTTTGTCACGCCCCGAATCCGGGCTTAATTCGTGAACTAAATTCCCAAATTCAAGAAAATGACACGGCTACACTCCCAAGATTTCTCCAAAGAATGTAAAGCCACTTACTTTCAATTATCTAACAAGAAACAGTAAATTTATTAACTTAAAATAATTCATAACATATCCTCCAAAATTTCTAACTGTCCGCAATACTAACCTTAACTGAAAAAAACTCCAGTTTCCAAAAAATAAAAAGTTCATTCTAAACAAACCATCAAATAATTCACTCTAAACTTCTATTCAAAATCATGACCAGTAATCGTCCTCTAACCCAGTGTCGTCTCTGTTATCTGAAAAGTGGAAAACATAGGAGTGAGTATAAAAATACTTAGTAGGCGGAACATCCCCACTCCTTTTAAAAGTAAATTTATTTTAAAAACAAACAATATAAATATTTTTCTTTAAAAAATAATAATAAAGCTAACTATTAATATTTTACCGTACCATCTTCAAGCCACAAAAGACGAAACATAAAATAAATATTAATTAAAATTTTGAGTAAAACAACATACACCATCCGTCAATCACTATCTTCTATTTTCCTTTTTCTTGTCTTTTCTTTGACTATTGGGGAGTAATATGAAGGTTTCGCGAATGGGTCTTAACTGATATCAGTTCCTAACTTTATACCCGTTAGGAAAGGGCCTTACTTGTATCTTATATCTTGTGGCTTTTTGTCCATGCCAATGGAGATCTTATAAATGGTGGAACATGTTCCTCCCACTGCTATCCATCAACTTAATCCCAATAAAATCAAATAAAAAATTATATTATATTTTTCAAAACTTCATGGTAAACATATGATCTTTCAAAATACTTAAGAACACGGAAAATAAGGAAAGAGGTTATTTACTTTTAAAAATAATAATTAATCAGGGCGATATAAAAATATACGATAACTGTAATTAAAACATAATCTAAAAGATTCATATAATTAATAAAAACAAAACCATAAATATGAAAAAGGTGCAAAAGAAGCGACCGCGGAATAAAAATGAAACCACGGCAGTTTCGAAATTATTATTTTTATTTTGAAAACATATTTTTAAAAAAATCAAGAAACCAATTTCAAAATCTTAGACTTTCAAAATCAGAATCGGTCGTAAAATTAATCAATAAACCTGGTCACATATTAAACCTTTCAAATTCCATAATAAAATTTATTATCAATACTATGTGAAAGAACGGAGAGGGATAGTCCACCTACCTCGATTGAGCGCTTAGCGTACTTTCTGATACTTCGACTAACTCAAGTATTCCGCTCTTAAATTCTCTTCGGACTCTATCAGAAACCCATAATACACACATTAAGACTAAATTCATATTTGATAACTTAATCTTACGATCGTAAAATCGAAACCACTGAAAATTATTCACCTTGATGATCGTGTTCTGATATTCGGAAAGCCCCTCCTGGCGGCTATCACGTTCTGAGAGATAAAAAGAAACCCTAATAAAAACCTTAATAGTCATACATACGCCTCTACTTATAATAATCCGTAACTCTTATTTATAACTATTTATTATTAGTCCTCACACTAATTAAAATATACATAAAGCCCCAAACATAAAATTAGGGTATTACATTCTACCCCCATAGAAAAAGTTTCGCCTCGAAACTAATGTACCTTGTTCGTCAAACAAATATGGATATTTGGTGCGCATATCTTCCTCCAATTCCCATGTAGCTTCCCTTGGGTGTGATTGGTCCATTGCACTTTGACATACGGTATAGTTCTTCTTCTCAATACTTGTTCTTTACGATCAACAATTTTCATTGGAACTTCTTCATAATTTAAATTCTCTTGAACATGTAAAGGTTCCACTTCTAACACATGACTTTCATCTGGAACATAACGCCTCAATTGTGACACGTGGAAGACATTGTGTACTCTGGATAAAGCAGGTGGTAAAGCCAGTTGATATGCTAGTTGTCCAACTCTCTCTAATATTTCAAAAGGTCCTACAAACCTTGGACTTAACTTTCCACTCACGCCAAATCTCATAACACCTTTTGTCGGTGAGACCCTTAAATATACCTTTTCTCCTTTCTGAAATTCCAATGGTCTCCTTTTTGTATTTGCCCAACTTCTTTGTCGATCTTGAGCTGTCTTCAAATGTTGTCTTATCAATGTCACCTTCTCTTTAGCTATTTGCACTAATTCCGGACCGGTTATGCTCTTTTCCCCAACTTCATCCCAATAAGGGGGGAGCGACATCTTCTCCCATACAAAGCTTCAAAAGGGCCATACCAATGCTAGACTGATAACTGTTGTTGTATGAAAACTCCACTAAGGTTAGGTAATCACCCAATTACCTTTAAAATCAATGACACAAGCTCGAAGCATGTCTTCCAAAATTTGAATTACTCTCTCCGATTGACCATCAGTTTGAGGATGGAAAAGCAGTACTTAGGGATAATTTGGTACCAAATGATTCATTTAGACTTTTCCAAAAATGAGAGACAAATCGAGAATCACGATCTGATACAATTGATATTGGTACACCATGTAATCGAACTATGTTATCAATGTATAAGCGTACCAATTCTTCCATGGACATAGTGGCCTTCATGGAAGAAAATGAGCTGACTTCGTTAGTCTATCCACTATCACCCATATTGTATCTCTACCAGTTCTGGATTTAGGCAATCCTACCACAAAATCCATAGTCACGTGTTCCCATTTCCATTCTGGTATCTCTAATGGTTGTAATAGGCCTCCGGGTCGTTGATGTTCAGCTTTCACCTTTTGACAAAAAACAACGAGATACAAATCTGCAATGTCTTTCTTCATTCCCTTCCACCAAAAGTTTGTCTTCAAGTCCCTGTACATTTTTGTTCCTCCTGGGTGTATCGAAAATTTGGTGTTATGCGCCTCCTTCAATACTTCTTGCCTAACTGTTATTATTTGGTACCCATAATCTGCCTCGAAACCATAAACTACCGTGAGTGCCTTTGAAAATCTGAACCCTCGTGTACTTGATTGTTTATTTGGTTTGCACCTTCATCACCTTCTTGGGCTGTCTTAATCCTTTCAATTAATGTTGGCTGAGCTAGAAGCACAGAAAGCGTTCCATCCACACGTTCACCAATTTTAATCTCCAACTTCTCAAATTCCGTAATCAACTGTTCTTGTTGAGTCCACATAGCTGCTAGCATCCCTGATGATTTCTACTTAAAGCATCTGCTACCTTGTTGGCCTTTCCAGGATGATAACTAATTTTTAAGTCGTAGTCTTTCAGTAACTCCAACCATCTTCGTTGCCTCATGTTTAATTCCTTCTGCGTGAAAAGATACTTTAAGCTTTTATGATCAGTGAACACCTCACACTGTTCACCATACAAATAATGTCTCCAAATCTTTAGAGAAAACACCACTGCTGCTAGTTCCAAATCATGGGTGGGATAATTTTGCTCATATGGCTTCAACTGTCGAGAAGCATATGCAATTACTCTACCATTCTGCATTAACACATCCTAGACCATGTTTCGAAGCATCACTAGATTTGGAACCCTCCCGATTCAGTCGGGAGTGCTAAAATAGGTGCTGATACCAACTTTTGTTTCAGTTGTTGAAAACTCTCCTCACATGACGGGCTCCACTCAAACTTGGTTCTCTTTTGAGTCAAACGAGTTAGAGGTATCGCAATTGAGAGAAGCCTTCAATAAACTTCCTATAGTATCCTGCAAGACCAAGAAAACTACGAATCTCGGTAACATTGGATGGTGAGGCCAATCCACAATTGCTTCTATCTTTTTCGGATCCACGGGATATGCCTTCTCCAGATATCACATGTCCCAAGAAATTCACACTTGAGATCCAAAATTCACATTTCGAAAACTTAGCATACAACTTATTTTTCTCGAAGAGTTGTAGTACCATTCTTAAATGCTCCGAATGTTGTTCCATTCGATGATGAGTAGATAAGAACATCATCGATGAAGACCACGACACAATATCCAATTGTTCCTTGAATACTCTGTTCATTAAATCCATAAAAGCAGCTGGAGCATTTGTAATCCAAACGGCATCACGAGAAACTCGTAATGTCCATATCGAGTTCTAAATGCACTTTTAGGAATGTCTTCTTCCTTCATCCTTAATTGATGATATCCAGATCGAAGGTCAATCTTGGAGAATATCTTGGCATTCCTCAGTTGATCAAAGAGATCGTCTATTCGAGGCAAGGGATACTTATTATCCACAGTAATCTGTTCAAACTCTCTGTAATCAATACATAACCGCATGCTCCCATCCTTCTTCTTCACAAATAAGACTGGTGCTCCCCTGGTGAAACACTAGGTCGAATAAACTTCATATCAAGTAGTTCTGAAGTGTCCTTTCAATTCCTTAAGTTCAGCTGGTGCCATTCTATAAGGAGTCTTAGAGATAGGTTCTGCTCCAGGAATGAGATTAATCTCAAAATCAACTTCACGTTTAGGAGGTAAACCTGGTAATTTCTCTGGAAACACATCAGGATACTCACAAACAATTGGTACATCTTCCATATTTGGGATATTCTTCTTTGAATCCACCACGTATGCCAAGTATCCTCTACATCCTTTTTGTAAGTACTTAGAAGCCTTTATCGCCGAGATAATTGGCGTGATCTTATTTTTACTGCACTGGTATGTACCTTGAAATTTAAATTCTCCTTTTCTGGTATTGTAAATTGCACACTCTTTTCTTTACAATTGATCGTGGCATGATTTTGTGATAACCAATCCATACCCAGGATTATATCAAAATCCGATATGTCAATCAAAATAAAATTAGCAAAAAGCCCATGTATCCCAATATCAACTTGACAATCTCGGATAATGTGGTTAGAATTGAGAATCTTTCCTCCGGGAGTAGCAATATGATAAGTATCAGTAAAATATTCAGGTACTAACCCAAGAGTCTTAGCAAATTTACGAGACATAAATGAGTGAGTAGCACCACAATCAAATAAGGCATAAGCTGGGAGCGTATTGATAGATAGCGTACCTGCAACCACCTCATTAGAGTCATCTGCTTCCTGTCGAGTCAAAGTAAACACCCTTGCACTAGGCTTCTTTTGTTGTGGCTGTGAAGGCTGTTGCAGTGCTGGTCTGTCAGAAGAATTAGGCCTCACTGACTTAGGCTTAGGACAATCTGCAATTCTGTGACCTATCTCTCCACAATTAAAGCATGCTCCAGTCTTGAATCTGCATTCACCAGAATGTAATCTACCACAAGTCTCACAAGGCTTCCTTTGCCAAGAAGTTTCACCCTGACTCTGTTTTGTACTTGGTAGTAGCCTCCTTCTCTGTACTTGGGAACTTCAGTGTTTGGTCTAGTATTCTGCCCTTGCTGACTGTTAGTGGGTCTGAGCCTTTTTGTTCCTCTTTCCGCATCGCCTTTCCGGATGTCAGACTCTATTCGAATGCACCTCATGTAAGAATCTTCATAATCACGTGAAGGTACTGATGACAGTCTAGCCTGAATCCGTCTCAACAGTCCATCTTCAAAATGAAGCAGTCTCAATCTACTGTTTCCCATTAACTCAGGTACATACTGCCCCAAAGAATTAAACTTATTTGCATATTCAACCACAGACATTGACTCAGTCTGCTTCAGGTTAAAGAATTGTCTCTGCTTCTCAAGACGAAGTGAGTCCGGAAAATAATGATCCAGAAAAGCCTTTTTGAACTTCCCAATTTACAGTTGATTCGCGGATACATATGCTGGTGAAGCTCCTTCCCACCATCTTTGTGCGTCTCCGACTAGAAATGGTAAGACAACTTTACCCCTGACTTCCATGGGTACCTCCAGAACCTCGAAATTACGTTCCATCTCCCTCAACCACTTCTCAGCTTTCTCAGGATCCGCTCCACCATCAAAAGTTGGTACATTGGCCTTCTTCAAATGCTCATAATGTGCTTTAGTACTGGTAGCTGCATTCTGTGAGCGTCGCTCTTGAGACTGTTGAAGTTGCTGCTGGCCTTGCATCACTTGAGTCATCGTATTGAGTAATGCAACCATTTCTGGAGGCATAGTAAAAACAGGAGCTGGAGGAGGTGGAGGTGGAGGATCTCTCCTACCATCACAGTCATCGTTCGCAACCCTATTTCTTGGCCTACGTGTCCCTCTATTCAGATTAGCCAGAGGAACGTTCAGTTCTTCGTTCTCTTGCCCATTCGTTTCCTCAGAATGGTCATCTTCTCTGGAAGCCTCAGCTCTTCTACCACGATTCATCTTTTGGTAGTAAAAATTTCCCAAAGGATGAATATAGTCATTTAAGATAATAATAATAATAATAAAGATAATAAATAAAATAAAATAAATAAATAAATAAATAAAATAAAAACATAAATATAAACAAAAATCACTTCCTTAAATTTCTAAGTTCCACTGCAATCCATAATTCCTAATCCTAAAAGGCAAATCAATTCTTAATTTATAGAATCATAACCTATTGCTCTGATACCACTAAATGTCACTCCCCGAATCCGGGCTTAATTCGTGAACTAAATTCCCAAATTCAAGAAAATGACACGGCTACACTCCCAAGATTTCTCCAAAGAATGTAAAGCCACTTACTTTCAATTATCCAACAAGAAACAGTAAATTTATTAACTTAAAATAATTCATAACATATCCTCCAAAATTTCTAACTGTCCGCAATACTAACCTTAACTGAAAAAAACTCCAGTTTCCAAAAAAATAAAAAGTTCATTCTAAACAAACCATCAAATAATTCACTCTAAACTTCTATTCAAAATCATCGACCAGTAATCGTCCTCTAACCCAGTGTCGTCTCTGTTATCTGAAAAGTGGAAAACATAGGAGTGAGTATAAAAATACTCAGTAGGCGGAACATCCCCACTCCTTTTAAAAGTAAATTTATTTTAAAAACAAACAATATAAATATTTTTCTTTAAAAAAAATAATAAAAGCTAACTATTAATATTTACCTTACCATCTTCAAGCCACAAAAAGGCGAAACATAAAATAAATATTAATTAAAATTTTGAGTAAAACAACATACACCATCCCTCAATCACTATCTTCTATTTTCCTTTTTCTTGTCTTTTCTTTGACTATTGGGGAGTAATATGAAGGTTTCGCGAATGGGTCTTAACTGATATCAGTTCCTAACTTTATACCCGTTAGGAAAGGGCCTTACTTGTATCTTATATCTTGTGGCTTTTGTCCATGCCAATGGAGATCTTATAAATGGTGGAACATGTTCCTCCCACTGCTATCCATCAACTTAATCCCCAATAAAATCAAATAAAAAATCATATTATATTTTCATAAAACTTCATGGTAAACATATGATCTTTCAAAATACTTAAGAACACGGAAAATAAGGAAAGAGGTTATTTACTTTTAAAAATAATAATTAATCAAGGCGATATAAAAATATACGATAACTGTAATTAAAACATAATCTAAAAGATTCATATATTAATAAAACAAACAAAACATAAATATGAAAAAGGTTGCAAAAGAAGCGACCGCGGAATAAAAATTAAACCACGACAGTTTCGAAATTATTATTTTTATTTTGAAAACATATTTTTAAAAAAATCAAGAAACCAATTTCAAAATCTTAGACTTTCAAAATCCGAATCGGTCGGTAACAATTAATCAAATAAACCTGGTCACATATTAAACCTTTCAAATTCCATAATAAAATTTATTATCAATACTATGTGAAAAGAACGGAGAGGGATAGTCCACCTACCTCGATTGAGCGCTTAGCGTACTTTCTGATACTTCGACTAACTCAAGTATTCCGCTCTTAAATTCTCTTCGGACTCTATCAGAAACCCATAATACACACATTAAGACTAAATTCATATTTGATAACTTAATCTTACGATCGTAAAAATAGAAACCACTGAAAATTATTCACCTTGATGATCGTGTTCTTGATATTCGGAAAGCCCCTCTCCCTGGCGCCTATCGCGTTCTGAGAGATAAAAAGAAACCCGAATAAAAACCTTAATAGTCATACATACGCCTCTACTTATAATAATCCGTAACTCTTTTTATAACTATTTATTATTTAGTCCTCACACTAATTAAAATATACATAAAGCCCCAAACATAAAATTAGGGTATTACACTTTTTCAACATGAAGACACAAAAGTAGTTAACTAACATTAAATGAATCAAATATAATGAATGTAACGTTTTAAAGTTGATCAAATTTAAGTCATTTTTTGTTTAAATTTCAACGCTTGTAATGCACTTGAATCTTGAAATAAGAAGTTATTTGGTTACTTTTTCAACATGTAAGACACAAAAGTAGTTAAATGACATTACAATGAATCTAATATAACGAATGTAAAGTTTTAAAGTTGATCAAATTTAAGTCATTTTTTGTTTCAATTTCAACGCGTGTAACGCACTTCAATCTTGAAATAAGAAGTTATTTGGTTACTTTTTCTACATGTACGGCACAAAAGTAGTTAAATCACATTACAATGAATCTTATATAACGAATGTAACGCTTCAAAGTTCATGAAATTTAGGTCAAATTTAGTATGAATTTCAACGCAAGTAATGCACTTGAATCTTGAAATAAGAAGTTATTCGGTTACTTTTCAACATGTAAGGCACAAAAGTAGTTAAATCACATTACAATGAATCTAATATAACGAATGTAATGCTTCAAAGTTCATCAAATTTAGGTCAAATTTAGATTGAATTTCAACGCAAGTAATGTACTTGAATCTTGAAATAAGAAGTTATTTGGTTACTTTTTCAACATGTAAGGCACAAAAGTAGTTAAATCACATTACAATGAATCTAATATAACGAATATAACGCTTCAAAGTTCATGAAATTTAGGTCAAATTTGGTTTTGAATTTCAACGCAAGTAATGCACTTGGATCTTGAAATAAGAAGTTATTTGGTTACTTTTTCAACATGTAAGGCACAAAAGTAGTTAAATCACATTACAATGAATCTAATATAACGAATGTAATGCTTCAAAGTTCATCAAATTTAGGTCAAATTTAGATTGAATTTCAACGCAAGTAATGTACTTGAATCTTGAAATAAGAAATTATTTGGTTACTTTTTCAACATGTAAGGCACAAAAGTAGTTAAATCACATTACAATGAATCTAATATAACGTATGTAACGCTTCAAAGTTCATCAAATTTAGGTCAAATTTGGTTTGAATTTCAACACAAGTAATGCACTTGGATCTTGAAATAAGAAGTTATTTGGTTACTTTTTCAACATGTAAGGCAGAAAAGTAGTTAAATCACATTACAATGAATCTAATATAACTAATGTAACGCTTCAAAGTTCATGAAATTTAGGTCAAATTTGGTTTGAATTTCTACGCAAGTAATGCACTTGAATCTTGAAATAAGAAGTTATTTGGTTACTTTTCAACATGTAAAAGTAGTTAAAAATATTAAATGAATCAAATATAATGAATGTAACATTTTAAAGTTGATCAAATTTAAGTCATTTTTTGTTTGAATTTCAACGCGTGTAATGCACTTGAATCTTGAAATAAGAAATTATTTGGTTACTTATTCTACATGTAAGGCACAAAAGTAGTTAAATCACATTACAATGAATCTAATATAACGAATGTAACGATTCAAAGTTCATGAAATTTAGGTCAAATTTGGTTTGAATTTCAACGCAAGTAATGCACTTGGATCTTGAAATAAGAAGTTATTTGGTTACTTTTTCAACATGTAATGCACAAAATTAGTTAAATAAGATTAAATGAATCAAATATAATGAATGTAACGTTAAAAGTTGATCAAATTTAAGTCATTTTTGTTTGAATTTCAACGCGTGTAATGCACTTGAATCTTGAAATAAGAAATTATTTACTTACTTTTTCTACATGTAAGGCACAAAAGTAGTTAAATCACATTACAATGAATCTAAATAACGAATGTAACGCTTCAAAGTTCATCAATTTAGGTCAAATTATGTTGAATTTTAACGCAAGTAATGCACTTGAATCTTGAAATAAAAAGTTATTTGGTTACATTTTCAACATGTATGGCACAAAAGTAGTTAAATCACATTACAATGAATCTAATATAAGGAATATAACGCTTCGAAGTTCATCAAATTTAGGTCAAATTTGGTTTGAATTTCAACACAAGTAATGCACTTGAATCTTGAAATAAGAAGTTATTTGGTTACTTTTTCAACATGTAAGACACAAAAGTAGTTAACTAACATTAAATGAATCAAATATAATGAATGTAACGTTTTAAAGTTGATCAAATTTAAGTCATTTTTTGTTTAAATTTCAACGCTTGTAATGCACTTGAATCTTGAAATAAGAAGTTATTTGGTTACTTTTTCAACATGTAAGACACAAAAGTAGTTAAATGACATTACAATGAATCTAATATAACGAATGTAATGCTTCAAAGTTCATCAAATTTAGGTCAAATTTAGTTTGAATTTCAACGCAAGTAATGTACTTGAATCTTGAAATAAGAAGTTATTTGGTTACTTTTTCAACATGTAAGGCACAAAAGTAGTTAAATCACATTACAATGAATCTAATATAACGAATGTAACGCTTCAAAGTTCATGAAATTTAGGTCAAATTTGGTTTGAATTTCAACGCAAGTAATGCACTTGGATCTTGAAATAAGAAGTTATTTGGTTACTTTTTCAACATGTAAGGCACAAAAATAGTTAAATCACATTACAATTAATCTAATATAACGAATGTAACGCTTCAAAGTTCATCAAATTTAGGTCAAATTTAGTTTGAATTTCAACGCAAGTAATGCACTTGAATCTTGAAATAAGAAGTTATTCGGTTACTTTTTCAACATGTAAGGCACAAAAGTAGTTAAATCACATTACAATGAATCTAATAACGTTTTAATGTTGATCAAATTTAAGCCATTTTTTGTTTGAATTTCAATGCTTGTAATGCACTTGAATCTTCAAATAAGAAATTATTTGGTTACTTTTTCAACATGTAAGGCACAAAAGTAGTTAAATCACATTACAATGAATCAAATATAACGAATGTAACGCTTCAAAGTTATCAAATTTAGGTCAAATTTGGTTTGAATTTCAACACAAGTAATGCACTTGGATCTTGAAATAAGAAGTTATTTGGTTACTTTTTCAACATGTAAGGCACAAAGTAGTTAAATGACATTACAATGAATCTAATATAACGAATGTAACGCTTCAAACTTCATCAAATTTAGGTCAAATTATGTTTGAATTTTAACGCAAGTAATGCACTTGAATCTTGAAATAAAAAGTTATTTGGTTACTTTTTCAACATGTAAAAGTAGTTAAATAATATTAAATGAATCAAATAATGAATGTAACATTTTAAAGTTGATCAAATTTAAGTTTTTTGTTTGAATTTCAACGCGTGTAATGTACTTGAATCTTGAAATAAGAAATTATTTGGTTACTTTTTCTACATGTAAGGCACAAAAGTAGTTAAATCACATTACAATGAATCTAATATAACGAATGTAACGCTTCAAAGTTCATGAAATTTAGGTCAAATTTGGTTTGAATTTCAACGCAAGTAATGCACTTGGATCTTGAAATAAGAAGTTATTTGGTTACTTTTTCAACATGTAATGCACAAAAGTAGTTAAATAACATTAAATGAATCAAATATAATGAATGTAACGTTTTAAAGTTGATCAAATTTAAGTCATTTTTTGTTTGAATTTCAACGCGTGTAATGCACTTGAATCTTGAAATAAGAAGTTATTTGGTTACTTTTTCTACATGTAAGGCACAAAAGTAGTTAAATCACATTACAATGAATCTAATATAACGAATGTAACGCTTCAAAGTTCATCAAATTTAGGTCAAATTATGTTTGAATTTCAACGCAAGTAATGCACTTGAATCTTGAAATAAGAAGTTATTTGGTTACTTTTCAACATGTAAGGCACAAAAGTAGTTAAATCACATTACAATGAATCTAATATAGGAATAAACGCTTCGAAGTTCATCAAATTTAGGTCAAATTTGGTTTGAATTTCAACACAAGTAATGCACTTGAATCTTGAATAAGAAGTTATTTGGTTACTTTTCAACATGTAAGACAAAAGTAGTTAACTAACATTAAATGAATCAAATATAATGAATGTAACGTTTTAAAGTTGATCAAATTTAAGTCATTTTTTGTTTAAATTTCAACGCTTGTAATGCACTTGAATCTTGAAATAAGAAGTTATTTGGTTACTTTTTCAACATGTAAGACACAAAAGTAGTTAAATGACATTACAATGAATCTAATATAACGAATGTAATGCTTCAAAGTTCATCAAATTTAGGTCAAATTTATTTGAATTTCAACGCAAGTAATGTACTTGAATCTTGAAATAAGAAGTTATTTGGTTACTTTTTCAACATGTAAGGCACAAAAGTAGTTAAATCACATTACAATGAATCTAATATAACGAAAGTAATGCTTCAAATTTCATGAAATTTAGGTCAAATTTGGTTTGAATTTCTACGCAAGTAATGCACTTGGATCTTGAAATAAGAAGTTATTTGGTTACTTTTTCAACATGTAAAAGTAGTTAAATAATATTAAATGAATCAAATATAATGAATGTAACATTTTAAAGTTGATCAAATTTAAATCATTTTTTGTTTGAATTTCAACGCGTGTAATGCACTTGAATCTTGAAATAAGAAATTATTTGGTTACTTTTTCTACATGTAAGGCACAAAAGTATATAAATCACATTACAATGAATCTAACATAACGAATGTAACGCTTCAAAGTTCATGAAATTTAGGTCAAATTTGGTTTGAATTTCAACGCAAGTAATGCACTTGGATCTTGAAATAAGAAGTTATTTGGTTACTTTTTCACATGTAATGCACAAAATTAGTTAAATAAGATTAAATGAATCAAAATATAATGAATGTAACGTTTAAAAGTTGATCAATTTAAGTCATTTTTTGTTGAATTTCAACGCGTGTAATGCACTTGAATCTTGAAATAAGAAATTATTTACTTACTTTTTCTAGGTAAGGCACAAATGTAGTTAAATCACATTACATGAATCTAATATAACGAATGTAACGCTTCAAAGTTCATCAAATTAGGTCAAATTATGTTTTTGAATTTAACGCAAGTAATGCACTTGAATCTTGAAATAAAAAGTTATTTGGGTTACATTTTCAACATGTATGGCACAAAAGTAGTAAATCACATTACATGAATCTAATATAACGAATGTAACGCTTCAAAGTTCATTAAACTTAGGTCAATTTGGTTGAATTTCTACGCAAGTAATGCACTGGATCTTGAAATAAGAAGTTATTTGGTTACTTTTCAACATGTAAAAGTAGTTAAATAATATTAAATGAATCAAATATAATGAATGTAACATTTAAGTTGATCAAATTTAAATCATTTTTTGTTTGAATTTCAACGCGTGTAATGCACTTGAATCTTGAAATAGAAATTATTGGTTACTTTTTCTACATGTAAGGCACAAAAGTAGTTAATCACATTACAATGAATCTAATAAACGAATGTAACGCTTCAAAGTCATGAAATTTAGGTCAAATTTGGTTTGAATTTCAACGCAAGTAATGCACTTGGATCTTGAAATAAGAAGTATTTGGTTACTTTTTCAACATGTAATGCACAAAATTAGTTAAATAAGATTAAATGAATCAAATATAATGAATGTAACGTTTAAAAGTTGATCAAATTTAAGTCATGTTTTGTTTGAATTTCAACGCGTGTAATACCTTGAATCTTGAATTGAAAAAGTAACCAAATAACTTCTTATTTCAAGATTCAAGTGCATTACTTGCGTTGAAATTCAAACTAAATTTGACCTAAATTTGATGAACTTTGAAGCGTTACATTCGTTATATTAGATTCATTGTAATGTGATTTAACTACTTTTGTGCCTTACATGTTGAAAAAGTAACCAAATAACTTCTTATTTCAAGATTCAAGTGCATTACTTGCGTTGAAATTCAAACTAAATTTGACCTAAATTTGATGAACTTTGAAGCGTTACATTCGTTATATTAATTCATTGTAATGTGATTTAACTACTTTTGTGCCTTACATGTTGAAAAAGTAACCAAATAACTTCTTATTTCAAGATTCAAGTGCATTACTTGCGTTGAAATTCAAACTAAATTTGACCTAAATTTGATGAACTTTGAAGCGTTACATTCGTTATATTAGATTCATTGTAATGTGATTTAACTACTTTTGTGCCTTACATGTTGAAAAAGTAACCAAATAACTTCTTATTTCAAGATTCAAGTGCATTACTTGCGTTGAAATTCAAACTAAATTTGACCTAAATTTGATGAACTTTGAAGCGTTACATTCGTTATATTAGATTCATTGTAATGTGATTTAACTACTTTGTGCCTTACATGTTGAAAAAGTAACCAAATAACTTCTTATTTCAAGATTCAAGTGTTACAAGCGTTGAAATTCAAACAAAAATGACTTAAATTTGATCAACTTTAAACGTTACATTCGTTATATTGATTATTTAATGTTATTAAATATTTTGTGCCTTACATGTTGAAAAAGTAACCAAATAACTTCTTATTTCAAGATCAAGTGCATTACTTGCGTTGAAATTCAACGAAATTTGACCTAAATTTCGTGAACTTTGAAGCGTTACATTCGTATATTAGATTCATTGTAATGATTTAACTACTTTTGTGCCTTGCATGTTGAAAAAGTAACCAAATAACTTCTTATTTCAAGATTCAAGTGCATTACTTGCGTTGAAATTCAAACTAAATTTGACCTAATTTGATGAACTTTGAAGCGTTACATTCGTTATATTAGATTCATTGTAATGTGATTTAACTACTTTTGTGCCTTACATGTTGAAAAAGTAACCAAATAACTTCTTATTTCAAGATTCAAGTGCATTACTTGCGTTGAAATTCAAACCAAATTTGACCTAAATTTCATGAACTTTGAAACGTTACATTCGTTATATTAGATTCATTGTAATGTGATTTAACTAATTTTTGCCTTACATGTTGAAAAAGTAACCAAATAACTTTTATTTCAAGATTCAAGTGCATTACTTGCGTTGAAATTCAAACCAAATTTGACCTAAATTTGATGAATTTAAGCTTACATTCGTTATATTAGATTCATTGTAATGTTATTTAACTACTTTTGTGCCTTACATGTTGAAATAACCAAATAACTTCTTATTTCAAGATTCAAGTGCATTACTTGCGTTGAAATTCAAACCAAATGACATAATTTGAACTTTAAGCTTTACATTCATTATATTTGATTCATTTAACGTTATTTAACTACTTTGTGCCTTACATGTTGAAACAGTAACCAAATAACTTTATTTCAAGATTCAAGTGCATTACTTGTGTTGAAATTTAAACCAAATTTGACCTAAATTTGATGAACTTTGAAACGTACATTGTATATTGATTAATTGCAATGTGATTTAACTACTTTTGTGCCTTACATGTTGAAAAAGTAACCAAATAACTTCTTATTTCAAGATTCAAGTGCATTACTTGCGTTGAAATTCAAACTAAATTTGACCTAAATTTGATGAACTTTGAAGCGTTACATTCGTTATATTAGATTCATTGTAATGTGATTTAACTACTTTTGTGCCTTACATGTTGAAAAAGTAACCAAATAACTTCTTATTTCAAGATTCAAGTGCATTACTTGCGTTGAATTCAAACTAAATTTGACCTAAATTTGATGAACTTTGAAGCGTTACATTCGTTATATTAGATTCATTGTAATGTGATTTAACTACTTTTGTGCCTTACATGTTGAAAAAGTAACCAAATAACTTCTTATTTCAAGATTCAAGTGTATTACAAGCGTTGAAATTCAAACAAAAAATGACTTAAATTTGATCAACTTTAAAACGTTACATTCGTTATATTTGATTCATTTAAATGTTATTAAATTACTTTTGTGCCTTACATGTTGAAAAAGTAACCAAATAACTTCTTATTTCAAGATCCAAGTGCGTTACTTGCGTTGAAATTCAAACGAAATTTGACCTAAATTTCGTTAACTTTGAAGCGTTACATTCGTTATATTAGATTCATTGTAATGTGATTTAACTACTTTTGTGCCTTACATGTTGAAAAAGTAACCAAATAACTTCTTATTTCAAGATTCAAGTGCATTACAAGCGTTGAAATTCGAACAAAAAATGACTTAAATTTGATCAACTTTAAAACGTTACATTCATTATATTAGATTCATTGTAATGCGATTTAACTACTTTTGTGCCTTGCATGTTGAAAAAGTAACCAAATAACTTCTTATTTCAAGATTCAAGTGCATTACATGCTTTGAAATTCAAACTAAATTTGACCTAAATTTTATGAACTTTGAACCGTTACATTTGTTATATTAGATTCATTGTAATGTGATTTAACTACTTTTGTGCTTTACATGTTGAAAAGTTACCATATGACTTATTTAAGATTCAAGTGCATTACTTGCGTTGAACTTCAAAACCAAATTTGACCTAAGTTGATGAACTTGAAGCTTTACATTCGTTATATTAGATTCATTGTAATGTGATTTAACTGCTTTTGTGCCTTACATGTTGAAAAAGTAACCAAATAACTTCTTATTTCAAGATCAAGTGCATTACTTGCGTTGAAATTCAAACTAAATTTGACCTAAATTGATGAACTTTGAAGCGTTACATTCGTTATTAGATTCATTGTAATGTGATTTAACTACTTTTGTGCCTTACATGTTGAAAAGTAACCAAATAATCTTATTTCAAGATTCAAGTGCATTACTTGCGTTGAAATTCAAACTAAATTTGACCTAAATTTGATGAACTTTGAAGCGTTACATTCTATTAGATTCATTGTAATGTGATTTAACTATTTTGTGCCTTACATGTGAAAAAGTAACCAAATAACTTCTTATTTCAAGATTCAAGTGTATTACAAGCGTTGAAATTCAAACAAAAAATGACTTAAATTGATCAACTTTAAAACGTTACATTAGTTATATTCATTCATTTAAATGTTATTAAATTACTTTTGTGCCTTACATGTTGAAAAGTAACCAAATAACTTCTTATTTCAAGATTCAAGTGCATTACTTGCGTTGAAATTCAAACGAAATTTGATGACTTTGAAGCGTTACATTTGTTATATTAGATTAATTGTAATGTGATTTAACTACTTTTGTGCCTTATATGTGAAAAAGTAACCAAATAACTTCTTATTTCAAGATTCAAGTGCATTACTTACGTTGAAATTCAAACTAAATTTGACCTAAATTTGATGAACTTTGAAGCGTTACATTCGTTATATTAGATTCATTGTAATGTGATTTAAATACTTTTGTGCCTTACATGTGATAACTCTATATTTTAGAGTTATTCACATCTAATTTTCACATTTTATTTGGGAATTCATTGGCTTTATTTGGAAAAGTGAATAAAAATGTGTGGATTTAAATGTTTTCTACCTTTTTGCCTTTTAATGTGGAATTATTGCCAAAAGTCAATTTAATTGAGTTAATTTCTCAAATTGAAGATGAGTTGTATTGTTTGATTGTTATTTCGGGAATTAGTTTGAATTGAATTGGCGGAACTAGAATGGAAAGGGAACTTTGATGTTTGAAATTTGGTTGGATGCAAGTTGACCGTGACTAGCATGAAACAAGTGTGAAATTGGCAGCTATATACGTAATATGTATATCTATTATATATATAATATATATATATATATATATATATATATATGTATACATTATACACTCACACACCATATCGTCACCAAAAATCCAGCTAGATGTAAAGTGGCGGTACTAAGCATTTATGCCTTTTGTCCCACTTGTTATTTCTTTATATATATATATACATAATATATATATATAGATGCACATATGTATTTGTTTGAATGTAGGGAGACAAGGTGGACAAGAAGTTGGAGGAAAAGGCCAAGGATTTCAGAGAGGCGGCTGGAATTTAGCTGCTGAACCTGCAGCCGCCAGAGGAAGAAGACAAAGGACCTGCAGAAAGTACTGATGTCTGCTGCAAAGCCTGCGGCTGTCAGAAGAAAAAGACAGATGATCACAGAATGCAGCTGAAGACCGGCTGAATTGGCTGAAATGTGCAGAGGAAGAAGACAACAACTCCAGAAGTCAACTGGGATTTATTTTGACTTTTTTGTTGGAATTTTTGGAGAAAATTCCAGAAATTATGGACACATGGTAGCTCGTGATTGGTTCTTGGTGCAACAAGAGGTTATATATGTATGTAGAAAACCAAGAGGAGGGGTTCGGCCAGAGAGAGAGTGAAGAGTTTGGAAGATAAGTTATTTGTTAGAAGGCTCTTGGCCGAGATAGAGAGTAGGTCTTTTTCTTCTTAGTTTTTCTTAGGATAGTTTAGTTTTTCTTCTTAGTTTTAGGCTGATCTTTAGAAAGGGAAGAACACAAGAGTGAGCAGGGTGACTTGCTGCAGCATCCACCAGCTGAGCAGTAGAGAGCAGCAGCATCCAGCAGAGGAAACGAAGGGCAGCAGCTTGATTAAACCGATTTGAGCAGTGGGTGATCTTCTGGCCAGAAGTAATCCCCTTTTCATTTCCTCATTTTGCTACCAATATTTGTAACTGAATGTTCTTGTAACATGAGAATGTTTTCATGAGTTTAAAGATTGATTAAACATGTTTTTGGGAAATGATATGTTTTTTCCGTCTTAGGCTTGACTTCGTTGATTGATGTCACTATGGATCTAGGGACTGTCTTTTCCTATTACTTTAATCTTTGTAATTCATGCTTTGTGGTTCAAGGATTGATTAAACATGTTTTAGGAGTAATATGTTTTCCATCTTAGGCTTGACTCCGTTCATTGGTTTCACTTAGGATCTCGGGACTATGCTTCTATTACTTTAATCCTTGTATTTCATGATTCTTGGTTCAAGGAGTGATTAAATATGTTTTGGGAGTGATATGCTTTCCGTCTTAGGGTTGATTCCGTTTATTGGTTTCATTATGGACCTAGGGGCTGTTTTTCTCATTACGTTTTCCTTGTTTTCCATGATTCGTTTCAGCATAATATTATCTTTAACCTGAAGATGTTGTGGTATAGTTAAGTATGAGCATGTTGAATACACTTTTTTTGACTATGATGATAAGTATGTTGTAGCATTACTTTCTGTTTTTATGTTTAATGCGTGTATGGGGCAAAGCTTGGTTTATTCATGTAATTGCATAAAAATTATGTGGCGCTATGTTTGAGAACTGCGTGAACAGCGGTAATCATATAGCAGTGGACTTGATAACTGCGTGAACAGCGGTACATTCACTGCCTAGCGTTGCGCTAGGTCCAAGGTATGTTATCGAGGATCTAGACTAGTAGATCAAGTGGTTTGGGTGAAACCAGACATGCTGCAGCATTGATATAGAACTGAAAGTATGCTTGTATACTTAGATTCATCTTTGGCTTGTACTTACATTTTGGCGTGAATGCCGCAGCATTGTATTACCTGCAGTACTCTTGTGATTATTTCCAGTAGGCTAACCTTTAACTGTTAGTTTAGTTAGGAGTAGGAATGCCGTAGCATTAGACCAATCTCATTTCATGATTTACCATTCTTTATTCTTTTATTCTTTTATGATTCATTATTCATTATTCTTTTAACCATTTGTACAATCATATTTGCTTTTGTAATTGGCATACATAGTCCCTGTGGGATCGATAATCTTGTACTTAGGTACATATATTACTTTAGAGTTTATTCACATCTAATTTTCACATTTTATTTGGGAATTCATTGGCTTTATTTGGAAAAGTGAATAAAAATGTGTGGATTTAAATGTTTTCTACCTTTTTGCCTTTTATGTGGAATTATTGCCAAAAGTCAATTTAATTGAGTTAATTTCTCAAATTGAAGATGAGTTGTATTGTTTGATTGTTATTTGGGGAATTAGTTTGAATTGAATTGGCGGAACTAGAATGGAAAGGGAACTTTGATGTTTGAAATTTGGTTGGATGCAAGTTGACCGTGACTAGCATGAAACAAGTGTGAAATTGGCAGCTATATACGTATATATGTATATCTCTATATATATATATATATGTATACATTATACACTCACACACCATATTGTCACCAAAAATCCAGCTAGATGTAAAGTGGCGGTACTAAGCATTTATGCCTTTTGTCCCACTTGTTTTCTTTATACATAATATAATCATATATATATATATATATACATGCACATATGTATTTGTTTGAATGTAGGGAGACAAGGTGGACAAGAAGTTGGAGGAAAAGGCCAAGGATTTCAGAGAGGCGGCTGGAATTTAGCTGCTGAACCTGCAGCCGCCAGAGGAAGAAGACAAAGGACCTGCAGAAAGTACTGATGTCTGCTGCAAAGCCTGCGGCTGTCAGAAGAAAAAACAGATGATCACAGAATGCAGCTGAAGACCGGTGAACTGGCTGAAATGTGCAGAGGAAGAAGACAAGAACTCCAGAAGTCAGCTGGGATTTATTTTGACTTTTTTTGGAATTTTTGGAGAAAATTCCAGAAATTATGGACACATGGTAGCTCGTGATTGGTTCTTGGTGCAACAAGAGGTTATATATGTATGCAGAAACACAAGAGGAGGGGTTCGGCCAGAGAGAGAGAGTGAAGAGTTTGGAAGATAAGTTATTTGTTAGAAGGCTCTTGGCCGAGATAGAGAGTAGGTCTTTTTCTTCTTAGTTTTTCTTAGGATAGTTTAGTTTTTCTTCTTAGTTTTAGGCTGATCTTTAGAAAGGGAAGAACACAAGAGTGAGCAGGGTGACTTGCTGCAGCATCCATCAGCTGAGCAGTAGAGAGCAGCAGCATCCAGCAGAGGAAACGAAGGGCAGCAGCTTGATTAAACCGATTTGAGCAGTGGGTGATCTTCCGGCCAGAAGTAATCCTCTTTTCATTTCCTCATTTTGCTACCAATATTTGTAACTGAATGTTCTTGTAACATGAGAATGTTTTCATGAGTTTAAAGATTGATTAAACATGTTTTGGGAAATGATATGTTTTTCCGTCTTAGGCTTGACTTCGTTGATTGATGTCACTATGGATCTAGGGATATCTTTTCCTATTACTTTAATCTTTGTAATTCATGCTTAGTGGTTCAAGGGTTGATTAAACATGTTTTAGGAGTAATGTTTTCCATCTTAGGCTTGACTCCGTTCATTGGTTTCACTTAGGATCTCGGGACTATGCTTCTATTACTTTAATCCTTGTATTTCATGATTCTTGGTTCAAGGAGTGATTAAATATGTTTTGGGAGTGATATGCTTTCCGTCTTAGGGTTGATTCCGTTTATTGGTTTCACTATGGACCTAGGGGCTGTTTTTTCCCATTACGTTTTCCTTGTTTTCCCATGATTCGTTTCAGCTAATATATATTCTTTAACCTGAAGATGTTGTGGCATAGTCAAGTATGAGCATGTTGAATACACTGTTTTGACTATGATGATAAGTATGCTGCAGCATTACTTTCTGTTTTTATATTTAATGCTTGTATGAGGCAAAGCTTGGTTTATTCATGTAATTACATAAAAATTATGTGGCGCTATGTTTGAGAACTGCGTGAACAGCGGTAATCATATAGCAGTGGACTTGATAACTGCGTGAACAGCGGTACATTCACTGCCTAGCGTTGCGCTAGGTCCAAGGTATGTTATCGGGGATCTAGACTAGTAGATCAAGTGGTTTGGGTGAAACCAGACATGCTGTAGCATTGATATAGAACTGAAAGTATGCTTGTATACTTAGATTCATCTTTGGCTTGTACTTACATTTTTGGCGTGAATGCCGCACATTGTATTACCTGCAGTACTCTTGTGATTATTTCCAGTAGGCTAACCTTTAACTGTTAGTTTAGATAGGAGTAGGAATGCCGTAGCATTAGACCAAACTCAGATTCATGATTTATCATTCTTTATTCTTTTTTCTTTTATTATTCTTTATTCTTTTAACCATTTGTACAATCATATTTGCATTTGTAATTGGCATACATAGTCCCTGTGGGATCGATAATCTTGTACTTAGGTACATATATTACTTGTTGACCGGTGTATACTTGCACTTGTTAAGATTGCGTTGATTTATTCTATATTCTTATCTTTACAAACCGGACAACGCAAAACGCAACAAGTTTTTGGCGCCGTTGCCGGGGACTTGGAGTCAATTTATTGTAAATATTGATTGTTTGCGTTTGGTTACTTTTATTTTTCAGTTTTTTTATACTCATTCCTGAGCTTATGAGATTATTGAAATGATTGTATGAGGTACAATAAATTATGCATGGCTGAACTATTTTGTGGATTTATTGATTGAATTATTTGTTAAATGTTGCTTGTGTATCATTCATTCTTAACGTGTGCTGTTTTACATGAGTAAAACGCGCAAGGGCAGTTAGCCAAGGATGAGGAGCAGACCATAAGGATCACTTCCAAGCGATACAAAATCCAAGAAGAGAAGGAAAAGAACATTGCAAGGCGATAATACTACGAAGTGGCAGAATACTAGACGAGCTAAAAACGAAGTCTGGAGCAGCTGAGTCGACCAGTGAGTCCAGCCAGAATGCAGAAATTCCAGTAGCTGCAAAAGAATCAGTGGAGCCGGATGCTGCAGCATCCGCATCACCAATGCCGCAGCAATGTAATATTCCAGAGAGCAAACCAGTACAGCAAAGAATGCCCTTCCCACAGAGGTTTGCCAAGAAGAAGCAAGATGAGCAGTTCAAGAAGTTCCTAGACATGCTGAAACAGTTGCACATCAACATTCCTTTGGTGGAAGCCATAGAACAAATGCCCAACTATGCGAAATTCATGAAGGATATCCTTACAAAGAAGAGAAAGTTGGGAGAATATCAAATTGTTGCACTAACCAAAGAATGTAGTTTCTTTTTGCAGGATAAGTTGCCCCCTAAAATGAAAGATCCGGGGAGTTTTAACATTCCTTGTTCTATTGGAGACTCATATTGTGGTATGGCCTTGTGTGATCTTGGAGCTAGCATCAACTTGATGCCTATGTCCGTTTTCAAACAATTGGGCATAGGAAAGGTAAGACCTACAACGGTAACATTGCAATTGGCGGATAGGTCTTTAGCTCACCCCGATGGAAAAATTGAGGATGTCCTGGTAAGAGTGGATAAGTTTATTTTTCCAGCTGACTTTATTGTTCTTGACTATGAAGCAGATAGGGAAGTTCCCATTATTTTAGGAAGACCTTTCCTAGCTACGGGGAGGACTCTTATTGATGTACAAAAAGGGGAACTAACCATGAGATTTCAGAACGAAAGAGTCACATTCAATGTTTTCAAGGCCATGAAATTCTATGATGAAGGTGAGGAGTGCTTTCATGTCACTACCCGTGAGTCTTTGGAAGAAAAAGATGAAGAGCAAGGTGAGGATGAAAAGGAGGCATTAATGGAGGAAAGTTTGCATGAGAATGGCAATATGGAGACCAAAGCACATTCAGCTTGGGTAGAAGGAAGTCCCCAAAGGTTCAGATTTCGAGCTCAATATGAATCCTTGGAGCTGTCTTCTAGAGATTTCAAGATAACAAAACCTTCTGTTGAAGAACCACCACAGCTGGAATTGAAGCAATTGCCGCAGCATCTGAAGTACGGGTTCTTGGGGGCAGATTCAACGCTGCCCGTGATCATTTCAGCCTTCCTTGATGCTGCACAAGAGGAGAAATTACTTGGAGTACTAAGGCAACACAAGAAAGCCATGGGCTGGACTCTAGCCGACATCAAGGGCATAAGTCCAACCCTATGCATGCACAAAATCAGTTTGGAAGAAACTTCCAAAAATTCTGTAGAAGGGCAGAGGAGATTGAATCCAATTATGAAGGAAGTGGTGAAGGAACAAATCATCAAGTGGCTGGATTTTGGCATCATCTACCCCATCTCTGATAGTTCGTGGGTAAGTCCTATCCAATGTGTACCCAAGAAAGGAGGAATCACTGTAGTAACAAATGAAGACAACGAGTTGATTCCTACAAGAACAGTCACGGGATGGAGAATATGCATTGATTATAGAAACTCAACAAAGCCACGAAAGGACCACTTCCCATTGCCTTTCATTGATCAAATGTTGGACAGGTTAGCTGGACATGAGTATTATTGTTTTCTTGATGGTTATTCAGGGTACAACCAAATTGCTGTAGCACCAGGGGACCAAGACAAAACTACTTTCACTTGTCCCTATGGTACGTTTGCTTTCAGAAGATGCCATTTGGATTGTGCAATGCTCCAGCAACGTTCCATCGCTGTATGATGGCCATTTTTACAGATATGGTAGAGCAGTACTTAGAGGTTTTTGGATGACTTTTCCATATTTGGAGATTCTTTCGATAATTGCTTAGAGAACTTGGCCAATGTACTTAAACGATGTGAGGAAACCAATTTAGTCCTCAATTGGGAGAAGTGTCACTTTATGGTTAGAGAAGGAATCGTGTTAGGTCACAGGATTTCAAAGAAAGGTCTTGAAGTAGACCGAGCAAAGATAGAGGTTATTGAAAAACTACCAACTCCAACAACTGTGAAACACATTCGAAGCTTCTTGGGACATGCAGGCTTCTACCGGAGATTCATTAAGGACTTCTCTAAGGTATCTAAGCCTTTATGTCAATTATTAGAAAAGGATAATGTGTTTTCTTTTGATGCAGCCTGTGCCGCAGCATTCGAGGAAATCAAGAAAAAGCTTATTTCAGCCCCCGTTATCATAGCACCTAACTGGACTTTACCATTCGAACTAATGTGTGATGCAAGTGATTATGCAGTAGGTGCTGTTTTGGGGCAGCGGCATAACAAAATTTTCCATTCCATCTATTATGCAAGCAAGACACTCACGGAGGCTCAGGTAAACTACACTGTTACTGAAAAGAGTTACTTGCTGTTGTGTTTGCCTTTGATAAATTCAGGTCCTATTTGGTGGGCACGAAAGTAATAGTCTACACCGATCATTCTGCCATCAAATACCTACTTGCAAGAAGGACTCAAAACCGAGGCTCATTAGATGGATTCTACTCCTACAAGAATTTGATGTGGAAATCAAGGACAAGAAAGGAGTGGAAAATCAAGTGGCTGATCATTTGTCTCGATTGGAGCAACAAGGGGGATGTCAAATCCCAATTAATGAATACTTTCCGGATGAACAACTGCTGGAAATTTCAGAAGAAACGAGACTGCCATGGTATGCGGATTATGCCAACTTTCTGGCCAGTGGTGCAATGCCGCCAGATTTCTCATACCATGAACGGAAGAAGTTTCTCCATGATGTCAAAAGTTATTTTTGGGAGGAACCCTTTCTGTTCAAACAATGCAAGGACCAAGTGATTCGGAGATGTGTAAACGATGATGAAATTGAGGACATCATTTTTCAATGTCACAACTCACCATGTGGCGGACATTTTGGAGGGTCAAGAACTGCAGCAAAGGTATTACAATCTGGTTTCTTTTGGCCTTCATTATTTAAAGATTGTTATGAGTTTGTGGCAAGGTGTGATCGCTGCCAACGAGTGGGTAACATCTCAAGAAGGAATGAAATGCCTCTCACCAACATTTTGGAAGTAGAACTTTTTGATGTATGGGGTATTGATTTTATGGGACCTTTCCCTCCTTCTTTTGGGAATTCATACATTTTAATGGCAGTGGATTATGTGTCTAAGTGGGTGGAAGCTGCAGCATTCCCCACTAATGATTCCAAAGTGGTGATCAATTTCCTTCGAAAGAACATTTTCTCACGTTTTGGAACACCTAGAGCAATCATCAGTGATGAAGGATCTCATTTTGTCAACAAATGGCTAGGTGGTGTGCTAGCCAAGTATCATGTTCATCACCGAGTTGCCCTACCATACCATCCTCAAACAAATGGACAAGTTGAGTTGTCCAACCGAATCATCAAAGGCATCCTTGAGAAGGTAGTTAACCCAAACCGAAAAGATTGGTCAAGAAGATTAGATGACGCTCTATGGGCTTACAGGACAGCTTTCAAGACTTCAATAGGTATGTCTCCTTATAGACTAGTTTTTGGGAAAGCTTGTCACTTACCCGTTGAGTTGGAGCACAAAGCATACTGGGCGCTGCAGCATCTCAACATGGATATGGATGCTGCTGGAAACAAGAGAATGCTACAGCTTTCTGAGCTGGATGAGCTGAGATTATTTTCCTATGAAAATGCCAAGTTATACAAGGAGAAAACCAAGAGATGGCATGATAAACACATCCAGCCAAGAAATTTTGAAATTGGACAACAAGTGTTGATTTTTAATTCAAGACTGAGGCTATTTCCAGGAAAATTGAAATCGAGATGGACCGGACCATACACAATTGAACAAATTCATCCTCATGGAGTGGTCTCGGTTATGGGCAAAACAGGAGCCAAATTTAAGGTCAATGGTCATAGACTGAAAATCTACAAAGATGGAGATCAAGAGCAAATCGTTAATTCTCTATCATTACTCAATGATGAAGAATTGGATGGACCTCACACGAATGGAAAACTCAAGTGAACATTCTCCAATTTTATTTTCTGTTTTTCTTTTCTTCTTTCTTCCTTATTTGTTTTTCATTTTTTTTTCTTTTTATTTATCATTTGTCATTTATTTGCTTCCTATGTTACTTATTTTACTGTTTTCCTTTTCTATATGTTTTTTTTTTTATTCTGCTCGTTTTAATTTTTAATTTCTAACTACTTTTTTTTTTATTTTATTTTTTTAGCCTTCAGTTATTTCTGTTAGTTTCCTATTTTCTGTTTTTTTTATTAGTAGGTAATTGTTTTTAAATTCTGTTTGTTTTTTTTTTTCTTTTTCCTTGTCTTTATTTTTCCTTTATTTCTGTTGTTTTGTCTCATTGGTGTCGGGTACACCTGTACCCGACAGTTGCCTTCTGGTTTGAATTCTCAACGGTACAATATATATATATATACATATATATATATATATATACATATATACACTGTAATTTTTGTCTAGGGAAGACAATCATGCTATTTCCAGATAGTCTTTTTCTTTGTTTTGTTCTGCCTTTATTGTAGGACAGAAGAAGGTATACGTGCAGTAGATGAACATTTTGGGGCAGAACAATCATTCCTTTCTGGACAAAGGACAATAGACCAATGGGTAAGAGAAAATCTGGTCAATGGGTGTCTTTTCAAGGTAGGTATTCACTATTCTACTTATAATTAATTTTTCAAAGAATGGATGCTTCCTAGTTAAAACCAAAAGACAACCATTTACTTCATATGTTTTCAACACAAACCAACAATTTTTGAACCAACTGAGAGCACTTCTCTCTTAAAAACACAACAAAGATTCACTACACTCACTACACTCACTACACTCACCACTCACCGAAAGAGAAAAGGGAAAAGAAAGAGGACACCCTTGGTTCCGTTGCCGGATTCTGAAGTAGAAATCCGACGCACAAGGCTTCTCTGTTCTTCTGACCGAGGGTTCTGAAGTAGAAATCCGACGCAACCAACACCTGAAAGGTATGTTTCCTTACTGAAAATCTGAAGATGAACTGCGGTTGAAATGGTATGTTTCTTTTGAGGGGTCAGCCGAACAGCATGGTTCCCGTTTCCCCCTTTTTACTGATTTTCCGAAACCATGCTCAGATCTGTTTTTTCTCTTCGATTATGGTCAAAATATAGACAAAGTTGGTTGGTATATATGAGTGGACTATGAATGTATGAGTACTTTGGTGTTTTTATTTGACAAATGTGATAAATGGTGTTTTCATGTGAATGGTGAGCAGTAGTCTTGTGTTTCAAAAGCATGTTGTTCCTGCTAAAATGCTGAAATTTTCTGATGAACGATGGAATCTACATTGTGGGTGACTGAAAGGCTGTGTTATTCTATGGGTTTTTGCTTAGTGTTTCTGGGACTGTTGTGAGCAAATATGAAGGAAATGTTTCTTTAAAAATGTGTGGTTATCATCTGTTTCGTCTGTTTTGAAGTATGATGTTTTGATAAGGGATAGAGTCTTTTTGCATGCTATATACTGAGAGATGTACATTTTCTGGATTCAAAGATGAATCTTCAGAAATCAAACTCCACCTTGAAAAGGGGACGGTAGGGTTTCGGGAGACGAGAGATAAAATTTTTGGGATATTTTGATGCTAATAATGTCTATTTTGGAATGAAACCTTCACACTGATATCCTTAGGAAATTCTGAATTTTTCTGGGTAGTCTCTATCTCATAATGGACAGTGGCTGAATCCTTTTTCCTTGATTTTTACTGATGAAAGTCCAGATACATGTTAAATGGTTGTGATTAGGATTTGCTGAGGCTGTTTAAGTTCTTTCTGTCCCTTTTGATTAGAAATTGCTGACTGTTTTGAGCCATGCTTGAACTGTTTTTATTGGGACTGTTTTGAACTATGCTTGGACTGTTTGTATCGGGACTGTTTGTAGGAATACTGTTTTTACTGGTTTAAGTCTTTGCAGGATGACAATTAAACAAATGATTGGAAAACTCCCTCCGAGGGAGAATTCTCTTCGGCAGATGCAGAAGCACGAATGAATGACTTGTACGCCGAGAAGCAATGCCTGGAAGACTTAGGGTTTGACCTGACGGGAGAACAACCCTACCCTTGCCAGAAACCTGCCGTCACGTAATCAGACTGAATGGTTGGGAACAGTTTTGTTCCCAACGAGTGGAGCCGGATATCGGAATAGTACGAGAATTCTACGCCAACTTGTGGCCGAATAGTGTGTACGCAGTGTTTGTTAGGGAACGGTTGGTGTCATTAAATCCAAGGACCGTCAACCAGCTGTTCAACCTTATCAACTACGACAACGACACAGATGATTTCTACTCCTTTTTGGCCAACCCAGAAGCCTGTGATAGAACCCTACAAGAAGTGACAGTCCCCGGGACTGAATGGACAATCTCAAAGAGCGGAAACAAGACTTGCAAGAGGGAAGCCTTGACAGACGAGGCAAAGATTTGGTTTTATTTTGTGAGGCACTCTTTGATGCCCACAAATCATTCCTCGACTGACAGTGGAACGAGTGGTACTCTTATCATGCATCATCAATGGGAGGACAGTGAACATTGGGAAGCTAGTATGTGAACAAATACGATCGTGTGCGGGTAAGAAGAGCGGGGAAATGTTCTTCCCCACCCTTATTTGTTTATTATGCAGGGCAGCCGGTGTAGAAGTGCCCATTGAAGACGATGACTTCTACCCCGGAGGAACAATTACGGCTCAGGACCTTCGCCGAATTCTGCCCTCATTACAGCCAAAGACGGAAGGAACACCGCCTGCTCCAACTCCCTTGCGAGCATACCGATGGACAACTCTTCCCCAACAGTAGCAGATGCTGCAGCATCCACGTCTGACGATGCTGTAGCCATGATGAGGCACATGCACGCGCAGCTGCAGATATTCTGGAGGTTCTCCCGCGAGCAATATGAAGCACACCTCAGATCTCTTCCCCGAAATCGGGTGCAAGCTGGCAACCCGTGGCCTGCATTCCCAACTGAACTGATTCCAGGAGAAGACCCGAACCAGATGGCAGACGATGATGTTATCATCACACCGTCACCGAATCCCTCAAAAAGGGAGTAATTCTGAACTTTTAAAACAATTTTTTTTACATTACTGTTTTATTTTTTTTATGCCTGCTGAGCAGGCCCTCGGACACCTTACTTTTTATTTGTTTTGCTCTACTTGCCTTGATGATGGTTTTAGACTAGTAGTTTTTTTGTTTTGACTTTTTGTTTGTTTGTTTTGTTGTGTTTTGTTTTGCATTTGCCTTACCTGCTGACCTTCTGTGGCTGAAATTCTGTGATTGATGGCAATGAGGACATTGCTTCCCTTGAGTTTGGGGGAGGGTGTCCTCTCATGGCAAAAGTTGAAAAATGGTGCTAAATTTAAAAATTTTTCCTACTGTCTCTTGAGAAACCTCTCTGCTGAAATTCTGACTGACTTAGTTGAATGCATAGATACATTGTATGAAGAAAAGCTGATTTAGGATGCCTTACAAAATGATTGATCCGGCATAAAGACCTGTTTGCATGATGTGGCAGCATTTCATATGACCCGTGAGAACTTAAATTTCAGCAGGATTAGTATAACTTTTTGGGGCCTGATTCATGATGATGTTTTAAAAACAAAAACACATTCTTGTAGACATTGTACCGTCTTCCTAAATAATTAGGTATTAATTAACCCTAAGTGAGAATTATTTTTACTCCCTATCTTTTGCACATAGTCTTACTTAGAGATTTTCATGTTCATAAAAAGAGTCACTATGGTATGAAGGTTCAGAATTTTTAACTCATTTGTTATATTCCTTGAGGCGAAATCCTAGTAGATTTGGTAATATAGAAATGATTGAGGCATGTTTTTGAATCGTTTGAGCCTTTCTAGCCTACCCTAATGTATTTTGCTTCCTTAGTTAACCCAAGTTGAGCCTAAGCCTAATTTCTTGACACCCTTATCAAAGAGCCACTTATCCTAAATGATTTGCATGTATCCATTCTTTGTCTCCCTAAAACTTGATCTTAGTCTGCTGTGAACATTGTTGAACATGAGTTTGGGGGTATGCTGAGAATGCTGTAGTGAGGAACATAGAAATGCTGCGGCACAATGCTGCAGCATTATCATTTTCTCTGGGATTAGTGGGTATTTTAAGGAAATTTTGAACTTCTGATATAAATGGTCTACGTATTGAGGGTATGTGTATAAAAATATGTGAAAAAGAGTGAAAACACCCTCTTTACTTTACAAAGGAAAAAAGAAGCGAAAAGAAAATATGTGTTATGCTTCTTGGAGGATAATTGCTAAATACTTATTGTGGTTAATTGTTGCACATATTTCTGAAGCATGGTGTAAATTTTTATACTCCTTGGGTTGACTAAAAAAAAAAAAAAAAAAAAAAAATTTTGGGAAGTGATAGCATTGGGTAGAAGCTCATGGCAGACTAGGACTAAGTTTTGAGCCTACTTTTTATCCATATTTTTCCTACCTTAGCCCTAGCCTACATTACAACCAAATTAAGACCTCTTTGATCTTTATTGCTAAATTTGCTACATTAGTGGAGAGGGGTGTAATAGATTGAGTTTGAGGATACCAAATGAACCTTAGGATTATCATATGTTGACTTATGAACTCGAGATTGAAAAGGACGGACTATTCACACACACACTTTTGAGTGGAAATTCTTCGAGCTTGGGTTAGTTAATATTTGGTTATTCACTTAAGGATGGAACTTATGACTACTTGAATTCTGCATTTTTCTCTGAAATCATTGGTCCCAAGTCAACTGAACTGGCTGAACAAAGTTTTTGGGTATGTATATTCTTGTTGTTGCCACATTGCTGCAGCATTGCTCGGGACGAGCAATGACATGAGTTTGGGGGTGTGATAACTCTATTATTTTAGAGTTATTCACATCTAATTTTCACATTTTATTTGGGAATTCATTGGCTTTATTTGGAAAAGTGAATAAAAATGTGTGGATTTAAATGTTTCTACCTTTTTGCCCTTTTATGTGGAATTAGTGCTAAAAGTCAATTTAATTGAGTTAATTTCTCAAATTGAAGATGAGTTGTATTATTTGATTGTTATTTGGGGAGTTAGTTTGAATTGAATTGGCGGAACTAGAATGGAAAGGGGATTTGATGTTTGAAATTTGGTTGAATACAAGTTGACCGTGACTAGCATGAAACAAGTGTGAAATTGGCAGCTATATACGTATATATGTATATATATATATATATATATATATATATATGTATACATTATACACTCACACACCAAAAATCCAGCTAGATGTAAAGTGGCGGTACTAAGCATTTATGCCTTTTGTCCCACTTGTTATTTCTTATATACATATATATATATATATATATGCACATATATGTATTTGTTTGAATGTAGGGAGACAAGGTGGACAAGAAGTTGGAGGAAAAGGCCAAGGATTTCAGAGAGGCGGCTGGAATTTAGCTGCTGAACCTGCAGCCGCCAGAGGAAGAAGACAAAGGACCTGCAGAAAGTACTGATGTCTGCTGCAAAGCCTGCGGCTGTCAGAAGAAAAAGACAGATGATCACAGAATGCAGCTGAAGACCGGCTGAACTGGCTGAAATGTGCAGAGAAGAAGACAAGAACTCCAGAAGTCAGCTGGGATTTATTTTGACTTTTTGTTGGAATTTTTGGAGAAAATTCCAGAAATTATGGACACATGGTAGCTCGTGATTGGTTCTTGGTGCAACAAGAGGTTATATATGTATGCAGAAACACAAGAGGAGGGGTTCGGCCAGGGAGAGAGTGAAGAGTTTGGAAGATAAGTTACTTGTTAGAAGGCTCTTGGCCGAGATAGAGAGTAGGTTTTTCTTCTTAGTTTTTCTTAGGATAGTTTAGTTTTTCTTCTTAGTTTTAGGCTGACTTAGAAAGGGAAGAACACAAGAGTAGCAGGGTGACTTGCTGCAGCATCCATCAGCTGAGCAGTAGAGAGCAGCAGCATCCAGCAGAGGAAACGAAGGGCAGCAGCTTGATTAAACCGATTTGAGCAGTGGGTGATCTTCCGGCCAGAAGTAATCCTCTTTTCATTTCCTCATTTTGCTACCAATATTTGTAACTGAATGTTCTTGTAACATGAGAATGTTTTCATGAGTTTAAAGATTGATTAAACATGTTTTGGGAAATGATATGTTTTTCCGTCTTAGGCTTGACTTCGTTGATTGATGTCACTATGGATCTAGGGACTCTTTTCCTATTACTTTAATCTTTGTAATTCATGCTTTGTGGTTCAAGGATTGATTAAACATGTTTTAGGAGTAATATGTTTTCCATCTTAGGCTTGACTCCGTTCATTGGTTTCACTTAGGATCTCGGGACTATGCTTCTATTACTTTAATCCTTGTATTTCATGATTCTTGGTTCAAGGAGTGATTAAATATGTTTTGGGAGTGATATGCTTTCCGTCTTAGGGTTGATTCCGTTTATTGGTTTCACTATGGACCTAGGGGCTGTTTTTCCATTACGTTGTTCCTTGTTTCCATGATTCGTTTCAGCTTAATATATATCTTTAACCTGAAATGTTGTGGCATAGTTAAGTATGAGCATGTTGAATACACTGTTTTGACTATGATGATAAGTATGCTGCAGCATTACTTTCTGTTTTTTATTTAATGCTTGTATGAGGCAAAGCTTGGTTTATTCATGTAATTACATAAAAATTATGTGGCGCTATGTTTGAGAACTGCGTGAACAGCGGTAATCATATAGCAGTGGACTTGATAACTGCGTGAACAGCGGTACATTCACTGCCTAGCGTTGCGCTAGGTCCAAGGTATGTTATCGGGGATCTAGACTAGTAGATCAAGTGGTTTGGGTGAAACCAGACATGCTGTAGCATTGATATAGAACTGAAAGTATGCTTGTATACTTAGATTCATCTTTGGCTTGTACTTACATTTTTGGCGTGAATGCCGCAGCATTGTATTACCTGCAGTACTCTTGTGATTATTTCCAGTAGGCTAACCTTTAACTGTTAGTTTAGTAGGAGTAGGAATGCCGTAGCATTAGACCAAACTCAGATTCATGATTTATCATTCTTTATTCTTTTTTTTTTATTATTCTTTATTCTTTTAACCATTTGTACAATCATATTTGCATTTGTAATTGGCATACATAGTCCCTGTGGGATCGATAATCTTGTACTTAGGTACATATATTACTTGTTGACCGGTGTATACTTGCACTTGTTAAGATTGCGTTGATTTATTCTATATTCTTATCTTTACAAACCACGACAGCATCGCAAAAATACGCAACAACATGTTGAAAAAGTAACCAAATAACTTCTTATTTCAAGATTCAAGTGTATTACAAGCGTTGAAATTCAAACAAAAAATGACTTAAATTTGATCAACTTTAAAACGTTACATTCGTTATATTTGATTCATTTAAATGTTATTAAATTACTTTTGTGCCTTACATGTTGAAAAAGTAACCAAATAACTTCTTATTTCAAGATCCAAGTGCGTTACTTGCGTTGAAATTCAAACGAAATTTGACCTAAATTTCGTTAACTTTGAAGCGTTACATTCGTTATATTAGATTCATTGTAATGTGATTTAACTACTTTTGTGCCTTACATGTTGAAAAAGTAACCAAATAACTTCTTATTTCAAGATTCAAGTGCATTACAAGCGTTGAAATTCGAACAAAAAATGACTTAAATTTGATCAACTTTAAAACGTTACATTCATTATATTAGATTCATTGTAATGCGATTTAACTACTTTTGTGCCTTGCATGTTGAAAAAGTAACCAAATAACTTCTTATTTCAAGATTCAAGTGCATTACATGCTTTGAAATTCAAACTAAATTTGACCTAAATTTTATGAACTTTGAACCGTTACATTTGTTATATTAGATTCATTGTAATGTGATTTAACTACTTTTGTGCTTTACATGTTGAAAAAGTTACCATATAACTTCTTATTTTAAGATTCAAGTGCATTACTTGCGTTGAACTTCAAACCAAATTTGACCTAAGTTTGATGAACTTTGAAGCTTTACATTCGTTATATTAGATTCATTGTAATGTGATTTAACTACTTTTGTGCCTTACATGTTGAAAAAGTAACCAAATAACTTCTTATTTCAAGATTCAAGTGCATTACAAGCGTTGAAATTCAAACAAAAAATGACTTAAATTTGATCAACTTTAAAACGTTACATTCATTATATTAGATTCATTGTAATGCGATTTAACTACTTTTGTGCCTTACATGTTGAAAAAGTAACCAAATAACTTCTTATTTCAAGATTCAAGTGCATTACATGCTTTGAAATTCAAACTAAATTTGACCTAAATTTTATGAACTTTGAACCGTTACATTCGTTATATTAGATTCATTATAATGTGATTTAACTACTTTTGTGCCTTACATGTTGAAAAAGTAACCAAATAACTTCTTATTTCAAGATTCATGTGCATTACTTGCGTTGAAATTCAAACCAAATTTGACCTAAGTTTGATGAATTTTATAGCTTTACATTCGTTATATTAGATTCATTGTAATGTTATTTAACTACTTTTGTGCCTTACATGTTGAAAAAGTAACCAAATAACTTCTTATTTCAAGATTCAAGTGCATTACTTGCGTTGAAATTCAAACCAAATTTGACATAAATTTGATCAACTTTAAAATGTTACATTCATTATATTTGATTCATTTAACGTTATTTAACTACGTTTGTGCCTTACATGTTGAAAAAGTAACCAAATAACTTCTTATTTCAAGATTCAAGTGCATTACTTGTGTTGAAATTCAAACCAAATTTGACCTAAATTTGATGAACTTTGAAACGTTACATTTGTTATATTAGATTAATTGTAATGTGATTTAACTACTTTTGTGCCTTACATGTTGAAAAAGTACCAAATAACTTCTTATTTCAAGATTCAAGTGCATTACTTGCGTTGAAATTCAAACTAAATTTGACCTAAATTTGATGAACTTTGAAACGTTACATTTGTTATATTAGATTAATTGTAATGTGATTTAACTACTTTTGTGCCTTACATGTTGAAAAAGTAACCAAATAACTTCTTATTTCAAGATTCAAGTGCATTACTTGCGTTGAAATTCAAACCAAATTTGACCTAAGTTTGATGAACTTTGAAGCTTTACATTCGTTATATTTGATTCATTGTAATGTGATTTAACTACTTTTGTGCCTTACATGTTGAAAAAGTAACCAAATAACTTCTTATTTCAAGATTCAAGTGTATTACAAGCGTTGAAATTCAAACAAAAAATGACTTAAATTTGATCAACTTTAAAACGTTACATTAGTTATATTTCATTCATTTAAATGTTATTAAATTACTTTTGTGCCTTACATGTTGAAAAAGTAACCAAATAACTTCTTATTTCAAGATTCAAGTGCATTACTTGCGTTGAAATTCAAACTAAATTTGACCTAAATTTGATGAACTTTGAAGCGTTACATTCGTTATATTAGATTCATTGTAAAGTGATTAACTACTTTTGTGCCTTACATGTTGAAAAAGTAACCAAATAACTTCTTATTTCAAGATTCATGTGCATTACTTGTGTTGAAATTCAAACCAAATTTGACCTAAATTTGATGAACTTTGAAACGTTACATTCGTTATATTAGATTAATTGTAATGTGATTTAACTACTTTTGTGCCTTACATGTTGAAAAAGTAACCAAATAACTTTTTATTTCAAGATTCAAGTGCATTACTTGCGTTGAAATTCAAACCAAATTTGACCTAAGTTTGATGAATTTTATAGCTTTACATTCGTTATATTAGATTCATTGTAATGTTATTTAACTACTTTTGTGCCTTACATGTTGAAAACATAACCAAATAACTTCTTATTTCAAGATTCAAGTGCATTACTTGCGTTGAAATTCAAACCAAATTTGACATAAATTTGATCAACTTTAAAACGTTACATTCATTATATTTGATTCATTTAACGTTATTTAACTACGTTTGTGCCTTACATGTTGAAAAAGTAACCAAATAACTTCTTATTTCAAGATTCAAGTGCATTACTTGTGTTGAAATTCAAACCAAATTTGACCTAAATTTGATGAACTTTGAAACGTTACATTTGTTATATTAGATTAATTGTAATGTGATTTAACTACTTTTGTGCCTTACATGTTGAAAAAGTAACCAAATAACTTCTTATTTCAAGATTCAAGTGCATTACTTGCGTTGAAATTCAAACTAAATTTGACCTAAATTTGATGAACTTTGAAGCATTACATTCGTTATATTAGATTCATTGTAATGTGATTTAACTACTTTTGTGCCTTACATGTTGAAAAAGTAACCAAATAACTTCTTATTTCAAGATTCAAGTGTATTACAAGCGTTGAAATTCAAACAAAAATGACTTAAATTTGATCAACTTTAAAACATTACATTCGTTATATTTGATTCATTTAAATGTTATTAAATTACTTTTGTGCCTTACATGTTGAAAAAGTAACCAAATAACTTCTTATTTCAAGATCCAAGTGCATTACAAGCGTTGAAATTCGAACAAAAAATGACTTAAATTTGATCAACTTTAAAACGTTACATTCATTATATTAGATTCATTGTAATGCGATTTAACTACTTTTGTGCCTTGCATGTTGAAAAAGTAACCAAATAACTTCTTATTTCAAGATTCAAGTGCATTACATGCTTTGAAATTCAAACTAAATTTGACCTAAATTTTATGAACTTTGAACCGTTACATTTGTTATATTAGATTCATTGTAATGTGATTTAACTACTTTTGTGCTTTACATGTTGAAAAAGTTACCATATAACTTCTTATTTTAAGATTCAAGTGCATTACTTGCGTTGAACTTCAAACCAAATTTGACCTAAGTTTGATGAACTTTGAAGCTTTACATTCGTTATATTAGATTCATTGTAATGTGATTTAACTACTTTTGTGCCTTACATGTTGAAAAAGTAACCAAATAACTTCTTATTTCAAGATTCAAGTGCATTACAAGCGTTGAAATTCAAACAAAAATGACATAAATTTGATCAACTTTAAAACGTTACATTCATTATATTAGATTCATTGTAATGCGATTTAACTACTTTTGTGCCTTACATGTTGAAAAAGTAACCAAATAACTTCTTATTTCAAGATTCAAGTGCATTACATGCTTTGAAATTCAAACTAAATTTGACCTAAATTTTATGAACTTTGAACCGTTACATTCGTTATATTAGATTCATTATAATGTGATTTAACTACTTTTGTGCCTTACATGTTGAAAAAGTAACCAAATAACTTCTTATTTCAAGATTCAAGTGTATTACAAGCGTTGAAATTCAAACAAAAAATGACTTAAATTTGATCAACTTTAAAACGTTACATTCGTTATATTTGATTCATTTAAATGTTATTAAATTACTTTTGTGCCTTACATGTTGAAAAAGTAACCAAATAACTTCTTATTTCAAGATCCAAGTGCGTTACTTGCGTTGAAATTCAAACGAAATTTGACCTAAATTTCGTTAACTTTGAAGCGTTACATTCGTTATATTAGATTCATTGTAATGTGATTTAACTACTTTTGTGCCTTACATGTTGAAAAAGTAACCAAATAACTTCTTATTTCAAGATTCAAGTGTATTACAAGCGTTGAAATTCAAACAAAAAATGACTTAAATTTGATCAACTTTAAAACGTTACATTCCTTATATTTGATTCATTTAAATGTTATTAAATTACTTTTGTGCCTTACATGTTGAAAAGTAACCAAATAACTTCTTATTTCAAGATCCAAGTGCGTTACTTGCGTTGAAATTCAAACGAAATTTGACCTAAATTTCGTTAACTTTGAAGCGTTACATTCGTTATATTAGATTCATTGTAATGTGATTTAACTACTTTTGTGCCTTACATGTTGAAAAAGTAACCAAATAACTTCTTATTTCAAGATTCAAGTGTATTACAAGCGTTGAAATTCAAACAAAAAATGACTTAAATTTGATCAACTTTAAAACGTTACATTCGTTATATTTGATTCATTTAAATGTTATTAAATTACTTTTGTGCCTTACATGTTGAAAAAGTAACCAAATAACTTCTTATTTCAAGATCCAAGTGCGTTACTTGCGTTGAATTCAACGAAATTTGACCAAATTTCGTTAACTTTGAAGCGTTACATTCGTTATATTAGATTCATTGTAATGTGATTTAACTACTTTTGTGCCTTACATGTTGAAAAAGTAACCAAATCACTTCTTATTTCAAGATTCAAGTGCATTACAAGCGTTGAAATTCGAACAAAAAATGACTTAAATTTGATCAACTTTAAAACGTTATATTCATTATATTAGATTCATTGTAATGCGATTTAACTACTTTTGTGCCTTACATGTTGAAAAAGTAACCAAATAACTTCTTATTTCAAGATTCAAGTGCATTACATGTTTTGAAATTCAAACTAAATTTGACCTAAATTTTATGAACTTTGAACCGTTACATTCGTTATATTAGATTCATTATAATGTGATTTAACTACTTTTGTGCCTTACATGTTGAAAAAGTAACCAAATAACTTCTTATTTCAAGATTCAAGTGTATTACAAGCGTTGAAATTCAAACAAAAAATGACTTAAATTTGATCAACTTTAAAACGTTACATTCGTTATATTTGATTCATTTAAATGTTATTAAATACTTTTGTGCCTTACATGTTGAAAAAGTAACCAAATAACTTCTTATTTCAAGATTCAAGTGCATTACTTGCGTTGAAATTCAAACAAATTTGACCTAAATTTGAACTTTGAAGTTTACATTCGTTATATTAGATTCATTGTAATGTGATTTAACTACTTTTGTGCCTTACATGTTGAAAAAGTAACCAAATAACTTCTTATTTCAAGATTCAAGTGCATTACAGCGTTGAAATTCAAACAAAAAGACTAAATTTGATGAACTTTAAACGTTACATTCGTTATATTAGATTCATTGTAATGTTATTAACTACTTTTGTGCCTTACATGTTGAAAAAGTAACCAAATAACTTCTTATTTCAAGATTCAAGTGCATTACTTGCGTTGAAATTCAAACAAATTTGACCTAAATTTGTAACTTTGAAGCGTTACATTCGTTATATTAGATTCATTGTAATGTGATTTAACTACTTTTGTGCCTTACATGTTGAAAAAGTAACCAAATAACTTCTTATTTCAAGATTCAAGTGCATTACTTGCGTTGAAATTCAAACAAATGACTAAATTTGATCAACTTTAAAACGTTACATTCGTTATATTAGATTCATTGTAATGTGATTTAACTACTTTTGTGCCTTACATGTTGAAAAAGTAACCAAATAACTTCTTATTTCAAGATTCAAGTGCATTACTGCGTTGAAATTCAAACTAAATTTGACCTAAATTTGATGAACTTTGAAGCGTTACATTCGTTATATTAGATTCATTGTAATGTGATTTAACTACTTTTGTGCCTTACATGTTGAAAAAGTAACCAAATAACTTCTTATTTCAAGATTCAAGTGTATTACAAGCGTTGAAATTCAAACAAAAATGACTAAATTTGATCAACTTTAAAACGTTACATTCGTTATATTTGATTCATTTAATGTTATTAAATTACTTTTGTGCCTTACATGTTGAAAAAGTAACCAAATAACTTCTTATTTCAAGATTCAAGTGCATTACTTGCGTTGAAATTCAAACAAATTTGACCTAAATTTAAACTTTGAAGCGTTACATTCGTTATATTAGATTCATTGTAATGTGATTTAACTACTTTTGTGCCTTACATGTTGAAAAAGTAACCAAATAACTTCTTATTTCAAGATTCAAGTGCATTACAAGCGTTGAAATTCAAACAAAAATGACTTAAATTTGATCAACTTTAAAACGTTACATTCGTTATATTAGATTCATTGTAATGATTTAACTACTTTTGTGCCTTACATGTTGAAAAAGTAACCAAATAACTTCTTATTTCAAGATTCAAGTGCATTACTTGCGTTGAAATTCAAACTAAATTTGACCTAAATTTGATGAACTTTGAAGCGTTACATTCGTTATATTAGATTCATTGTAATGTGATTTAACTACTTTTGTGCCTTACATGTTGAAAAAGTAACCAAATAACTTCTTATTTCAAGATTCAAGTGCATTACTTGCGTTGAAATTCAAACAAATTTGACCTAAATTTGATGAACTTTAAGTTTACATTCGTTATATTAGATTCATTGTAATGTTATTTAACTACTTTTGTGCCTTACATGTTGAAAATCCCGAACTGCTGTGGTGTAGGCGGGCGTATCCAGCTCCTCTCTCTGCCAGATACCCAAAGCGATGCCGAACTCGGCCATGCTCATCGACCGATCTATTCCGCCTAAGCGGAATGTGATCTGCTCCTGATGGCATGCAAAGGATGCATAGAACTCACATACCAGCTCCAGGTACGTGGGCTCTGTGACGACGATACTCGACTGTAGGGTAGTACATCGAGTATGCGTCTGACCTCAGCCTCTACTCCCAGTGTCTGTACTGCTGCCCAATCCAGCGTTCTGCCCGTCAGTATCGTGCGTCCGATGTACCCAGTGCATCTCTCCTGATATGCTGTGCTGGAGGGAAACAGCATAAAAGGATGTGTCACTGAGGTAACTGTCATAGGATGGGGTACGAGCACGTTTGGCAGCCATTTGGTTTGAAAGTGTTTGAGAGACTTTTGGGGAGTTTAGGTAGGAAGGAAGGTTCGAATTCGAATTCTGGAGGTGAATTTGAATTCAAAGGTGAAATTAGGCTAGGGAAAGATTTTAAAATTTTTGGCGGGAAATTCGAATTTTGGAGGGAAATCGAATTTCGAAGGAAATTTAAAATTTAAATTTTGGAGGGAAATTTGAAATTTTAAATTTGAAAAGTTTGCCAAAGGTAAAGAGAGAGAGTTATTTGAGAGAGGTGGATTTTTGGAAGTGAATTTTGAGGGAAAATGAAAAAATTGAGATTTTAGAAGGGAGGCCTTCGGGACGCTCGTCCCGGAGGCAGGACTCCCGTCCCGCTGGACGCCCGTCCCGGGTTTGCCTCGGGACGCGTGCCAATTCCGAAATTTTTTTTTCTAATTCCTGCAAATCTCAGTCTACCAAAATAATCATAATTTTAACAAGGCTTCATGTTTATCCAATGAAAATCAGAAGTTGTTAAAAACTCTATGCAAAAATTCCTCAGTCTCACTTTTTCGAAAATCATACTACCCTAATTTATTCCTATTTAAATTCAGCAAGAAAAACAAAATTTGAGTTTATACAATTTAGTTAATGAAAAATAAACTGCAATTGCAAACTTTTCGTTTTTCATAGAAATAAAATGTCTGAAGAAATTGTTGAAAATAAAGGACCCTTAAAAATGTTTGAAAAATAGAAAAATATGGGTCAATTATTCAAGTTTCAGTTCAAACGAATTATTTGCTGAAAGTAAAAGAATCTTCCCTTTTTAACGACTCCTGTCTCTGATCTCTTGTAGTTCTGTTCGAATGTTTCGCATCTCTTGCAGTTCTGCTTGTATGTTTGCGCATTTCCTCCTGCTGGTTCCTTTGTTCCTTCAAGATTTCCATCATCTCTCTGAGTAATTGCACATTTGGCGTTCTATTGTGGTTCTGAGTTGGGTTTACTTCAGAACTTAAGGTTAGAACAGCCTGATATGATCGTCTTAGTCCGCCCGGTATTGTCTGAGTCATAGCGCTTATCCTGTGAGATATAGCATCTACCCGGGCAGCCAAGGCTTGATTGAACTGTCAGTTGCTATCCTCTGATGAAGTGGTGTTGGTCGTTAGGTGCGGGGGATGCAGGAGTATATTCAGGAGATTTCGGGGTGTACTCGGGAGATTTAGGAGTATATTCGGGAGAAGCAGGAGTGTAGTATTCGGGAGAGGCAGGAGTAGGAGTGTATTCGGAGAGAAGCAGGAGTGTATTCGGGAGAAGAAGGAATTGTTTGGATTTCTGAGGAAGTGTTATGTTCTACTTCGTCCAGAGTATCCTGGGCTCTTGTTCCCTTCATTTCTGAGTGCAAAGTCTGGTTAAAAATAACAAATAAGAAACATAGGAAAGTGAAGAAAAACGAGAAAAATATTTTTATGGATTTTAAAATTTATTTAGAAAGCAGGTAAATTTCCTCAATATGGTTCTAGAATAATTTTCTAAAATTTGATTATCCTAAGTCTCTTAATCTCAGATGACATCTGAAATTAATTAGTTATGATAATCCTATATTCAGGAAAGTGATTGTCTAACTAGTATAAGATAAGTGTAGGTCTAAGGTCTAGGTTACTACCGTTACCTATCATAAGTCTCTAGAATTGTGGCCAATAATCCTAAATTCATTATGATATTTCCCCGGCAACGGCGCCAAAAATTTGATGCGATTCCGGTTGACGTACTAAATAGGTGTTATTTTACCCTATGTCGATTATGATTAATTAAGGACTCTGATTGACTAATTGTCACGTTTAGTCTTATGGTGTCCCTTAATCAGCCAGAATCTAGGCAGAGTACCTATCGTGTACCTATCACTTGGTCAAATTTGGTTTGAATTTCAACACAAGTAATGCACTTGAATCTTGAAATAAGAAGTTATTTGGTTACTTTTTCAACATGTAAGGCACAAAAGTAGTTAAATCACATTACAATGAATCTAATATAACGAATGTAAAACTTCAAAGTTCATCAAATTTATGTAAAATTTGGTTTGAATTTCAAAGCAAGTAATGCACTTGGATCTTGAAATAAGAAGTTATTTGGTTACTTTTCAACATGTAAGTGATGCGATTCCGGTTGACGTACTAAATAGGTGTTCTTTTACCCTATGTCGATTATGATTAATTAAGGACTGTGATTGACTAATTGTCACGTTTAGTCTTATGGTGTCACTTAATCAACCATAATCTAAGGCAAAGTACTTATCGTGTAGCTAGTCTATTGGAAAGTATCTATGATTTTACTAAGTTAATTATCGTACTCCCAGGGAAGTGGCAACGGCTTAGTAGTAACTAGCCTCTTATCCTAACTCTTATCTTATGATCCAGTTATGCAATCTTCATCAAATACTTTGATGAGAGGGTGATCCATTCTCCACTAGGTTCAAGTCTAATTAACCCTAGAAGTGTTTTAAAGATAAGTTCTGATTCTATGTTATACTGTTCCTATATGTTGATTGACCTATATTCGAGTGTTTTAGATATATCTTAGCCTGGAATGCAACTATGTTCTGTGTCTAAAGGTGTACTACATCTGTGTCTCTATGCTAACGCCCCCTATCATTAAGGTAAACGGCCCTACTCACGGTACGAACAAAGACAGTTATGAAAGCCCTATGTCACTTTCGGGGATCACTCTGAAGGCTCGTAATCGCTGGCATAACGCTCTACTGAGCCTACCTAGACTACTCTAACAAGCCAGGTGTTCAGCATGTTATTTTATCTAGTATGGCAGACACCAATATAATTGATGCCTGTTAAACTAAATAGGTTATGAATAGACCGTGGTTAGGAATTGTCTATAACCCTATTTTAGTTTAAAGAAACTACATTAGACATGCAGACATAATGATTATTTAGCAGGTGGCTATTTCCGGAAAAACATAATAACTTCAACATACAAAACAACTATTCATAAAATCATAATCTGATATTCATAATTGATGTTTAGGACAAAGCAATAAAACATATAAGAGAGGGGTATGGGGACTGATGCCATAAAGAAATCACCCTTTACTTAGTCTCACCTACAGAGCGTACTGCTGTATACGTCGTATTGCTCGCCCTGACTCTGCTCACCAGAACCTTCGGAGGACGCTTCCTCAGCCTAGTAGCTAGACTTTACCTTACGTCCTGGGCTTAAGCCTAGCCCTGTGGACTGACTCTTCGAACGCCTAGAGCTCTCTTAGGGTCTCCTAACGAAACCCCGGATATTCTATGAATACCGGAAACGAACCTGTCTATAGAAACCTAAGATCTGAGACTATTTCTCAAAAACTAAAACAAAACACTAATAAGAAAGAAAACTGAGATCCGAGTCTCTGAGTGAGTTGTGTACTGGAAAACTGTACACTGGAAACCACTTAATGACTCAGATCGAGTGGAGAGGGATGAATTCAACTGCTGGAGGCCTGGGGTATATATAGCAGCTTCCCGGAGTGAAAAATTCTGAAAAATTAGATGTGGGACAGCTTCTGGCGGCTCGGGACGCCCGTCACGGTTCGGGACGCCCGTCCTGATTCATTGACCAAGTTCGAGACGCCCGTCCCGGTTCAGGACGCCCGTCCTGGCGGTTTGACCGGGTCGGGACACCCGTCCCGGACCTTTGACCGGTCAATATTTCCAAAAATTGCGTTTTTGCCCCAGAATTTGCTGTTTTCGTTTACTTTTCACCTGACACTTCCAAAATCATAAAAACCGTGAAATCAAGTAAATAGTAAACAATTAATGTCAATTTACTCTCGATTTCACATTAAAACATACATAAAAACATGCTAAAAATGTGATACGATTTTAGCGTATCAACTACACATCCGGAAGACCCTACGACTAAGAAAAAAGTCCAACCTAGTTGTTGATTTGTTTTCTGCCTGATCATAACAAGCTACTAAAAACATCTGAGACCTTGTCATAGCAACCTAACCAGACAGACCTGTATTAAGACTTGTCTGAAGAATTTTTGGAATAAAAACATGACTAGGAATTTAAGTAACTTCAGGTAGACTTTGCTTGAGGACAAGCAAAAGGCTAAGTGTGGGGTTATCCGATACGCGAAAATCGTATCACCTTTTTAGCATGTTTTTACGTATGAATTTGGGTGAAATCAAGGGCAATTTGATCTTGATTGTGCATTATTCACTTAATTTCACAGTTTTTATGATTTTTGAAGTGTCAGGTGCAAAGTAGACGAAAACAGCAAATTTTGGGGCAAAACGCAATTTTTGGAAATGTTGACTCGGTCAAAGGTCCGGGACGGGCGTCCCGACCAAGCCAAGCCAGAGGGACGGGCATCCAGCACCAGGGACGGGCGTCCCGACCTGGTCAACAGACCAGGACGGGCGTCCCAAGCCGCCAGAAGTTGTCCCACATCGAATTTTTTAGAGATTTTCACTCCGGGAAGCTGCTATAAATACCCCAGGCCTCCAGCAGTTGAATTCATTCCTCTCCACTCGATCTGAGTCATTTAGTAGTGTCTAGTGTACAATTCTCTCGTACACAACTCACTCAGAGACTCGGATCTCAGTTTCTTTCTTATTAGTGTTTTGTTTTAGTTTTGAGAAATAGTCTTAGATCTTAGGTTTCTATAGATAGGTTCGTTTCCGGTGTTCATAGAATACCCGGGATGTCGTTAGGAGATCCTAAGAGGGCTCTAGGCGTTCGAAGAGTCAGTCCACAAGGCTGGGCTTAAGCTGGGTATTAAGGTAAAGCCCAGTTACTAGGCTGAGGAAGCGTCCTCCGAAGGTTCTGGTGAGCAGAGTCAGAGGAAGCAGTACGACATATACAGCAGTACGCTCTGCGGAGAGACTACGTAAAGGGTGATTTCTTTATGGCATCAGTCCCCATACCCCTCTCTTATATGTTGTTATTGTTTTTACTCTAAATACTTATTATGAACATCAGATTACTATTTTTATGAATAGTTGTTTTATATGTTGAAGTTGTTATGTTTTTCCAGAAATAGCCACCTGCTAAATATTCACTATGTCTGCATGTTTAATGTGCTCTTTTAAACTAAAGTTAGGGTTATAGACAATTTCTAACCACGGTCTAATCATAACCTGTTTAGTTTAACAGGCATCAATTAGTATTGGTGTCTGCCATGCTAGATAAAATAACATGTTGAACACCCTGCCTGTTAAAGTAGTCTAGGTAGGGGCCGAGCTGAGTCCGATTATGCCGGCGGCTAGGGCAAGCGGTATGATCCCCGAAGTGACATAGGGCTTTCATGGATGCCTTCGTCCCGAACCGTGAGTAGGGCCGTCATTAAGGTAGGGCGGTTTATTAGAGACCTCGGATGTGGTACGCCTTTAGACACAGAACATAGTTGCAATCCAGGCTAAGATATATCTAAAATACTCGAATATAGGTCAATCAACATATAGGAACAGTATAACATAGAATCAGAACTCATCTATAAAGCACTTCTAGGATTAATGAGACTGAAACCTAGTGGAGAATGAATCACCCTCTCATTAAAGTATTTGATGAAGATTGCATAACTGGATCATAAGATAGGAGTTAGGATAAAAGGCTAGTTACTACTAAGCCGTTGCCACTTCCTTGGGAGTACGATAATTATTTAATAAAATCGTAGATACTTTCCAACATACTAGCTACACGATAGGTACTCTGCCTTAGGTTCTGGCTGATTAAGTGACACCATAGACTAAATGTGACAATTAGTCAATCATAGTCCTTAATTATCCATAATCAACATAGGGTAAAATAATACCTATTTAGCACGTCAACTGGAATCGCATCACTTGCTTTGAAATTCAAACGAAATTTTACATAAATTTGATGAACTTTGAAGTTTTACATTCGTTATGTTAGATTCATTGTAATGTGATTTAACTACTATTGTGCCTTACATGTTGAAAAAGTAACCAAATAACTTCTTATTTCAAGATTCAAGTGCATTACTTGTGTTAAAATTCATACCAAATTTGACCAAAATTTGATGAACTTTGAAGCGTTACATTCGTTATATTAGATTCATTGTAATGTGATTTAACTACTTTTGTGCCTTACAAGTTGAACAAATAACCAAATAACTTCTTATTTCAAGATTCAAGTGCATTACTTGCGTTGAAATTCAAACAAAAAATGACTTAAATTTGATCAACTTTAAAACGTTACATTCATTATATTTGATTCATTTAATGTTATTTAACTACTTTTGTGCCTTACATGTTGAAAAAGTAACCAAATAACTTCTTATTTCAAGATTCAAGTGCATTACTTGTGTTGAAATTCAAACCAAATTTGAGCTAAATTTGATGAACTTTGAAGCATTACATTCGTTATATTAGATTCATTGTAATGTGATTTAACTACATTTGTGCCTTACATGTTGAAAAAGTAATCAAATAACTTCTTATTTCAAGATTCAAGTGCATTACTTGTGTTGAAATTCAAACCAAATTTGACCTAAATTTGATGAACTTTGAAGCGTTACATTCGTTATATTAGATTCATTGTAATGTGATTTAACTACTTTTGTGCCTTACATGTTGAAAAAGTAACCAAATAACTTCTTATTTCAAGATTAAAGTGCATTACTTGAGTTAAAATTAAAACCAAATATGACTTAAATTTGATCAACTTTAAAACGTTACATTCATTATATTTGATTTATTTAAATGTTATTTAACTACTTTTGTGCCTTACGTGTTGAAAAAGTAACCAAATAACTTTTTATTTCAAGATTTAGGTGAATGAAATTGCGTTGAATTTCAAACATAATTTGACTTAAATTTGATGAAATTTGAAACATTACATTCGTTATATTAGATTCATTGTAATGTGATTTAACTACTTTTGTGCCTTATATGTTGAAAAAGTAACCAAATAAATTCTTATTTCAAGATCCAAGTGCATTACTTGCGTTGAAATTCAAACCAAATTTGACCTAAATTTGATGAACTTTGAAGCGTTACATTCGTTATATTAGATTCATTGTAATGTGATTTAACTACTTTTGTGCCTTACATGTTGAAAAAGTAACCAAATAACTTCTTATTTCAAGATTAAAGTGCATTACTTGAGTAAAAATTAAAACCAAATAAGACTTAAATTTGATCAACTTTAAAACGTTACATTCGTTATATTTGATTCATTTAAATGTTATTTAACTACTTTTGTGGCCTACATGTTGAAAAAGTAACCAAATAACTTCTTATTTCAAGATTCAAGTGCATTACTTGTGTTGAAATTCAAACCAAATTTGACCTAAATTTGATGAACTTTGAAGCGTTACATTCGTTATATTAGATTAATTGTAATGTGATTTAACTACTTTTTAGCCTTACATGTTGAAAAAGTAACCAAATAACTTCTTATTTCAAGATTCAAGTGCATTACTTGCGTTGAAATTAAAACCAAATTTGACTTAAATTTGATCAACTTTAAAACGTTACATTCATTATATTTGATTTATTTAAATGTGATTTAACTACTTTTGGGCCTTACATGTTGAAAAAGTAAACAAATAACTTCTTATTTCAAGATCCAAGTGCATTACTTGCGTTGAAATTCAAACCAAATTTGACCTAAATTTGATGAACTTTGAAGCGTTACATTCGTTATATTAGATTCATTGTAATGTGATTTAACTACTTTTGTGCCTTACATGTTGAAAAAGTAACCAAATAACTTCTTATTTCAAGATTCAAGTGCATTACATGCGTTGAAAATCAAACCAAATTTGACCTAAATTTGATGAACTTTGAAGCGTTACATTCGTTATATTAGATTCATTGTAATGTGATTTAATTACTTTTGTACCTTACGTGTTGAAAAAGTAACCAAATAACTTCTTATTTCAAGATTCAAGTGCATTACTTGCGTTGAAATTTAAACAAAAAATGACTTAAATTTGATCAACTTTAAAACGTTACATTCGTTATATTAGATTCATTGTAATGTGATTTAACTACTTTTGTGCCTTGCATGTGGAAAATGTAACCAAATAACTTCTTATTTCAAGATTCAAGTGAATTACTTGCGTTGAAATTCAAACAAAATTTGACTTAAAGTTGATGAAATTTGAAACGTTACATTAGTTATATTAGATTCATTGTAATTTGATTTAACTACTTTTGTGTCTTACATGTTGAAAAAGTAACGAAATAACATCTTATTTCAAGATCCAAGTGCATTACTTGCGTTGAAATTAAAACAAAATATTACCTAAATTTGATGAACTTTGAAGCGTTACATTCGTTATATTAGATTTATTGTAATGTGATTTAACTACTTTTGTGCCTTACATGTTGAAAAAGTAACCAAATAACTTCTTCTTTCAAGATTCAAGTGCATTACTTGTGTTGAAATTCAAACCAAATTTGACCAAAATTTGATGAACTTTGAAACGTCACATTCGTTATATTAAATTCATTGTAATGTGATTTAACTACTTTTGTGCCTTACATGTTGAAAAAGTAACGAAATAACATCTTATTTCAAGATCCAAGTGCATTACTTGCGTTGAAATTAAAACAAAATATTACCTAAATTTGATGAACTTTGAAGCGTTACATTCGTTATATTAGATTTATTGTAATGTGATTTAACTACTTTTGTGCCTTACATGTTGAAAAAGTAACCAAATAACTTCTTATTTCAAGATTCAAGTGCATTACTTGTGTTGAAATTCATACCAAATTTGACCAAAATTTGATGAACTTTGAAGCGTTACATTCGTTATATTAGATTCATTGTAATGTGATTTAACTACTTTTGTGCCTTACAAGTTGAAAAAATAACCAAATAACTTCTTATTTCATGATTCAAGAGCATTACTTGCGTTGAAATTCAAACAAAAAATGACTTAAATTTGATCAACTTTAAAACGTTACAATCGTTATATTTGATTCATTTAATGTTATTTAACTACTTTTGTGTCTTACATGTTGAAAAAGAAACCAAATAACTTCTTATTTCAAGATTCATGTGCATTACTTGCGTTGTAATTAAAACCAAATATGACCTAAATTTGATCAACTTTAAAACGTTACATTCATTATATTTGATTTATTTAAATGTTATTTAACTACTTTTGTGCCTTACATGTTGAAAAAGTAACCAAATAACTTCTTATTTCATGATTCAAGTGCATTACTTGCGTTGAAATTCAAACCAAATTTGACCTAAATTTGATGAACTTTGAAGCGTTACATTTGTTATATTAGATTCATTGTAATGTGATTTAACTACTTTTGTGCCTTATATGTTGAAAAAGTGACCAAATAACTTCTTATTTCAAGATTAAAGTGCATTACTTGCGTTGAAATTAAAACCAAATATGACTTAAATTTGATCAACTTTAAAACGTTACATTCATTATATTTGATTTATTTAAATGTGATTTAACTACTTTTGGGTCTTACATGTTGAAAAAGAAACCAAATAACTTCTTATTTCAAGATCCAAGTGCATTACTTGCTTTGAAATTCATACCAAATTTGACCTAAATTTGATGAACTTTGAAGCGTTACATTCGTTATATTAGATTCATTGTAATGTGATTTAACTACTTTTGTGCCTTACATGTTGAAAAAGTAACCAAATAACTTCTTATTTCAAGATTCAAGTGCATTACTTGCGTTGAAATTCAAACCAAATTTGACCTAAATTTGATGAACTTTGAAGCGTTACATTCGTTATATTAGATTCATTGTAATGTGATTTAACTACTTTGTGCCTTACATGTTGAAAAAGTAACCAAATAACTTCTTATTTCAAGATTCAAGTGCATTACTTGCATTGAAATTCAAACCAAATTTGACCTAAATTTGATGAACTTTGAAGCGTTACATTCGTTATATTAGATTCATTGTAATGTGATTTAACTACTTTTGTGCCTTACATGTTGAAAACGTAACCAAATAACTTCTTATTTCAAGATTCAAGAGCATTACTTGCGTTGAAATTTGATGCAGTTCCGATTGGTTTGCTAAAAGATAGGCTTTATTTACCTATGTCGATTATGAGTAATTAAGGACCGAGTCTTACTAACTGTCACTTAGCATTCAATTATTGTCACTTAATCAACCAAAACCTAAGGCAGAGTACCTATCGTGTAGCTAGTCTGTTGGAAAGTATCTACGATTTTATTAAGTTAAATATCGTACTCCCAGGGAAGTGGCAACGGCTTAGTAGTAACTAGCCTTTTATCCTAACTCCTATCTTATGATCCAGTTATGCAATCTTCATCAATGACTTTGATGAGAGGGTGATCCATTCTCCACTAGGTTTATAGAAGTGTTTTATAGATGAGTCCTGATTCTATGTTATACTGTTCCTATATGTTTATTAACCTATATTCGAGTATTTTAGACATGTCTTGGCCTGGATTGCAACTATGTTCTGTGTCTAAAAGCGTACCACATCCGAGGTTCGGGACGAAGGCTTCCATGAAAGCCCTATGTCACTTCGGGGATCATACTGCTTGCCCTAGCCGCCGGCATAATCGGACTCGGCTCGACTTACCTAGACTACTCTAACAAACAGGGTGTTCAGCAGGTTATTTTATCTAGCATGGCAGACACCAATACTAATTGATGTTTGTTAAACTAAACAGGTTATGATTAGACCGTGGTTAGGAATTATCTATAACCCTAACTTTAGTTTAAAAGAGCACATTACACATGCAGACATAGTGAATATTAAGCAGGTGGCTATTTCCGGAAAAACATAACAACGTCAACATATAAAACAACTATTCATAAAAATCGTAATCTCATATTCATAATAAATCTTTAGAACAACACAATAACAACATATAAGAGAGGGACATGGGGACTGATGCCGTAAAGAAATCACCCTTTACGTAGTCTCGCCGACGGAGCGTACTGCTGTATATGTCGTATTGCTCGCCCTGACTCTGCTCGCCAGAACCTTCGGAGGACGCTTCCTCAGCCTAGTAACTGGGCTTTACCTTAATACCCAGCTTAAGCCCAGCCCTGTGGACTGACTCTTCGAACGCCTAGAGCCCTCTTAGGATCTCCTAACGAAATCCCGGGTATTCTATGAATACCAGAAACGAACCTATCTATAGAAGCCTAAGATTTGAGACTATTTCTCAGAAACTAAAACAAAACACTAATAAGAAAGAAAATGAGATCCGAGTCTCTGAGTGAGTTGTGTACTAGAGAAGTGTACACTGGAAACCACTTAATGACTCAGATCGAGTGGAGAGGAATAATTTCAACTGCTAGAGGCCTGGGGTATTTATAGCAGCTTCACGGGGTGATTTTTCATCAAAAATTAGATGTGGGACTGGATCTGGGGGTTCGGGACGCCCGTCCTGGTCTATTGACCAAGTCGGGACGCCCGCCCGAGTCTTGGACGCTGTCCCGGTGCTTTGACTGGGTCGGGACGCCCGTCCCAGATTCGGGACACCCGTCTTGACCCTTTAACCAAGTAAACATTTCCAAAAATTGCGTTTTTGCCCCAAAATTTGCTGTTTTCGTCTACTTTTCACCTGACACTTCCAAAATCATAAAAACCGTGAAATTAAGTAAATAATAAACATTTAAGATCAATTTACTCTCAATTTCACCCTAAATCATATATAAAAACATGCTAAAAAGGTGATACGATTTTTACGTATTAGATAACCCCACACTTAGCTTTTTGCTTGTCCTCAAGCAAAGTCTACCTGAAGTTAGTGATTCTAAACCGTAGTGCAGTCACTTAAATTCCTAGTCATGTTTTTATTCCAAAAATTCTTCAGACAAGTCTTAACACATGTCTAACTGGTTAGGTTGCTATGACAAGGTCTCAGATGTTTTTAGTAGCTTGTTATGATCAGGCAGAAAACAAATCAACAACTAGGTTGAACTTTTTTCTTAGTCACAGGGTCTTCCTGATGTGTAGTGTGTGTACTAGTCTAGACCAGATAGTCAATACAATGTACTCTTGTCTTAACTACTACCAGATAACACTTCGACCCATCGCTAGACATATTAACAACAGACAACGTTTTGAGTTCTGAGCTTTGGTTATCAGATTTTTAATGCTTTAGTATTTAGTTATTTTCTTTATAGATTCAGGGTATTTTGAGTCTGCTTAGAACACGTCAACTTCAACTACCCATGTAGGGAGTCCCACTTCGATGACTCCCAGATCTACACGACCTTAGGGCATCAGGCTTTAAATTCCCCGAAGGAGTGGTGCTCGAGTAGCGAAGGCCGCTGGCAAACTACACTTATTTGATTAACTTCCTTTTGTTTCTTTTCACTTTTAGCTCAGAGTCTCATCTAGTCATTCTAACTGCCAATATATCCACAACTGGTCTAATTTTATCTAGTTAAGTCTCAAACAGGCAATTGGCTGAGGTCTCTAATCCAGACAAAGTTGTGCTCAGTTATCAGGAATTCCCTATTCCTAATCAATTAGTTCAGCAATAGTCATCAATTATCTCCTACTAACCATAACATACTACCTACATATCATAGACATAAGCAATTGTTTAACCAAGCATACTGCATTTAGAAGTCTGAAAGACGGAAAACTTTTGAAGAATTTTGAAAAAAAAAATTTGGAAGGGTGTGAAAATATGGGGAAAACAAGCAAAAGCATGCAAAAAAAAATTTTGCAAACTGCTACAGTGCACCGTGCACTGCTACCCCACACTTAATTCTGGCACTGTCCTCAGTGTTCATGCATATCTAATTACCCCACACTTATTTGAAAACAAGAATAAAACACAAAGAAAAGATGCTTACCCACACTATGGGTAAGAAAGACATAAAAAAAATAAAAAACAAAATATTGCAAACAATTCTGTATGTCATATAAATCAACTTTGTACATAGATTCATACGTCATATAGCCCAGACATGTTTATACACATAGAACAAGAAAAACAAAAGCAAAAGAAAGGAAAGGAAAGAAGGAGAGAGAGACTAAGAACCCGGCGGGTCATCGTTCAGTGGACCTAAGTCTGCTGTAAAGTCAAACTCGAAGTTTTCTGCCAGTCGGGAAGTATGCTGATGTATCTCCTCAATCATGCTGGTGTTCATGGCTATCTTGTCATCCATCATTGCCAGCCGTCTGTCAATCCTATCCATGTCTCGACTGTATCGAGCCGATAGTTCTGCCAATCCGTGCGACATGTGTCGTTCGAAGGCAGTACGTGGCACGAACGTCTCGGATGGAGGGATATGCGCTGGATATGCTTCCGGTGCCGATGCCTGTCCTGGCTGCTCCGTGTGGATGGTGTAGCGGCCATTCGCATCCCGGACAACCATTCCCATGTTCCGTAGAATGGTAAGATCAGTGGGAATGGTGGCCGGGGCGACCAGGGTCAGCTCCGAGCCCTCTATGTCCAACTCCAGGTAGCGGGCTATCCTGGTGATGTACGGTCCGAGCCCCAGACACTATTTCCTGGTGTCTGTAGTGAATCCTCGCATGACGACCGCGATGAGTCTAGCCATCTCTACCGTAGATCCCATGTGCATGTTGGCCAGAAGGAATGTCTCCATCTAGGTGACAGTTCCGGGAGCCGTCCGTCATCCTGACAATGTATGTGCAATGATAGCGTGCAGGTAACGAAGAGTAGGATAAATACCTGTGGCTTTTGCAAAGCCATGCTGGTATGGGACACCCGTCATGCAGATCTGAGCCCAAGCAGTAGAGACGTCTGCAGACGTGAAGTCTCGAACTGCTGTGGTGTATGTGGGCGTATCCAGCTCGTCTCTCTGCCAGATACCTAGGGCGACGCCGAACTCGTCCATGCTCATCGACCGATCTATTTCGCCCAAGCGGAATGTGATCTGCTCTTGTGGCATGTAAAAGACGCATAGACTCACATACCAGCTCCAGGTATGTGGGCTCTGTGACGATGAATACTCGACTATAAGGTGGCACGTCGAGTATGCGTCTGACTTCCGGCTCTACTCCTAGCGTCTGTACTGCTGCCCAATCCAACGTTCTGTCCGTCAGTATCGTACGCCCAATGTACGCAAGGCATCTTTCTTGGTATGCTGTGCTGGAGGGAAACAACATAAAAGGATGTGCCCCTGAGGTAACTGTCATGGTAGATGTGGTACGAGCACGTTTGGGAGCCATCAAGAACGTACGAGAGAGTTTAGGTGGGAAGGAAATATTTAAACTCAAATTCTAGAGGTGAATTTGAATTCAGAAGGATGAAATTAGGTTAGGGAAAGATTTTGAAGTTTTTGGCGGGAAAATCGAATTTTGGAGGGAAATTCGAATTTTTGAGTGAAGTTCAAAATTCAAATTTTGGAGGGAAACTCGAATTTTTAAACTTTGGAGAGTTTGCCAAAAATTTGTAGAGAGAAGGTAGAGAGAAATATTTTTAGAGAGATGAATTTTTGGTTGTAGATTTGAGAGAAAATGAAAAAATTGAATTTTTATAGAATAGGCGGCCTTCGGGACTCCCGTCCCGGGTTTCTTCGGGACGCGTGCCAATTCCGAAATTTTTTTTTCGTAATTCCTTGCAAACCTCAAGATACCAAAAATAATCATAATTTTTAACAAGTCTTCATGTTTATCCAATCAAATTCAGAAGCTATTAAAAACTCTGTGCAAAAATTCCTCAGAAAATCATGACTACCCTAATTTTATCCCAACTTAAATTCAGCAAGAATTTCAGAAAAACAAAAACTGAGTTTGTACAATTTAATTAGTGAAAAATAAACTGTATTTGCAAATCTTTTGTTTTTCATAGAAATTTGAAAATAGAATGTCTGAAGAAAATTGTTGAATATAAAGAACCCTTTAAAAAGTTTGAAAAATAGAAAAATATGGGTCAATTATTCAGGTTTAGTTCAAACGAATTATTTGCTGAGAATAAAAGTAAAAGAATCTTCCCTTTTTTCAATGACCCTTATCTCTGATCTCCTGTAGCTCCGTTCGAATGCTTCGCATTTCTATGAGTATGGCTCTTATCCCATCACTCTGTCTGTTCTGCTCACTGCGTAAGTCAGCCATCTCCCGGAGTAGTTGTGCACATTGGTTCTCCTGAAGACTGACCGTGGCTCTGAGTCGGTCCACGTTAGTTGTGATATTCAGACTGAGTTGGTCTAAATGACACAATCTGCTGGCAATTCCTTGGTCCATCTCATAGACCCGTTGAACCAACGTATCTATCTGCATGGACAACATTGAATGATAACCGTTAGTACTCCCTTCGGATGAAGGGGTGCGCTCGTTAGGTATTGGGGTGTATGCAGGAGATGTTGGTGAATTTTGGGTTTGGTCAGTAGGTGGTGGATTTGTAGGAACTCTCTAGTACACAACTCACTCAGAGACTCGGATCTCAGTTTTCTTTCTTATTAGTGTTTTGTTTCAGTTTCTGAGAAATAGTCTCATATCTTAGGCTTCTATAGATAGGTTCGTTTCTGGTATTCATAGAATACCCGGGATTTCGTTAGGAGATCCTAAGAGGGCTCTAGGCGTTCGAAGAGTCAGTCTACAGGGCTGGGCTTAAGCTGGGTATTAAGGTAAAGCCCAGTTACTAGGCTGAGGAAGCGTCCTCCGAAGGTTTTGGCTAGTAGAGTCGGGTCAAGCAGTAACGGCATATACAGCAGTACGCTCCATCGGCGAGACTTCGTAAAGGGTGATTTCTTTATGGCATCGGTCCCCCTGTCCCTCTCTTATATGTTGTTATTGTGTTTGTCCAAATAACAGTTTTGAATACCAGATTATGATTATTATGAATATTTGTTATATATGTTGAAGTTATTATGTTTTTCTAGAAATGGCCACCTGCTTAAATATTCATTATGTCTGCATGTCTAATGCCGTTCTTTTAAACTGAAATTAGGGTTATAGATAATTCCTAACCACGGTCTATTCATAACCTCTTTAGTTTAACAGGCATCAATTAGTATTGGTGTTTGTCATACTAGATAAAATAATCTGCGGAACACCTTGTTGGTTGAAAGTAGGCTAGTAGAGTGTTATGCCGACGGTTATGAGACGAGCAGTATGATCCCCGAAGTGACATATGGCGTTCATTGCTGACTTTTGTCCGAGCCGTGAGTAGGGTCGTTACCCTTAACGATAGGGCGGTCGCGTAGATGTGGTACACCTTTAGACTCAGAACATAGTTGCAATCCAGGACAAGACATGTCTAAAATACTCGAATATAGGTCAATCAACGTATAATAACAGTATAACATAAAATCAGGATCTCATCTATAAAACACTTTCATATTTGGTTAGACTTAAACCTAGTGGAGAATGAATCACCCTCTCATCAAAGTTATTGATGAAGATTGCATAATGGATTATAAGATAAGAGTTAGGAATAAAGGCTAGTTACTACTAAGCCGTTACCACTTCCCTGGGAGTACGATATTTATTTAATAAAATCGTAGATACTTTCCAACAGACTAGCTACACGATAGGTACTCTGCCTTAGGTTCTGGCTGATTAAGTGACACCATAGAGACTAAATGTGACAATTAGTCAATCACAGTCCTTAATTATTCATAATCAACATAGGGTAAAATAACACCTATTTAGCATATCGGCTGGAAACCCATCAGATTTTTGGCGCCGTTGCCGGGGAAATATCATAATAAATTTAGGATTATTGGCCACAATTCTAGAAACTTATGATAGGTAGAGGTAGTAACCTAGACTTTTGATTTACACTTATCTTATACTAGTTAGACAATCACTCTCCTAAATATAGGATTATCATAACTAATTAATTTTAGATAATATCTGAAATTAAGACACTTAGGATAATCAAATTTTAGAAAATTATTCTAAAACCATATTGAGAAAATTTACCTGCTTTCTAAATACAATTCAAAATCCCCAAAAATATTTTTTTTTTCTTCTTACTTTTCTATTTTACCTCCTATTTTTGTTATTTGTTATTTCTAACCAAACTTTGCACTCAGAGATGAAGAGAACAAGAGCAGCTACTAACCAGGCAAAGAAAACAGAAATCCCTGACACTCCAGGACCAAAGAAGACAAAGCCAGAAGGACCATCTAGGCCTGCACCGGAAATACCACGAGGGATCCTTCACAACCGGTAGAAGTAAACTCAAGCCTAGATGCCAGTGACCTAGTAAGGAGATTCCTGAACGTCCGTGAGCCTAGTCCCACGGAAGAAGATCCTTCTGAGGATACCTTCCCTCCTAGAGAAGAACCCCAGAGATCTCCAGTTCACCCTCCTGCCCAGAGAGTTCCTATAAATCCACCACCCACTGACCAAACCCAAAATTCACCAACATCTCATGCACACACCCCAACACCTAACAAGCGCACCCCTTCATCTGGGGGGAGTACTAACGGTTATCATTCAATGTTGTCCGTGCATATAGATACGTTGGCTCAAAGGGTCTATGAGATGGACCAAGGAATTGCAAGCAGATTGTGTCATTTAGACCAACTCAGTCTGAATATCACAACTAACATGGACCGACTCAGAGCCACAGTCAGTCTTCAGGAGAATCAAGGTGCACAACTACTCCGGGAGATGGCTGACTTACGCAGTGAGCAGGGCAGGCAAAGGGATTAGATGAGAGCCATACGCATAGAAATGTGAAGCATTCGAACAGAGCTACAGGAGATCAGAGATAAGGGTCGTTGAAAAAGGGAAGATTCTTTTACTTTTATTCTCAGCAAATAAATTGTTTGAACTAAACCTGAATAATGACCCCTATTTTTCAAACATTTTAAAGGGTCCTTTATATTCAACAATTTTCTAGATCCAACTGCATTACTTGAGTTGAAATTGAAACCAAATTTGACCTAAATTTGATGAACTTTGAAGCGTTACATTCGTTATATTAGATTCATTGTAATGTGATTTAACTACTTTGTGCCTTGCATGTTGAAAATGTAACCAAATAACTTCTATTTCAAAATTCAAGTGCATTACTTGCGTTGAAATTCAAACAAATTTGACCTAAATTTGATGAACTTTGCAGCGTTACATTAGTTATATTAGAGTTCATTGTAATGTTATTTACTACTTTTGTGCCTTACATGTTGAAAAAGTAACCAAAATAATTCTTTTTTCAAGATTCAAGTGCATTACAAACGTTGAAATTCAAACAAAAAAAATAACTTAAATTGATCAACTTTTAAAACGTTACATTCATTATATTTGATTCATTTAAATGTTATTTAACTACTTTTGTGCCTTGTATGTTGAAAAGTAACCAAATAACTTGTGTTGAAATTCAAACCAAAATTTGACCTAAATTTGATGAACTTTGAAGCGTTACATTCGTTATATTAGAGATTCATTGTAATGTGATTGAACTAACTTTTGTGACTTACATGTTGAAAAAGTAACCAAATAACTTCTTATTTCAAGATTGATGTGCATTACTTGTGTTGTAATTAAAACCAAATATAACTTAAATTTGATCAACTTTAAAACGTTACATTATATTTGATTCATTAAATGTTATAACTACTTTTGTGCCTTGCATGTTGAAAAAGTAACCAAATAACTTGTGTTGGAATTCAAACCAAATTTGACCAAAATTTGATGAACTTTGAAGCGTTACTTCGTTATATTCGATTCATTGTAATGTGATTTAACTAATTTGTGCTTGCATGTTGAAAAAGTAATCAAAAACTTCTATTTCAAGATTCAAGTGCATTACAAACGTTGAAATTCATACAAAAATTAACTTAAAACGTTACATTAATTATATTTGATTCATTTAAATGTATTTAACTACTTTTGTGCCTTGCATGTTGAAAAAGTAACCAAATAACTTGTGTTGAAATTGAAACCAAATTTGACCTAAATTTGATGAACTTGAAGCGTTACATTCGTTATATTAGATTTATTGTAATGTGATTTAACTATTTTGTGCCTTGCATGTTGGAAATGTAACCAAATAACTTCTTATTTCAAGATTCAAGTGCATACTTGCGTTGAAATTCAAACAAAAAATGCTTAAATTAGATCAACATTAAAACGTTACATTCATTATATTTGATTCATTTAATGTTATTTAACTACTTTGTGCCTTACATGTTGAAAAAGTAACCAAATAACTTCTTATTTCAAGATCAAGTGCATTAAAAGCGTTGAAATTCAACAAAAAAATTACTTAATTTGATCAACTTTAAACGTTACATTCATTTATTTGATTCATTTAAATGTTTTTAACTACTTTTGTGCCTTGCATGTTGAAAAAGTAACCAAATTACTTCTTATTTCAAGATTCAAGTGCATTACAAGCGTTGAAATTCAAACAGAAAATAACTTCAATTTGATCAACTTTAAAACGTTACATTCATTATATTTGATTCATTTAATTGTTATTTAACTACTTTTGTGCCTTGCATGTTGAAAAAGTAACCAAATAACTTGTGTTGAAATTCAAACCAGATTTGACCTAAATTTGATGAACTTTGAAGCGTTACATGTTACATTCGTTATATTAGATTCATTGTAATGTGATTTAACTACTTTTGTGCCTTGCATGTTGAAAATGTAACCAAATAACTTCTTATTTCAAGATTCAAGTGCATTACTTGCGTTGAAATTCAAACAAATTTGACCTAAATTTGATGAATTTGAAGCGTTACATTAGTTATATTAGATTATGTGATGTAATGTGATTTAACTACTTTTGTGCCTTACATGTTAAAAAGTAACCAAATAACTTCTTATTTTCAAGATTCAAGTGCATTACAAACGTTGAAATTCAAAAAAAAATAACTTAAATTTGATCAACTTTAAACGTTACATTCATTATATTTGATTCATTTAAATGTTATTTAACTACTTTGTGCCTTGCATGTTGAAAAAGAACCAAATAACTTGTGTTGAAATTCAAACCAAATTTGTCCTAATTTGATGAACTTTGAACCGTTACTTCGTTATATTAGATTCATTGTATGGATTTAACTACTTTTGTGCCTTACATGTTGAAAAGTACCAAATAACTTCTTATTTCAAGATTGATGTGCATTACTGCGTTGTAATTAAAACCAAATATAACTTAAATTTGATCAACTTTAAAACGTTACATTAATTATATTTGATTCATTTAAATGTTATTTAACTACTTTTGTGCCTTGCATGTTGAAAAAGTAACCAAATAACTTGTGTTGAAATTGAAACCAAATTTGACCTAAATTTGATGAACTTTGAATCGTTACATTCGTTATATTAGATTCATTGTAATGTGATTTAAACTATTTGTGCCTTGCATGTTGAAAAGTAATCAAATAACTTCTTATTTCAAGATTCAAGTGTATTACTTGTGTTGAAATTCAAACCAAATTTGACCTAAAGTTGATGAACTTTGAAGCGTTACATTCGTTATATTAGATTCATTGTAATGTGATTTAACTACTTTTGTGCCTTACATGTTGAAAAAGTAACCAAATAACTTCTTATTTCAAGATTCAAGTGCATTACAAGCGTTGAAATTCAAACAAAAAATAACTTAAATTTGATCAACTTTAAAACGTTACATTCATTATATTTGATTCATTTAAATGTTATTTAACTATTTTTGTGCCTTGCATGTTGAAAAAGTAACCAAATAACTTGTGTTGAAATTCAAACCAAATTTGACCTAAATTTGATGAACCTTGAAGCGTTACATTCGTTATATTAGATTCATTGTAATGTGATTTAACTACCTTTGTGCCTTACATGTTGAAAAAGTAACCAAATAACTTTTTATTTCAAGATCCAACTGCATTACTTGAGTTGAAATTGAAACCAAATTTGACCTAAATTTGATGAACTTTGAAGCGTTACATTCGTTATATTAGATTCATTGTAATGTGATTTAACTACTTTTGTGCCTTGCATGTTGAAAATGTAACCAAATAACTTCTTATTTCAAGATTCAAGTACATTACTTGCGTTGAAATTCAAACAAATTTGACCTAAATTTGATGAACTTTGAAGCGTTACATTAGTTATATTAGATTCATTGTAATGTGATTTAACTACTTTTGTGCCTTACATGTTGAAAAAGTAACCAAATAACTTCTTATTTCAAGATTCAAGTGCATTACAAACGTTGAAATTCAAACAAAAAATAACTTAAATTTGATCAACTTTAAAATGTTACATTCATTATTGATGCGATTCCGGTTGACATGCTAAATAGGTGTTATTTTACCCTATGTTGATTATGAATAATTAAGGACTGTGATTGACTAATTGTCACATTTAGTCTCTATGGTGTCTCTTAATCAGCCAGAACCTAAGGCAGAGTACCTATCGTGTAGCTAGTCTATTGGAAAGTATCTACGATTTTATTAAATAAATATCGTACTCCCAGGGAAGTGGCAACGGCTTAGTAGTAACTAGCCTTTTATCCTAACTCCTATCTTATGATCCAGTTATGCAATCTTCATCAATATCTTTGATGAGAGGGTGATCCATTCTCCACTAGGTTCAAGTCTAATTAATCCTAAAAGTGTTTTAAAGATGAGTTCTGATTCTATGCTATACTGTTCCTATATGTTGATTGACCTGTCTTCGAGTATTTTAGATGCATCTTAGCCTGGATTGCAACTATGTTCTGTGTCTAAAGGCGTACCACATCCGAGGTCTCTAATAAACCGCCCTACCTTAATGACGGCCCTACTCACGGTTCGGGACGAAGGCATCCATGAAAGCCCTATGTCACTTCGGGGATCATACCGCTTGCCCTAGCCGCCGGCATAATCGGACTCAGCTCGACTCCTACCTAGACTACTTTAACAAGCAGGGTGTTCAGCATGTTATTTTATCTAGCATGGCAGACACCAATACTAATTGATGCCTGTTAAACTAAACAGGTTATGATTAGACCGTGGTTAGGAATTGTCTATAACCCTAACGTTAGTTTAAAAGAGCACATTAAACATGCAGACATAGTGAATATTTAGCAGGTGGCTATTTCTAGAAAAACATAATAACTTCAACATATCTAACAAATATTCATAAAAATCATAATCTGGTATTCAGAACTGTTATTTGGACAAACACAATAACAACATATAAGAGAGGGACAGGGGGACCGATGCCATAAAGAATTCACCCTTTACGAAGTCTCGCCGATGGAGCGTACTGCTGTATATGCCGTATTGCTTGACCCGACTCTACTCACCAAACCTTCGGAGGACGCTTCCTCAGCCTAGTAGCTAGACTTTACCTTACATCCTGGGCTTAAGCCTAGCCCTGTGGACTGACTCTTCGAACGCCTAGAGCCCTCTTAGGATCTCCTAACGAAATCCCGGGTGTTCTATGAACACCAGAAACGAACCTATCTATAGAAGCCTAAGATCTGAGACTATTTCTCAGAAACTAAAACAAACACTAATAAGAAAGAAAACTGAGATCCGAGTCTCTGAGTGAGTTGTGTACTGGAAAATTGTACACTGGAAACCACTTAATGACTCAGATCGAGTGGAGAGGGATGAATTCAACTGCTGGAGGCCTGGGGTATTTATAGCAGCTTCCCGGAGTGAAAATCTCTGAAAAATTCGATGTGGGACAGCTTCTGGCGGCTCGGGACGCCCGTCCTGATTCGTTGACCAGGTTCGGGACGCCCGTCCCGGTTCAGGACGCCCGTCCTGGCGGTTTGACTGGGTCGGGACGCCCGTCCCGGACCTTTGACCGGGTCAACATTTCCAAAAATTGCGTTTTTGCCCCAGAATTTGCTGTTTTCGTCTACTTTTCACCTGACACTTCCAAAATCATAAAAACCGTGAAATCAAGTAAATAGTAAACAATTAATGTCAATTTACTCTCAATTTCACATTAAAACATATAAAAACATGCTAAAAATGTGATACGATTTTCGCGTATCAGATAACCCCACACTTAGCTTTTTGCTTGTCCTCAAGCAAAGTCTACATGGAGTTAGTGATTTTAAACCGTAGTGCAGTCACTTAAATTCCTAATCATGTTTTTATTCCAAAAATTCTTCAGACAATTCTTAACACAGGTCTGACTGGTTAGGTTGCTATGACAAGGTCTCAAATGTTTCTAGTAGCTTGTTATGATCAGGCAGAAAACAAATCAACAACTAGGTTGGACTTTTTTCTTAGTCACAGGGTCTTCCTGATGTGTAGTGTGTGTACTAGTCTAGACCAGATAGTCAACACAATGAACTCTTATCTTAACTGCTACCAGATAATACTTCGACCTATCGCTAGACATACTGACAACAGATAACTTTCTGAGTTCTGAGCTTTGGTGATAAGATTTTTAATGTTTTAGCACTTAGTTATTTTCTTTATAGATTCAGGGTATTTCGAGTTGCTTAGAACACGTCAACTTCAACTACCCATGTAGCGAGTCCCACTCCGATGACTCCCAGATCTACACGACCTTAGGGCATCAGGCTTTAATTCCCCGAAGGAGTGGTGCTCGAGTAGCGAAGGCCGCTGGCAAACTACCCTATTGTAATTAACTTCCTTAAGTTCTTTCACTTTTAGCTCAGAGTCTCATCTAGTCATTCTAACTGCCAATATATCCACAACTGGTCTAATTTTATCTAGTTAAGTCTCGAATAGGCAATTGGTTGAGGTCTCTAATCCAGACAAGGTTGTGCTCAGTTATCAGGAATTCCCTATTCCTAATCAATTAGTCCAAGATAGCTATCGACTATCTCCTACTAACCATAACATACTACCTACATATCATAGACATAAGCAATTGTTTAACCAAGCATACTGCATTTAGAAGTCTGAAAGACGGAAAAATTTTGAAAAATTTTGGAAGGGTGTGAAAATAGGGAAAACAAGCAAAATCATGCGAAAAATTTTGCAAACTGCTACAGTGCACCGTGCACTGCTACCCCACACTTAAGTCGACACTGTCCTCAGTGTTCATGCATAGCTAAACTACCCCACACTTATTTGAAAACAAGAAACAAAAATAAAACAAAGAACTCTTACCCCACACTTATTTGACTAACTAAGGGTAAGAGAGAAAATAAAACAACCAAAGAAATAACAAAACAGGACACAAAAATGAAGAAAATAAAAGTAAAGGATCATGAGGATTAGAAAAACTCCCTTCATGTCGCGAGCAGAAGGGTCTTCTCTGATCTGTCAATTGGCTCTTCACCTTAGCCATGTGCTATTGCTGAGGTGTTCTTGACTCTGCAAGCTCTAGATATTGGAACGGATGACATCAGCTCCGATCCTTCATTGTCGAGCTCCAAGTAGTGGCATATCCATTTGAGGAATGGCTCAATCCCCAAGGACTGTTTCCTCGAATCATTTGTAAGATTTCTCATAATCATAGCAACGTGTCCAGGGAACGTGTCTAGGAATGAGACTTCTTGGGATTTGTGTGCCATCTGCCAATGTTAGTAAAGGTATTGCATGCAAGTCTCGAATGGAAGAAAAGATACCTGAAGTTTTGGCGAAGCTGTGGTGGTAGGGGGCTCCAGTTGTGTAGATCTGGGCCCAAGTATTTGAGACTTCCTCGGGAAGTTTCTCACAGCTGATTGGTATGCAGGGAATGCAAGCTCCTCCATTGCTATGCTCCGACACAATGCCAAATTCCTCTATATCTGTCGTCCGTTCGTTACCTCTTGGTAGATCACTTGCTTGCATTGGTCTGCTTTAATTGTTGCCAGTATCTCATCTATTGATTCTGCGAGTGTGGGTTTTGCTGTGGTGGTGTCTTCTGAAAGTTTCCAGCTTCCGAATTACTCCTCAGCTAAATCCCGTATGATTCCTCAGCTGGGATTGTATGCATTTCCCATTGGAGTAGCATTCTGCAGTAACCTACTCCTACCTCTTTTGGAATGGTCATCATTCCCATAGCAATCCCTGCTAAAGTGTGGTACTTAGCAGACTTCACAGATTTGATACACAGGCTGAACATTTCTTCCTAAGACATGGCACTCTGAATCTAGAAAACAACTAGAATCTGCACTTGACTTTAACGTCATTAGTAGGTAATGTCTGTGGTTCAGGCCATTTTGAAAAGTGTTCCACGACTACTATGATGTAATTATGTTCAAAGAAGAAATAGAAAAGGATTCGAAATACCCCTGATATCAACGGTTGCAACATTCTGTGTACGTCGCTGGGGTAGATGATCTCTAGAAGATGTGTTACCTGTTATTTGGCAAGCATCGCAGGACTGTATCAGAGATACAAAATCCTTGAATATGGTGGGTCAACAAGATCCTGCTTTCAACACTCTCCGGACAGTGTTGATAGCCATCAATTGGTTTCCCGTAGATTCTTTAGGGCGATGCTCTAAAATCTTGTGGCCTTCGCCTTCTGAGACACATCTTCTGATCAACTGATCTGCAAAAATTTGAAATAGAAGAGAAACTGCCCAGTAGTAATATTTCAAATCAGCAAAGAATTTCTTCTTTTGCTGATAAGTCATATCACTTGGAACTTATTCAGTGACTAGATAATTTGCAATAAACCACAGATGAGAATTATTATACATAGCACAATGCAATAAGTTTTCATCCCAAATTTATCAGTATTACACTAGCCTCTAACTCGGGGTTTTCTAATCTAGACCAATGGTTTGCTTTCTAGATTTTCAACCCTTTTTCTTACCCCTTCTTTCTATATCAAACTCAGGTAACAATAAAACCTAACTTAATCAATTATGGTTCAGTATGTTTTATTGAACACAGATATCTTGAGTGATCATGTCACCTATTGTTTTAGACAAGACTAGATAAGATCAGAATTTCATGCATGAACTTTCTTATCATCTTTCTGTCCTAAAACAATTCTTACTACATCATTACATCACATATTCATTCAAAAAGCATTTCAATCAGGTGATGTCATAATGGGTGCAATAATTCCTTTTGGTTTAAAAATCTCATGCAATTATCAGCAAAATAAAAGGAACATCCTTTTTTCAATAGAACATTCAAAGTCTGGCTACTAAGGAAAAATTATTTCATAACTCGTCCTAATAAAGCCGGTATGACTCTAAGAAAATTCTAAAATGGAATTTCTTTCCAGATTAAAACCTGAGCCAAAAATTGACAACTCAGAAAAATATTCTATTTCCATTTTTATTTTTTTCGAAATTAAGTAATAGGGAAAAAAACGGAAAAGAGAAACAAAAAAAAACAACTAAGAAAGAATAAGAGATAGGGAAGAAGAACAACTTACCGTTGAGCAAGAAAATACATTCTTTTTGGATTTTAAATTTTTAACATTTTTTTTTCTTTTTATGTTTAATTTCGAAAGCCATTAAATTCCCTCAATATGGTTTTAGAATAATTTTCTAAAATTGGGTTATCCTAAGTGTCTTAATTCCAGATAATATCTAAAATCAATTAGTTATGATAACCCTATATTTCGGAAATTGATTGTCTAACTAGTATAAGATAAGTGTAGGTCTAAGGTCTAGGTTACTACCGTTACCTATCATAAGTCTCTAGAATTGTGGCCTTTAATCCTAAATTCATTATGATATTTCCCCGGCAACGGCGCCAAAAATCTGATGCGATTCCGGTTGACATGCTAAATAGGTGTTATTTTACCCTATGTTGATTATGAATAATTAAGGACTGTGATTGACTAATTGTCACATTTAGTCTCTATGGTGTCACTTAATCAGCCAGAACCTAAGGCAGAGTACCTATCGTGTAGCTAGTCTATTGGAAAGTATCTACGATTTTTTAAATAAATATCGTACTCCCAGGGAAGTGGCAACGGCTTAGTAGTAACTAGCCTCTTATCCTAACTCTTATCTTATGATCCAGTTATGCAATCTTCATCAATATCTTTGATGAGAGGGTGATCCATTCTCCACTAGGTTCAAGTCTAATTAATCCTAAAAGTGTTTTAAAGATGAGTTCTGATTCTATGCTATACTGTTCCTATATGTTGATTGACCTGTCTTCGAGTATTTTAGATGCATCTTAGCCTGGATTGCAACTATGTTCTGTGTCTAAAGGCGTACCACATCCGAGGTCTCTAATAAACCGCCCTACCTTAATGACGGCCCTACTCACGGTTCGGGACGAAGGCATCCATGAAAGCCCTATGTCACTTCGGGGATCATACCGCTTGCCCTAGCCGCCGGCATAATCGGACTCAGCTCGACTCCTACCTAGACTACTTTAACAAGCAGGGTGTTCAGCATGTTATTTTATCTAGCATGGCAGACACCAATACTAATTGATGCCTGTTAAACTAAACAGGTTATGATTAGACCGTGGTTAGGAATTGTCTATAACCCTAACGTTAGTTTAAAAGAGCACATTAAACATGCAGACATAGTGAATATTTAGCAGGTGGCTATTTCTAGAAAAACATAATAACTTCAACATATCTAACAAATATTCATAAAAATCATAATCTGGTATTCAGAACTGTTATTTGGACAAACACAATAACAACATATAAGAGAGGGACAGGGGGACCGATGCCATAAAGAATTCACCCTTTACGAAGTCTCGCCGATGGAGCGTACTGCTGTATATGCCGTATTGCTTGACCCGACTCTACTCACCAAACCTTCGGAGGACGCTTCCTCAGCCTAGTAGCTAGACTTTACCTTACATCCTGGGCTTAAGCCTAGCCCTGTGGACTGACTCTTCGAACGCCTAGAGCCCTCTTAGGATCTCCTAACGAAATCCCGGGTGTTCTATGAACACCAGAAACGAACCTATCTATAGAAGCCTAAGATCTGAGACTATTTCTCAGAAACTAAAACAAACACTAATAAGAAAAAAAACTGAGATCCGAGTCTCTGAGTGAGTTGTGTACTGGAAAATTGTACACTGGAAACCACTTAATGACTCAGATCGAGTGGAGAGGGATGAATTCAACTGCTGGAGGCCTGGGGTATTTATAGCAGCTTCCCGGAGTGAAAATCTCTGAAAAATTCGATGTGGGACAGCTTCTGGCGGCTCGGGACGCCCGTCCTGATTCGTTGACCAGGTTCGGGACGCCCGTCCTGGCGGTTTGACTGGGTCGGGACGCCTGTCCCGGGTTCGGGACGCCCGTCCCAGACCTTTGACCGAGTCAACATTTCCAAAAATTGCGTTTTTGCCCCAGAATTTGCTGTTTTCGTCTACTTTTCACCTGACACTTCCAAAATCATAAAAGCCGTGAAATCAAGTAAATAGTAAACAATTAATGTCAATTTACTCTCAATTTCACATTAAAACATATATAAAACCATGCTAAAAATGTGATACGATTTTCGCGTATCAATTATATTTGATTCATTTAAATGTTATTTAAACTACTTTTGTGCCTTGCATGTTGAAAAAGTAACCAAAAAACTTGTGTTGAAATTCAAACCAAATTTGACCTAAATTTGATGAACTTTGAAGCGTTACATTCGTTATATTAGATTCATTGTAATGTGATTTAACTACTTTTGTGCCTTACATGTTGAAAAAGTAACCAAATAACTTCTTATTTCAAGATTGATGTGCATTACTTGCGTTGTAATTAAAACCAAATATAACTTAAATTTGATCAACTTTAAAACGTTACATTAATTATATTTGATTCATTTAAATGTTATTTAACTACTTTTGTGCCTTGCATGTTGAAAAAGTAACCAAATAACTTGTGTTGAAATTCAAACCAAATTTGACCTAAATTTGATGAACTTTGAAGCGTTACATTCGTTATATTAGATTTATTGTAATGTGATTTAACTACTTTTGTGCCTTGCATGTTGAAAATGTAACCAAATAACTTCTTATTCAAGATTCACGTGCATTACTTTTGTTGAAATTCAAACCAAATTGACCTAAAGTTGATGAACTTTGAAGCGTTACATTGGTTATATTAGATTCATTGTAATGTGATTTAACTACTTTTGTGCCTTACATGTTGAAAAAGTAACCAAATAACTTCTTCTTTAAGATTCAAGTGCATTACAAGCGTTGAAATTCAAACAAAAAATAACTTAAATTTGATCAACTTTAAAACGTTACATTCATTATATTTGATTCATTTAAATGTTTTTAACTATTTTTGTGCCTTGCATGTTGAAAAAGTAACCAAATAACTGTGTTGAAATTCAAACCAAATTTGACCAAAATTTGATGAACTTTGAAACGTTACATTCCTTATATTCGATTCATTGTAATGTGATTTAACTACTTTTGTGCCTTACATGTTGAAAAAGTAACCAAATAACTTCTTATTTCAAGATCCAACTGCATTACTTGAGTTGAAATTCAAACCAAATTTGACCTAAATTTGATGAACTATGAAGCATTACATTCGTTATATTAGATTTATTGTAATGTGATTTAACTACTTTTGTGCCTTGCATGTTGAAAATGTAACAAAATAACTTCTTATTTCAAAATTCAAGTGCATTACTTGCGTTGAAATTCAAACCAAAAATGACTTAAATTAGATCAACATTAAAACGTTACATTCATTATATTTGATTCATTTAAATGTTATGTAACTACTTTTGTGCCTTGCATGTTGAAAAAGTAACCAAATAACTTCTTATTTCAAGATTCAAGTGCATTACAAGCGTTGAAATTCAAACAGAAAATAACTTAAATTTGATCAACTTTAAAACGTTACATTCATTATATTTGATTCATTTAAATGTTATTTAGCTACTTTTGTGCCTTGCATGTTGAAAAAGTAACCAAATAACTTGTGTTGAAATTCAAACCAAATTTGATGAACCTTGAAGCATTACATTCGTTATATTTGATTCATTGTAATGTGATTTAACTACTTTTGTGCCTTACATGTTGAAAAAGTAACCAAATAACTTCTTATTTCAAGATTCAAGTGCATTACAAGCGTTGAAATTCAAACAAAAAATAACTTAAATTTGATCAACTTTAAAACGTTACATTCATTATATTTGATTCATTTAAATGTTATTTAACTATTTTTGTGCCTTGCATGTTGAAAAAGTAACCAAATAACTTGTGTTGAAATTCAAACCAAATTTGACCAAAATTTGATGAACTTTGAAACGTTACATTCCTTATATTCGATTCATTGTAATGTGATTTAACTACTTTTGTGCCTTACATGTTGAAAAATAACCAAATAACTTCTTATTTCAAGATCCAACTGCATTACTTGAGTTGAAATTCAAACCAAATTTGACCTAAATTTGATGAACTATGAAGCATTCATTCGTTATATTAGATTTATTGTAATGTGATTTAACTACTTTTGCCTTGCATGTTGAAAATGTAACAAATACTTCTTATTTCAAAATTCAAGTGCATTACTTGCGTTGAAATTCAAACCAAAAATGACTTAAATTAGATCAACATTAAAACGTTACATTCATTATATTTGATTCATTTAAATGTTATGTAACTACTTTTGTGCCTTGCATGTTGAAAAAGTAACCAAATAACTTCTTATTTCAAGATTCAAGTGCATTACAAGCGTTGAAATTCAAACAGAAAATAACTTAAATTTGATCAACTTTAAAACGTTACATTCATTATATTTGATTCATTTAAATGTTATTTAACTACTTTTGTGCCTTGCATGTTGAAAAAGTAACCAAATAACTTGTGTTGAAATTCAAACCAAATTTGACCTAAATTTGATGAACTTTGAAGCGTTACATTCGTTATATTAGATTCATTGTAATGTGATTTAACTACTTTTGTGCCTTACATGTTGAAAAAGTAACCAAATAACTTTTTATTTCAAGATCCAAGTGCATTGCTTGAGTTGAAATTGAAATTAAATTTGACCTAAATTTGATGAACTTTGAAGCGTTACATTCGTTATATTAGATTCATTGTAATGTGATTTAACTACTTTTGTGCCTTGCATGTTGAAAATGTAACCAAATAACTTCTTATTTCAAGATTCAAGTGCATTACATGCGTTGAAATTCAAACCAAATTTGACCTAAATTTGATGAATTTTGAAGCGTTACATTAGTTATATTAGATTCATTGTAATGTGATTTATCTACTTTTGTGCCTTACATGTTGAAAAAGTAACCAAATAACTTCTATTTCAAGATCCCACTGCATTACTTGCTTTGAAATTCAAACCAAATTTGACCTAATATTTGATGATCTTTGAAGCGCTAAAATCGTTATATTAGATTCATTGTAATGTGATTTAACTACTTTTGTGCCTTACATGTTGAAAATGTAACCAAATAACTTCCTATTTCAAGATTCATGTGCATTACTTGCGTTGTGATTAAAACCAAATATGACTTAAATTTGATCAACTTTAAAATGTAACATTCATTATATTTGTACCATGCATGTTGAAAAAGTAACCAAATAACTTTTTATTTCAAGATCCAACTACATTACTTGAGTTGAAATTCTAATCAAATTTGACCTAAATTTGATGAACTTTGAAGCGTTACATTCGTTATATAGATTCATTGTAATGTGATTTAACTACTTTTGTGCCTTGCATGTTGAAAATGTAACCAAAAAACTTCTTATTTCAAGATCCAACTGCATTACTTGAGTTGAAATTCAAACCAAATTTGACCTAAATTTGATGATCTTTGAAGCGTTACATTCGTTATATTAGATTTATCGTAATGTGATTTAACTACTTTTGTGCCTTGCATGTTGAAAATGTAACCAAATAACTTCTTATTTGAAAATTCAAGTGCATTACTTGCGTTGAAATTCAAACAAAAAATGACTTAAATTAGATCAACATTAAAACATTACATTCATTATATTTGATTCATTTAAATGTTATTTAACTACTTTTGTGCCTTGCATGTTGAAAATGTAACCAAATAACTTCTTATTTCAAAATTCAAGTGCATTACTTGCGTTGAAATTCAAACCAAATTTGACCTAAATTTGATGAATTTTGAAGCGTTACATTAGTTATATTAGATTCATTGTAATGTGATTTAACTACTTTTGTGCCTTACATATTGAAAAAGTAACCAAATAACTTCTTATTTCAAGATCCCACTGCATTACATGCTTTGAAATTCAAACCAAATTTGACCTAAATTTGATGAACTTTGAAGCGTTAAAATCGTTATATTAGATTCATTGTAATATGATTTAACTACTTTTGTGCCTTACATGTTGAAAATGTAACCAAATAACTTCTTATTTCAAGATTCATGTGCATTACTTGCGTTGTGATTAAAACCAAATATAACTTAAATTTGATCAAATTTAAAATGTAACATTCATTATATTTGATTCATTTAAATGTTATTTAACTACTTTTGTACCTTGCATATTGAAAAAGTAACCAATTAACTTCATATTTCAAGATTCAAGTGCATTACTTGCGTTGAAATTCAAACCAAATTTGACCTAAATTTGATGAACTTTGAAGCGTTACATTAGTTATATTAGATTCATTGTAATGTGATTTAACTACTTTTGTGCCTTACATGTTGAAAAAGTAACCAAATAACTTTTTATTTCAAGATCCAACTGCATTACTTGAGTTGAAATTCAAACCAAATTTGACCTAAATTTGATGAACTTTGAAGCGTTACATTAGTTATATTAGATTCATTGTAATGTGATTTAACTACTTTTGTGCCTTCCATGTTGAAAATGTAACCAAATAACTTGTTATTTCAAGATTCAAGTGCATTACTTGCGTTGAAATTCAAACAAAAAATGACTTAAATTAGATCAACATTAAAACGTTACATTCATTATATTTCATCATTTAATGTTATTTAATACTTTTGTGCCTTAAATGTTGAAAAATAACCAATAACTTCTTATTTCAAGATTCATGTGCATTACTTGCGTTGTAATTAAAACAATATGACTTAATTTGTTCAACTTTAAAACGTAACATTCATTATTTGATTCATTTAATGTTATTTAACTAATTTGTACCTTGCATGTTGAAAAAGTACCAAATAACTTCATATTACAAGATTCAAGTGCATTACTTGCGTTGAAATTCAAACCAAATTTGATGAACTTTGAAGCGTTACATTCGTTATATTAGATTCCTTGTAATATAATTTAACTACTTTTGTGCCTTGCATGTTGAAAATGTAACCAAATAACTTCTTATTTCAAGATTCAAGTGCATTACTTGCGTTGAAATTCAAACAAAAAATGACTTAAATTAGATCAACATTAAAACGTTACATTCATTATATTTGATTCATTGTAATGTGATTTAACTACTTTTGTGCCTTACATGTTGAAAAAGTAACGAAATAACTTTTTATTTCAAGATCCAACTGCATTACTTGAGTTGAAATTGAGACCAAATTTGACCTAAATTTGATGAACTTTGAAGCGTTCATTCGTTATATTTCATTGTAATGTGATTTAACTACTTTGTGCCTTGCATGTTGAAAATGTAACCAGATAACTCTTATTTCAGGATTCAAGTGCATTACTTGCGTTCAAATTCAAACAAAATTTGACCTAAATTTGATGAATTTTGAAGCGTTACATTAGTTATATTAGATTCATTGTAATGTGATTTAACTACTTTTGTGCCGTACATGTTCAAAAAGTAACCAAATCACTTCTTATTCAAGATCCCACTGCATTACTTGCTTTGAAATTCAAACCAAATTGACCTAAATGATGAACTTTGAAAACGTTAAAATCGTTATATTAGATTCATTTCATGTGATTCAACTACTTTTGTGCCTTACATGTTGAAAATGTAACCAAATAACTTCTTATTTCAAGATTCATGTGCATTACTTGCGTTGTGATTAAAACCAAATATGACTTAAATTTGATCAATTTTAAAACGTAACATTCATTATATTTGATTCAATTTAAATGTTATTTAACTACTTTTGTACCTTGCTTGTTGAAAAAGTAACCAAATAACTTCATATTTCAAGATTCAAGTGCATTACTTGCGTTGAAATTCAAACCAAATTTGACCTAAATTTGATGAACTTTGAATAGTTACATTCGTTATATTAGATTCATTGTAATGTAATTTAACTACTTTTTTGCCTGCATGTTGAAAATGTAACCAAATAGCTTCTTATTTCAAGATTCAAGTGCATTACTTGCGTTGAAATTCAAACAAACAAAATTTGACTTAAATTTGATGAAATTTGAACGTTACATTCGTTATATTAGATTCATTATAATGTGATTTACTAGTTTTGCTTTACATGTTGAAAAATTAAACAAATAACTTCATATTTCAAATTCAAGTGCATTACTACTGCGTTGAAATTCAAACCAAATTTACCTAAATTTGATGAACTTTGAAGTGTTACATTAGTTACATTAGAGTCATTGTAATGTGATTTAACTACTTTGTGCCTTACATGTTGAAAAAGTAACCAAATAACATTTTATTTCAAGATCCAACAGCATTACTTTGAGTTGAAACTCTAATCAAATTTGACCTAAATTGATGAACTTTGAAACGTTACATTCGTTATATAGATTCATTGTAATGTGATTTAACTACTTTGTGCCTTGCATGTTGAAAATGTAACCAAATAACTTCTTATTTCAAGATCCAACTGCATTACTTGAGTTGAAATTCAAACCAAATTTGACCTAAATTTGATGAACTTTGAAGCGTTACATTCGTTACATTAGATTTATTGTAATGTGATTAACTACTTTGTGCCTTTCATGTTGAAATGTAACCAAATAACTTTGTTATTTCAAGATTCAAGTACATTACTTGCGTTGAAATTCAAACAAAAAATGACTTAAATTAGATCAACATTAAAACGTTACATTCATTATATTTATTCATTTAATGTTATTTAATACTTTGTGCCTTACATGTTGAAAAAGTAACCAAATAACTTCTTATTTCAAGATTCATGTGCATTACTTGCGTGTAATTAAAACCAAATATGACTTAAATTGATCAACTTTAAACGTTACGTTCATTATATTTGAATCATTTAAATGTTATTTAACAAACTTTTGTGCATTACATGTTGAAAAAGTAATCAAATAACTTCTTATTTCAAGATTCAAGTGTATTACTTGTGTTGAAATTCAAACCAAATTTGACCTAAATTTGATAAACTTTGAAGTGTTACATTCGTTATATTAGATTCATAGTAATGTGATTTAACTACTTTTGTGCCTTGCATGTTGAAAATGTAACCAAATAACTTCTTGTTTCAGATCAAGTGCATTACTACTTGCGTTGAAATTCGAACAAAAATGACTTAATTGATCAACATTAAAACGTTACATTCATTATATTTGATTCATTTAATGTTATTTACTACTTTTGTGCCTTACATGTTGAAAAAGTACCAAATAACTTCTTTTTCAAGATTCATGTGCATTACTTGCGTGGTAATTAAAAACAAATATGACTTAAATTGATCAACTTAAAACGTACATTCATTATATTTGATTCATTTAAATGTTATTTAACTAATTTGTACCTTGCATGTTGAAAAAGTAACCAAATAACTTCATATTACAAGATTCAAGTGCATTACTTGCGTTGAAATTCAAACCAAATTTGACCTAAATTTGATGAACTTTGAAGCGTTACATTCGTTATATTAGATTCATTGTATGTAATTTAACTACTTTTGTGCCTTGCAGTTGAAAATGTAACCAAATAACTTCTTATTCAAGATTCAAGTGCATTACTTGCGTTGAAATTCAAACAAAATTTGACTTAAATTTGATGAAATTTGAAACGTTACATTCGTTATATTAGATTCATTATAATGTGATTTAACTAGTTTTGTGCTTTACATGTTGAAAAATTAACCAAATAACTTCATATTTCAAGATTCAAGTGCATTACTTGCGTTGAAATTCAAACCAAATTTGACCTAAATTTGATGAACTTTGAAGCGTTACATTAGTTACATTAGATTCATTGTAATGTGATTTAACTACTTTTGTGCCTTACATGTTGAAAAAGTAACCAAATAACTTTTTATTTCAAGATCCAACTACATTACTTGAGTTCAAATTCAAACCAAATTTGACCTAAATTTGATGAACTTTGAAGCGTTACATTCGTTATATTAGATTCATTATAATGTGATTTAACTACTTTGTGTCTTGCATGTTGAAAATGTAACCAAATAACTTCTTATTTCAAGATTCAAGTGCATTACTTGCGTTGAATTCAACCAAAATGACTTAAATTAGATCAACATTAAAACGTTACATTCGTATATTATCTATTCATTATAATGTAATTTAACTACTTTTGTGCCTTGCATGTTGAAAATGTAACCAAATAACTTCTTATTTCAAGATTCAAGTGCATTACTTGCGTTGAAATTAAAACAAAATTTGACTTAAATTTGATGAAATTGGAAACGTTACATTCGTTATATTAGATTCATTATAAAGTAATTTAACTAGTTTTGTGCTTTACATGTTGAAAAATTAACCAAATAACTTCATATTTCAAGATTCAAGTGCATTACTTGTGTTGAAATTCAAACCAAATTTGACCTAAACTTGATGAACTTTGAAGCGTTACATTAGTTATATTAGATTCATTGTAATGTAATTTAACTACTTTTGTGCCTTACATGTTGAAAAAGTAACCAAATAACTTCCTATTTCAAGATTCAAGTGCATTACAAGCGTTGAAATTCAAACAAAAAATGACTTAAATTTGATCAACTTTAAAACGTTACATTCATTATATTTGATTCATTTAAATGTTATTTAACTACTTTTGTGCCTTGAATGTTGAAAAAGTAACCAAATAACTTGTGTTGAAATTCAAACCAAATTTGACCTAAATTTGATGAACTTTGAAGCGTTACATTCGTTATATTAGATTCATTATAATGTGATTTAACTACTTTTGTGCCTTACATGTTGAAAAAGTAACCAAATAACTTCTTATTTCAAGATCCAACTGCATTACTTGAGTTGAAATTCAAACCAAATTTTACCTAAATTTGATGAACTTTGAAGCATTACATTCGTTATATTAGATATATTGTAATGTGATTTAACTACTTTTGTGCCTTGCATGTTGAAAATGTAACAAAATAAATTCTTATTTCAAGATTCAAGTGCATTACTTGCGTTGAAATTCAAACAGAAAATGACTTAAATTAGATCAACATTAAAACGTTACATTCATTATATTTGATTCATTTAAATGTTATTTAACAACTTTTGTGCATTGCATGTTGAAAAAGTAACCAAATAACTTTTTTTTCAAGATTCAAGTGCATTACAATCGTTGAAATTCAAACAAAAAATGACTTAAATTTGATCAACTTTAAAACGTTACATTCATTATATTTGATTCATTTAAATGTTATTTAACTACTTTTGTGCCTTGCATGTTGAAAAAGTTACCAAATAACTTGTGTTGAAATTCAAACCAAATTTGACCTAAATTTGATGAACCTTGAAGCGTTACATTCGTTATATTAGATTCATTGTAATGTGATTTAACCACTTTTGTGCCTTACATGTTGAAAAAGTAACCAAATAACTTTTTATTTCAAGATCCAACTGCATTACTTGAGTTGAAATTGAAACCAAATTTGACCTAAATTAGATGAACTTTGGAGCGTTACATTCGTTATATTAGATTCATTGTAAAGTGATTTAACTACTTTTGTGCCTTGCATGTTGAAAATGTAACAAAATAACTTCTTATTTCAAGATTCAAGTGCATTACTTGCGTTGAAATTCAAACCAAATATAACTTAAATTTGATCAAATTTAAAATGTAACATTCATTATATTTGATTCATTTAAATGTTATTTAACTACTTTTGTACCTTGCATATTGAAAAAGTAACCAATTAACTTCATATTTCAAGATTCAAGTGCATTACTTGCGTTGAAATTGAAACCAAATTTGACCTAAATTTGATTAACTTTGAAGCGTTACATTAGTTATATTAGATTCATTGTAATGTGTTTTAACTACTTTTGTGCCTTACATGTTGAAAAAGTAACCAAATAACTTGTTATTTCAAGATTCAAGTGCATTACTTGCGTTGAAATTCAAACAAAAAATGACTTAAATTAGATCAACATTAAAACGTTACATTCATTATATTTCATTCATTTAATGTTATTTAACTACTTTTGTGCCTTAAATGTTGAAAAAGTAACCAAATAACTTCTTATTTCAAGATTCATGTGCATTACTTGCGTTGTAATTAAAAACAAATATGACTTAAATTTGTTCAACTTTAAAACGTAACATTCATTATATTTGATTCATTTAAATGTTATTTAACTAATTTTGTACCTTGCATGTTGAAAAAGTAACCAAATAACTTCATATTACAAGATTCAAGTGCATTACTTGCGTTGAAATTCAAACCAAATTTGATGAACTTTGAAGCGTTACATTCGTTATATTAGATTCCTTGTATTGTAATTTAACTGCTTTTGTGCCTTGCATGTTGAAAATGTAACCAAATAACTTCTTATTTCAAGATTCAAGTGCATTACTTGCATTGAAATTCAAACAAAATTTGACTTAAATTTGATGAAATTTGAAACGTTACATTGGTTATATTTGATTCATTATAATGTGATTTAACTAGTTTTGTGCTTTACCTGTTGAAAAATTAACCAAATAACTTCATATTTCAAGATTCAAGTGCATTACTTGCGTTGAAATTCAAACCAAATTTGACCTAAATTTGATGAACTTTGAAGTGTTACATTAGTTACATTAGATTCATTGTAATGTGATTTAACTACTTTTGTGCCTTACATGTTGAAAAAGTAACCAAATAACATTTTATTTCAAGATCCAACTGCATTACTTGAGTTGAAACTCTAATCAAATTTGACCTAAATTTGATGAACTTTGAAACGTTATATTCGTTATATTAGATTCATTGTAATGTGATTTAACTACTTTTGTGCCTTGCATGTTGAAAATGTAACCAAATAACTTCTTATTTCAAGATCCAACTGCATTACTTGAGTTGAAATTCAAACCAAATTTGACCTAAATTTGATGAACTTTGAAGCGTTACATTCGTTATATTAGATTTATTGTAATGTGATTTAACTACTTTTGTGCCTTTCAAGTTGAAAATGTAACCAAATAACTTCTTATTTCAAGATACAAGTGCATTACTTGCGTTTAAATTCAAACCAAAAATGACTTAAATTAGATCAACATTAAAACGTTACATTCATTATATTTGATTTATTTAAATGTTATTTAACTACTTTTGTGCCTTGCATGTTGAAAAAGTAACCAAATAACTTGTGTTGAAATTCAAACCAAATTTGACCTAAATTTGATGAACCTTGAAGCGTTACATTCGTTATATTAGATTCATTGTAATGTGATTTAACTACTTTTGTGCCTTACATGTTGAAAAAGTAACAAAATAACTTTTTATTTCAAGATCCAACTACATTACTTGAGTTGAAATTGAAACCAAATTTGACCTAAATTTGATGAACTTTGAAGCGTTACATTCGTTATATTAGATTCATTGTAATGTGATTTAACTACTTTTGTGACTTGCATGTTGAAAATGTAACCAAATAACTTCTTATTTCAAGATTCAAGTGCATTCCTTGCGTTGAAATTCAAACCAAATTTGACCTAAATTTGATGAACTTTGAAGCGTTACATTCGTTATATTAGATTCATTGTAATGTAATTTAACTACTTTTGTGACTTGATGTTGAAAATGTAACCAAATAACTTCTTATTTCAAGATTCAAGTGCATTACTTGCGTTGAAATTCAAACAAAATTTGACTTAAATTTGATGAAATTTGAAACGTTACATTCGTTATATTAGATTCATTATAATGTGATTTAACTAGTTTTGTGCTTTACATGTTGAAAAGTTAAATAAATAACTTCATATTTCAAGATTCATGTGCATTACTTGCGTTGAAATTCAAACCAAATTTGACCTAAATTTGATGAACTTTGAAGCGTTACATTAGTTATATTAGATTCATTGTAATGTGATTTAACTACTTTTGTGCCTTACATGTTGAAAAAGTAACCAAATAACTTTTTATTTCAAGATCCAACTACATTACTTGAGTTGAAATACAAACCAAATTTGACCTAAATTTGATGAACTTTGAAGCGTTACATTCGTTATATTAGATTCATTGTAATCTGATTTAACTACTTTTGTGCCTTGCTTGTTGAAAATGTAACCAAATAACTTGTTATTTCAAGATTCAAGTGCATTACTTGCGTTGAAATTCAAACAAAAAATGACTTAAATTAGATCAACATTAAAACGTTACATTCATTATATTTGATTCATTTAATGTTATTTAACTACTTTTGTGCCTTACATGTTGAAAAAGTAACCAAATAACTTCTTATTTCAAGATTCATGTGCATTACTTGCGTTGAAATTCAAACCAAATTTGACCTAAATTTGATGAACTTTGAAGCGTTACATTCGTTATTTTAGATTCATTGTAATGTAATTTAACTACTTTTGTGCCTTGCATGTTGAAAATGTAACCAAATAACTTCTTATTTTAATATTCAAGTGCATTACTTGCGTTGAAATTCAAATAAAATTTGACTTAAATTTGATGAAATTTGAAACGTTACATTCGTTATATTAGATTCATTATAATGTGATTTAACTAGTTTTGTGCTTTACATGTTGAAAAATTAACCAAATAACTTCATATTTCAAGATTCAAGTGCATTACTTGCGTTGAAATTCAAACCAAATTTGACCTAAATTTGATGAACTTTGAAGCGTTACATTCGTTATATTAGATTCATTGTAATCTGATTTAACTACTTTTGTGCCTTTCTTGTTGAAAATGTAACCAAATAACTTGTTATTTCAAGATTCAAGTGCATTACTTGCATTGAAATTCAAACAAAAAATGACTTAAATTAGATCAACATTAAAACGTTACATTCATTATATTTGATTCATTTAATGTTATTTAACTACTTTTGTGCCTTACATGTTGAAAAAGTAACCAAATAACTTCTTATTTCAAGATTCATGTGCATTACTTCCGTTGTAATTAAAAACAAATATGACTTAAATTTGATCAACTTTAAAACGTAACATTCATTATATTTGATTCATTTAAATGTTATTTAACTACTTTTGTACCTTGCATGTTGAAAACGTAACCAAATAACTTCATATTTCAAGATTCAAGTGCATTACTTGCGTTGAAATTCAAACCAAATTTGACCTAAATTTGATGAACTTTGAAGCGTTACATTCGTTATTTTAGATTCATTGTAATGTAATTTAACTACTTTTGTGCCTTGCATGTTGAAAATGTAACCAAATAACTTCTTATTTCAAGATTCAAGTGCATTACTTGCGTTGAAATTCAAACAAAATTTGACTTAAATTTGATGAAATTTGAAACGTTACATTCGTTATATTAGATTCATTATAATGTGATTTAACTAGTTTTGTGCTTTACATGTTGAAAAATTAACCAAATAACTTCATATTTCAAGATTCAAGTGCATTACTTGCGTTGAAATTCAAACCAAATTTGACCTAAATTTGATGAACTTTGAAGCGTTATATTAGTTACATTAGATTCATTGTAATGTGATTTAACTACTTTTGTGCCTTACATGTTGAAAAAGTAACCAAATAACTTTTTATTTCAAGATTCAACTGCATTACTTGAGTTGAAATTCAAACCAAATTTGACCTAAATTTGATGAACTTTGAAGCGTTACATTCGTTATATTAGATTCATTGTAATGTGATTTAACTACTTTTGTGCCTTGCATGTTGAAAATATAACCAAATAACTTCTTATTTCAAGATTCATGTTGAAAATTACTTACGTTGAAATTCAAACCAAAAATGACTTAAATTAGATCAACATTAAAACGTTAGATTCATTATATTTGATTAATTTAATGTTATTTAACTACTTTTGCGCCTTACATGTTGAAAAAGTAACCAAATAACTTCTAATTTCAAGATTCATGTGCATTACTTGCGTTGTAATTAAAACCATATATGACTTAAATTTGATCAACTTTAAAACGTTACATTCATTATATTTGATTCATTTAAATGTTATTTAACAACTATTGTGCATTACATGTTGAAAAAGTAATCAAATAACTTCTTATTTCAAGATTCAAGTGTATTACTTGTGTTGAAATTCAAACCAAATTTGACCTAAATTTGATGAACTTTGAAGCGTTACATTCGTTTTATTAGATTCATTGTAACGTAATTTAACTACTTTTGTGCCTTACATGTTGAAAAAGTAACCAAATAACTTCTTATTTCAAGATTCAAGTGCATTACAAGCGTTGAAATTCAAACAAAAAATGACTTAAATTTGATCAACTTTAAAACGTTACATTCATTATATTTGATTCATTTTAATGTTATTTAACTACTTTTGTGCCTTGCATGTTGAAAAAATAACCAAATAACTTGTGTTGAAATTCAAACCAAATTTGACCTAAATTTGATGAACTTTGAAGCGTTACATTCGTTATATTAGATTCATTGTAATGTGATTTAACTACTTTTGTGCCTTACATGTTGAAAAAGTAACCAAATAACTTCTTATTTCAAGATTCAAGTGCATTACTTGCGTTTAAATTCAAACCAAAAATGACTTAAATTAGATCAACATTAAAACGTTACATTCATTATATTTGATTTATTTAAATGTTATTTAACTACTTTTGTTCCTTGCATGTTGAAAAAGTAACCAAATAACTTGTGTTGAAATTCAAACCAAATTTGACCTAAATTTGATGAACCTTGAAGCGTTACATTCGTTATATTAGATTCATTGTAATGTGATTTAACTACTTTTGTGCCTTACATGTTGAAAAAGTAACCAAATAACTTTTTTATTTCAAGATCCAACTACAATACTTGAGTTGAAATTGAAACCAAATTTGACCTAAATTTTATGAACTTTGAAGCGTTACATTCGTTATATTAGATTCATTGTAATGTGATTTAACTACTTTTGTGCCTTGCATGTTGAAAATGTAACCAAATAACTTCTTATTTCAAGATTCAAGTGGATTACTTGCGTTGAAATACAAACCAAATTTGACCTAAATTTGAGGAACTTTGAAACGTTACATTTGTTATATTAGATTCATTGTAATGTAATTTAACTACTTTTGTGCCTTGCATGTTGAAAATGTAACCAAATAACTTCTTATTTCAAGATTCAAGTGCATTACTTGCGTTGAAATTCAAACAAAATTTGACCTAAACTTGATGAAATTTGAAGCGTTACATTAGTTATATTAGATTCATTGTAATGTGATTTAACTACTTTTGTGCCTTACATGTTGAAAAAGTAACCAAATAACTTTTTATTTCAAGATCCAACTACATGACTTGAGTTGAAATTCAAACTAAATTTGACCTAAATTTGATGAACTTTGAAGCGTTACATTCGTTATATTAGATTCATTGTAATGTGATTTAACTACTTTTGTGCCTTGCATGTTGAAAATGTAACCAAATAACTTGTGTTGAAATACAAACCAAATTTGACCTAAATTTGATGAACTTTGAAGTGTTACATTCGTTACATTAGATTCATTGTAGTGTGATTTAACTACTTTTTTGCCTTGCATGCTGAAAATGTAACCAAATAACTTGTTATTTCAAGATTCAAGTGCATTACTTGCATTGAAATTCAAACAAAAAATGACTTAAATTAGATCAACAATAAAATGTTACATTCATTATATTTGATTCATTTAATGTTATTTAACTACTTTTGTGTCTTACAAGTTGAAAAAGTAAGCAAATAACTTCTTATTTCAAGATTCAAATGCATTACTTGCTTTGTAATTAAAACCAAATATGACTTAAATTTGATCAACTTTAAAACGTAACATTCATTATATTTGATTCATTTAAATGTTATTTAACTAATTTTGTACCTTGCATGTTGAAAAAGTAACCAAATAAGTTCATATTTCAAGATTCAAGTGCATTACTTGCGTTGAAATTCAAATAAAATTTGACTTAAATTTGATGAAATTTGAAACGTTACATTCGTTATATTAGATTAATTATAATGTGATTTAACTAGTTTTGTGCTTTACATGTTGAAAAATTAACCAAATAACTTCATATTTCAAGATTCAAGTGCATTACTTGCGTTGAAATTCAAACCAAATTTGACCTAAATTTGATGAACTTTGAAGCGTTACATTAGTTATATTAGATTCTTTGTAATGTGATTTAACTACTTGTGTGCCTTAGATGTTGAAAAAGTAACCAAATAACTTTTTATTTCAAGATCCAACTGCATTACTTGATTTGAAATTCCAACCAAGTTTGACCTAAATTTGATGAACTTTGAAACGTTACATTCGTTATATTAGATTCATTGTAACGTGATTTAACTACTTTTGTGCCTTGCATGTTCAAAATGTAACCAAATAACATCTTATTTCAAGATTCAAGTGCATTACTTGCGTTGAAATTCAAACAAAAAATGACTTAAATTAGATCAACATTAAAACGTTACATTCATTATATTTGATTCATTTAATGTTATTTAACTACTTTTGCGCCTTACAAGTTGAAAAAGTAACCAAATAACTTCTTATTTCAAGATTCATGTGCATTACTTGCGTTGTAATTAAAACCAAATATGACTTAAATTTGATCAACTTTAAAACGTTATATTCATTATATTTGATTCATTTAATTGTTATTTAACAACTTTTCTGCATTACATGTTGAAAAAGTAAACAAATAACTTCTTATTTCAAGATTCAAGTGTATTACTTGTGTTGAAATTCAAACCAAATTTGACCTAAATTCGATGAACTTTGAAGCGTTACATTCGTTATATTAGATTCATTGTAATGTGATTTAACTACTTTTTTGCCTTGCATGCTGAAAATGTAACCAAATAACATCTTATTTCAAGATTCAAGTGCATTACTTGCGTTGAAATTCAAACAAAAAATGACTAAAATTAGATCAACATTAAAACGTTACATTCATTATATTTGATTCATTTAATGTTATTTAACTACTTTTGTGTCTTACAAGTTGAAAAAGTAACCAAATAACTTCTTATTTCAAGATTCAAGTGCATTACTTGCGTTGTAATTAAAACCAAATATGACTTAAATTTGATCAACTTTAAAACGTTACATTCATTATATTTGATTCATTTAAATGTTATTTAACTACTTTTGTACCTTGCATGTTGAAAAAGTAACCAAATAACTTCATATTTCAAGATTCAAGTGCATTACTTGCGTTGAAATTCAACCCAATTTGACCTAAATTTTGATGAACTTTGAAACGTTCATTCGTTATATTAGATTCATTGTAATGTAATTTAACTACTTTTGTGCCTTGCATGTTGCAAATGTAACCAAATACTTCTTATTTAAGATTCAAGTGCATTACTTGCGTTGAAATTCAAACAAACTTTGACTTAAATTTGATGAAATTGGAAACGTTACATTCGTTATATTAGATTAATTTAATGTGATTTAATAGTTTTTGGCTTTACATGTTGAAAAATTAACCAAATAACTTCATATTTCAAGATTCAAGTGGCATTACTAGCGTTGAAATTCAAACCAAATTTGACCTAAATTGATGAACTTTGAAGCGTTACATTAGTTATATTAGATTCATTGTAATGTGATTTAACTACTGTGTGCCTTAGATGTTGAAAAGTAACCAAATAACTTTTATTTCAAGATCCAACTGCATTACTTGAGTTGAAATTCAAACCAAGTTTTGACCTAAATTTGATGAACTTTGAAACGTTACATTCGTTATATTAGATTCATTGTAATGTGATTTAACTACTTTTGTGCCTTGCATGTTCAAATGTAACCAAATAACATCTTATTTCAAGATTCAAGTGCATTACTTGCGTTGAAATTCAAACAAAAATGACTTAAATTAGATCACATTAAAACGTTACATTCATTATATTTGATTCATTTTGTTATTTAACTACTTTTGTGCCTTACAATTTGAAAAAGTAACCAAATAACTTCTTATTTCAAGATTCATGTGCATTACTTGCGTTGTAATTAAAACCAAATATGACTTAAATTTGATCAACTTTAAAACGTTACATTCATTATATTTGATTTATTTAAATGTTATTTAACTACTTTTGTACCTTGCATGTTGAAAAAGTAACCAAATAACTTCATATTTCAAAATTCAAGTGCATTACTTGAGTTAAAAAAATTCAAACAAATTGGACTTAAATTTGATGAAATTGGAAACGTTACATTCGTTATATTAGATTAATTATAATGTGATTTAAATAGTTTTGCTTTACATGTTGAAAATTAACCAAATAACTTCATATTTCAAGATTCAAGTGCATTACTTGTGTTGAAATTCAAACCAAATTTGACCTAAACTTGATGAACTTTGAAGCGTTACATTAGTTATATTAGATTCATTGTAATGTGATTTAACTACTTTTGTGCCTTACATGTTGAAAAAGTAACCAAATAACTTTTTATTTCAAGATCCAACTGCATTACTTGACTTGAAATTCAAACTAAATTTGACCTAAATTTGATGAACTTTGAAACGTTACATTCGTTATATTAGATTCATTGTAATGTGATTTAACTACTTTTGTGCCTTGCATGTTGAAAATGTAACCAAATAACATCTTATTTCAAGATTCAAGTGCATTACTTGCGTTGAAATTCAAACAAAATATGACTTAAGTTAGATCAACATTAAAACGTTACATTCATTATATTTGATTCATTTAATGTTATTTAACTACTTTTGTGTCTTACATGTTGAAAAAGTAACCAAATAACTTCTTATTTCAAGATTCATGTGCATTACTTGCGTTGTAATTAAAACCAAATATGACTTAAATTTGATCAACTTTAAAACGTTACATTCATTATATTTGATTCATTTAAATGTTATTTAACAACTTTTGTGCATTACATGTTGAAAAAGTAATCAAATAACTTCTTATTTCAAGATTCAAGTGTATTACTTGTGTTGAAATTCAAACCAAATTTGACCTAAATTTGATGAACTTTGAAACATTACATTCGTTATATTAGATTCATTGTAACGAAATTTAACTACTTTTGTGCCTTACATGTTGAAAAAGTAACCAAATAACTTCTTATTTCAAGATTCAAGTGCATTACAAGCGTTGAAATTCAAACAAAAAATGACTTAAATTTGATCAACTTTAAAACGTTACATTCATTATATTTGATTCATTTAAATGTTATTTAACTACTTTTGTGCCTTGCATGTTGAAAAAGTAACCAAATAACTTGTGTTGAAATTCAAACCAAATTTGACCTAAATTTGATGAACTTTGAAGCGTTATATTCGTTATATTAGATTCATTGTAATGTAATTTAACTACTTTTGTGCCTTACATGTTGAAAAAGTAACCAAATAACTTCTTATTTCAAGATCCAACTGCATTACTTGAGTTGAAATTCAAACCAAATTTGACCTAAATTTGATGAACTTTGAAGCGTTACATTCGTTATATTAGATTTATTATAATGTGATTTAACTACTTTTGTTCCTTGCATGTTGAAAATGTAACCAAATAACTTCTTATTTCAAGATTCAAGTGCATTACTTGCGTTGAAATTCAAACCAAAAATGACTTAAATTAGATCAACATTAAAACGTTACATTCATTATATTTAATTCATTTAATGTTATTTAACTACTTTTGTGGCTTACATGTTGACAAAGTAACCAAATAAATTCTTGTTTCAAGATTCAAGTGCATTACAAGCGTTGAAATTCAAACAAAAAATGACTTAAATTTGATCAACTTTAAAACGTTACATTCATTATATTTGATTCATTTAAATGTTATTTAACTACATTTGTGCCTTGCATGTTGAAAAAGTAACCAAATAACTTGTGTTGAAATTTAAACCAAATTTGACCTAAATTTGATGAACTTTGAAGCGTTACATTCGTTATATTAGATTCATTGTAATGTGATTTTACTACTTTTGTGCCTTGCATGTTGAAAATGTAACCAAATAACTTCTTATTTCAAGATTCAAGTGCATTACTTGCGTTGAAATTGAAACAAAATTTGTCTTAAATTTGATGAAATTTGAAACTTTACATTCGTTATATTAGATTCATTATAATGTGATTTAACTACTTTTGTGCCTTATAAGTTGAAAAAGTAACCAAATAACTTCATATTTCAAGATTCAAGTGCATTACTTGCGTTGAAATACCAACCAAATTTGACCTAAATTTGATGAACTTTGAAACGTTACATTAGTTATATTAGATTCATTGTAATGTGATTTAACTACTTTTGTGCCTTACATGTGAAAAAGTAACCAAATACTTTTATTTCAAGATTCAAGTGCATTACAACGGGAAATTCAAACAAAAAAATGACTTTAATTTGATCAACTTTAAAACTTTACATTCATTATATTTGATTCATTTAATGTTATTTAACTACTTTTGTGCCTTACATGTTTAAAAAGTAACCAAATAACTTCTTATTTCAAAATTCATGTGCATTACTTGTGTTGTAATTAAAACCAAATATGACTTAAATTTGATCAACTTTAAACGTTACATTCATTATATTTGATTCATTTAAATGTTATTTAACTACTTTTGTGCCTTATATGTTGAAAAAGTAACCAAATAACTTCTTATTTCAAGATCCAACTGCATTACTTGCGTTGAAATTCAAACCAAATTTGACCTAAATTTGATGAATTTTGAAGCGTTACATTAGTTATATTAGATTCATTGTAATGTGATTTAACTACTTTTGTGCCTTACATGTTGAAAAAGTAACCAAATAACTTCTTATTTCAAGATTCAAGTGAATTACAAGCGTGGAAATTCAAACAAAAAATGACTTTAATTTGATCAACTTTAAAACTTTACATTCATTATGTTTGATTCATTTAATGTTATTTAACTACTTTTGTGCCTTACATGTTTAAAAAGTAACCAAATAACTTCTTATTTCAAAATTCATGTGCATTACTTGCGTTGTAATTAAAACCAAATATGACTTAAATTTGATCAACTTTAAACGTTACATTCATTATATTTGATTCATTTAAATGTTATTTAACTACTTTTGTGCCTTACATGTTGAAAAAGTAACCAAATAACTTCTTATTTCAAGATTCAAGTGCATTACTTGCGTTGAAATTGAAACCAAATTTTACCTAAATTTGATGAACTTTGAAGCGTTACATTAGTTATATTAGATTCATTGTAATGTGATTTAACTACTTTTGTGCCTTGCATGTTGAAAATGTAACCAAATAACTTCTTATTTCAAGATTCAAGTGCATTACTTGCGTTGAAATTCAAACAAAATTTGACTTAAATTTGATGAAATTTGAAATGTTACATTCGTTATAGATTCATTATAATGTGATTTAACTACTTTTGTGCCTTACATGTTGAAAACGTAACCAATAAATTCATATTTCAAGATTCAAGTGCATTACATGGGTTGAAATATGATGGGGTTTCGGTTGACGTGCTAAATAGGTGTTATTTTACCCTATGTTGATTATGAATTTAAGGACGTGATTGACTAATTGTCACATTTAGTCTCTATGGTGTCACTTAATCAGCCAGAACCTAAGGCAGAGTACCTATCGTGTAGCTAGTCTGTTGGAAAGTATCTACGATTTTATTAAATAAATATCGTACTCCTAGGGAAGTGGTAACTAGTAGAAACTAGCCTTTTATCCTAACTCCTATCTTATAATCCAGTTATGCAATCTTCATCAAATACTTTGATGAGAGGGTGATTCATTCTCCACTCGGTTTCAGTCTAATTAATCCTAGAAGTGTTTTATAGATGAGTCCTGATTCTATGTTATACTGTTCCTATATGTTGTTTGACCTATATTCGAGTATTTTAGATATATCTTAGCCTGGATTGCAACTATGTTCTGTGTCTAAAGGCGTACCACAACCGAGGTCTCTAATAAACCGCCCTACCTTAATGACGGCCCTACTCACGGTTCGGGACGAAGGCATCCATGAAAGCCCTAAGTCACTTCGGGGATCATACCGCTTGCCCTAGCCGCCGGCATAATCGGACTCAGCTCGGCCCCTACCTAGACTACTTTAACAGGCAGGGTGTTCAACATGTTATTTTATCTAGCATGGCAGACACCAATACTAATTGATGCCTGTTAAACTAAACAGGTTATGATTAGACCGTGGTTAGGAATTGTCTATAAGCCTAACTTTAGTTTAAAAGAGCACATTAAACATGTAGACATAGTGAATATTTAGCAGGTGGCTATTTCTGGAAAAACATAATAACGTCAACATATAAAACAACTATTCATAAACTTCGTAATCTCTTATTCATAATATGTATTTAGAACAAAACAATAACAACATATAAGAGAGGGACATGGGGATTGATGCCATAAAGAAATCACCCTTTACGTAGTCTCGCCGACGGAGCGTACTGCTGTATATGTCGTATTGCTCGCCCTGACTCTGCTCACCAGGACCTTCGGAGGACGCTTCCTCAACCTAGTAACTGGGCTTTACCTTAATACCCAGCTTAAGCCCAGCCCTGTGGACTGACTCTTCGAACGCCTAAAGCCCTCTTAGGATCTCCTAACGAAATCCCGGGTATTCTATGAATGCCAGAAACGAACCTATCTAGGGAAACCTAAGATCTGATACTATTTCTCAGAAACTAAAACAAAACACTAATAAGAAGGAAAACTGAGATCCGAGTCTCTGAGTGAGTCGTGTACTAGAGAATTGTACACTGGACACCACTAAATGACTCAGATCGAGTGGAGAGGAATGAATTCAACTGTTGGAGGCTTGGGGTATTTATAGCAGCTTCCTGGAGTGAAAATTTCTGAAAAATTCGATGTGGGACAACTTCTGACGGCTCGGGACGCCCGTCCCGGGTCTTGGACGCCCGTCCCGGTGCCTTGACTTGGTCGGGACGCCCGTCCTGAACCTTTGACCGAGTCAACATTTCCAAAAATTGCATTTTTGCCCCAAAATTTGTTGTTTTCGTCTACTTTTCACCTGACACTTCCAAAATCATAAAAACTGTGAAATTAAGTGAATAATGAACAATCAATATCAAATTACCCTCGATTTCACCCAAATTCATACATAAAAACATGCTAAAAAGGTGATACGATTTTCGCGTATCAAATAACCCCACACTTAGCTTTTTGCTTGTCCTCAAGCAAAGTCTACCTGAAGTTACTTAAATTCCTAGTCATGTTTTATTCCAAAAATTCTTCAGACAAGTCTTAACACAAGTCTGATGGTTAGGTTGCTATGACAAGGTCTCAGATGTTTTTAGTAGCTTGTTATGATCAGGCAGAAAACAAATCAACAACTAGTTTGACCTTTTTCTTAGTCACAGGGTCTTCCTGATGTGTAGTGTGTGTACTAGTCCAGACCAGATAGTCAACACAATGTACTCTTGTCTTAACTACTACCAGATAACACTTCGACCTATCGCTAGACATATTAGCAACAGACAACTTTTTGAGTTCTGAGCTTTGGTGATCAGATTTTTAATGTTTTAGCATTTAGTTATTTCTTTATAGATTCAGGGTATTTTGAGTCTGCTTAGAACACGTCAACTTCAACTACCCATGTAGCGAGTCCCACTCCGATGACTCCCAGATCTACACGACCTTAGGGCATCAGGCTTTAAGTTCCCCGAAGGAGTGGTGCTCGAGTAGCGAAGGCCGCTGGCAAACTACCCTCATTTGATTAACTTTTTAATTTCTTTTCACTTCTAGCTCAGAGTCTCATCTAGTCATTCTAACTGCCAATATCTCCACAACTGGTCTAATTTTATCTAGTTAAGTCTCGAATAGGTAATTGGTTGAGGTCTCTACTCCAGACAAAGTTGTGCTCAGTTATCAGGAATTCCCTATTCCTAATCAATTAGTCCAAGATAGCTATCAATTATCTCCTACTAACCATAACATACTACCTACATATCATAGACATAAGCAATTGTTTAACCAAGCATACTGCATTTAGAAGTCTGAAAGACGGAAAAATTTGAAAAATTTTGGAAGGGTGTGAAAATACGGGAAAACAAGCAAAAGCATACAAAACTGCTACAGTGCACCGTGCACTGCTACCCCACACTTAAGTCTGGCACTGTCCTCAGTGTTCATGCATATCTAATACCCCACACTTATTTGAAAACAAGAAATAAAACAAAAGATTCTTACCCCACACTTATTCAACTAACTACGGGTAAGATGGAATCTAGAAATAACAAAACAAGAAATAAAATGAAAGAGATACTCCCTTAGTCTGTGAAGTCCACAATCTGCTCGGACGAGTCAAACGGCTCTTGTAAATCTTCAGGCGTTGTCCGTTTACTTTTTGAATAATGCCGTCAGAATCCATGATGTCACATGCTCCGAAAGGTGATACTTCCGTGATCGTGAACGGTCCTGACCAACAGCTACGCAGCTTTCCTGGGAAAATTTGAAACGTGAGTTGTACAACAATACCTTGTCTCCCGGTTCAAAATTTTTCTGGGCTCTGAGTCGTCTGTCATGCCGGAGTTTACTTGTCATTTTGAACTGATGTGAGTTCTCATAGGCTTTGAGCCTCCACTCATCCAATTCGTTGAGTTGTAGAATCCGGTGTTCCTTAGCTAAATTATCGTCGAGATTGCATTTTTGCACTGCCCAGTAAGCTCTATGTTCAAGTTCAACCGGAAGGTGGCATGCTTTTCCGTAGACTAGTCGATAGGGTGAGAACCCCGTAGTGGTCTTGTATGCTGTACGGAAGGCCCATAATGCATCCTCCAGTTTATTGGCCCAATCCTTACGGTTAACACCCACGGTCTTTTCTAGGATTCTCTTTATTCCCCTATTGGTTACCTCAGCCTGCCCGTTGGTTTGAGGATGGTAGGCTGTGGAAATGCGATGCTGAATTCCGTATGCTGGAGTACTTCTGCAATTGAGAGTTGCAGAAGTGCGTACCTCGATCACTGATTAGGGCTTTTGGACATCCAAACCTGGCGAAAATCTGCTTAAGGAATTTACATACGGCTCTAGCATCATTAGTAGGTAGGGCCTGTGCCTCAGGCCATTTTGAAAAATATTCTACGGCTACTAAGATGTACTTCATACCAAAAGAGGAAGGAAACGGACCCATGAAATCTATACCCCACATGTCAAATATTTCTACACTTTGAATTGCCTGTTGGGGTAGATTATCTCGAGAAGATATGGTTCCCGCTTTCTGACAGGCATCGCACGATCCTGTAAATGCTGCGGCGTCTTTGAATATGGTAGGCCAGTAAAAGCCTGCTTCTAATACTTTTCGGGCGGTATTAGCTGCAGCTAAGTGACCGCCTGTTGGTCCGCAGTGACAATGTTCCAGAATTTGGAAACCTTCTTCTTGAGATACACATCTTCTGATCATCTGATCTGCACATATTCGAAATAGAAAAGGATCTTCCCAATAGTAATATTTCAGGTCAGCAAAGAATTTTCTTCTTTGTTGAGCAGTGATATCACTAGGGAGAGTCCGGGCTGCCAAGTAATTTGCTATATCTGCAAACCAAGGGGGTGAGAAAATAGCAATAATGCACATAGATTCTCATCCGGAAATTTATCAGATATGATTGTCTCATCAATGGCTTCTAGGGTCGGATTTTCTAACCTAGACAAATGGTCTGCGGCTAAGTTTTCTGCCCCTTTCTTATCCCGAATTTCTATGTCAAATTCTTGAAGCAATAAAACCCATCTAATCAATCTTGGTTTTGCGTCGGTTTTATTGAACAAGTATTTTAGTGCCGAATGATCAGTATAAACAATAGTTTTAGACAGGACTAGATAAGATCGAAACTTATCAAATGCATATACTACTGCTAATAATTCCTTTTCTGTCGTAGTGTAATTTTCCTGAGCATCAGTTAAGGTTTTACTAGCATAATATATTACATGAATTTCTTATCATGTCTTTGTCCTAAAACTACTCCTACTGCATAGTCACTAGCATCACACATAAGCTCAAAAGGTAGACTCCAGTCTGGTGATGTCATGATGGTGCAGTAGTTAAGAGTTCCTTAAGTCTATTAAAAGCTTTTAGACATTTCTCATCAAAGACAAATGGAACATCTTTTCCGAGTAAATTGGTCAACGGCCTGGCTATTAATGAAAAATCTTTTATAACCTACGATAAAAGCCAGCGTGTCCCAAAAAACTCCTAACGGCTCTCACATTTTTGGGAGGAGGTAGTTTTGAAATAACTTCAATTTTTGCCTTATCTACTTCCATACCTAGGTGTAGATCTTATGTCCTAAAGATTCCCTCTTTTACCATGAAGTGGCATTTTTCCCAATTTAAAACCAGGTTAGATTTTATACAACGTTTCAACATTAACTCCAAGTTCTTTAGACAAACCTCAAATGAATTACCAAAAACAGAAAAGTCATCCATAAATACTTCCATAGATTTTCCTAACATGTCCTCAAAGATAGCAGTCATACAACGTTGAAATGTAGCAGGTGCATTACACAAACCAAAAGGCATCCTTCTATATGCAAATGTTCCAAAAGGGCATGTGAATGTAGTTTTATGCTGGTCCTCAGGGAAGGAATTTGAAAATAACCAGAAAACCCATCAAGAAAGCAATAAAACATGTGTCCAGATAATCTTTCTAACATTTGGTCAATAAAAGGAAGGGGAAAGTGATCTTTTCGTGTGGCCGTATTTAATTTTCTATAGTCTATGCATACACGATGACCAGTTACAGTTCTTGTAGGGATTAGTTCATTATGCTCATTCCTAACAACTGTTATACCGCCTTTCTTAGGTACTACCTGCACCGGGCTTACCCACTCACTATCTGAGATAGGGTAGATAAGTCCTGCATCTAACAGTTTAATGACTTCTTTCTTAACAACATCACACACATTAGGATTCAACCTCCTTTGAGGTTGCACACATGGCTTATACTCATTTTCTAGAAGAATCTTATGCGAACAAAAGCTTGGATTAATACCTGGGATATCTGCAATTTTGTAGGCAAAGGCTCTTCTATGCTTTCTGCACATGTCCACAGTCAGCTTCCTTTGTTCTGCAGTCAGATCAGCTGCAAGAATAATGGGAAGTTTCTTGTTGTCATCTAGGAATTCGTAGCACAGATGAGTGGGTAGTTCCTTCAGTTCCAAGTCTGGTGGATCTTCAAACGAGGTTCGTTCTTTCTTCATCTCATCATCACCTATCTCAGTGAAACTATCAGAAGTAATTTCATTTTCAGAAGAGCTAAGTTCAGGCTCTAATTCTAGGGAGTCCTCACTTAGAACTTGATAGTTTGAGCATAGGTCTGTCACGTTAATTGCAATC